>BMAW01096302.1:0-69101 GCA_019974015.1 Nephila pilipes
CTCTGATTCCTCTTGATCTTCTATCAGTTTTGTGAGTATGTTGGCCAGGCACAAAAAAAATTAGAATGAGAAAAAACAGAATAAGCGTAGTAATAAATATAATAAGCATATGAATTAATAAAAAAAGGTTGGCATGCAGGTATTAAAGCCACTAGTGAAGGTAATGGAACCCTTAAGTGGACATATGAAACAACAGCTACATATTTTCGAATAAATGTGATTAAAACAAAAGCGATTTCAAAAAATTTCATCACACATTATTGAATATCAGTAAAAATAAACCAAACTTTGTGATGTCGAGCCATTTACGATTTTCTCTTCAGTAACACCAGGGATGTTTAAATAAACTGAATTTCATAAAATAACAATTTCTTCCTACAAAAAAAGGAAACGTGATTATGTAAATTAGATGAAGATAGAAATGAAGTGAATTAGAGATAGTGATATATAAATGAAATATAAATGAAAGGAAAATGAAGGAGGATAGAGAATAACAGTAGGCTCAGAGTTGTTAGAAAATTGTATTGAAGCTTCGTAATTAATCTTTTGGATGGAAGGGATGATTAGTCTAAGTACTAAGATACGAATTTACTGTTAGTGAGAAGTGTGTGAATCAGAAAGAGTGAATTGATAAGCTGAGACTTTATTAGTTCATCATAATCTAGGATTTACGAGTTAAGAGGGATTCGAGAGAGAGCTACCTTAAGAATTTTTTAGTGATCAACAAAACATTTTGTCTTGATCATACGTATCTTCAATTTGAGTCTTGTTATTAATGACTGTTTAATCAAACTGAAAGATATCGGTCGAATTAAATAATGAAGGAAAGACGTCACGACATAAACAACAATGCATTTCATTTCTTAACCTCTCCGCTAAAATGTTAACTTATCAGATAAAAATAACCATGGCTATCCTGGGAAGCCATGCAAACAATGGTATCATTGTCTTCAGGAAATGTTATTCAACCAATCCGGCTCGGAGCATTGCTAAAGCTTCTTCTTAACTTCCTTATCAACTTAGTATAGAACTAGTAAAAGTAATATAAACGCTAAGACTTCCAAATGGCTGTATTACCAGTTCTAGTCCAATCTCCATCAGATACTTTATTAAACTCTTAGAGGAAAAGTAAACGATCATCTCCGGCTCTTTCATCATCATTTGACAAATTTAAAATCGTGGTATCCTCAACCAGTTCGGTCATACTGAAATAAGTATGACATTAATGAAAAGAAAAACCAAATTGAAATTTTAAAGAAATTATATCTTTCATTCATATTCATTATTATAAAAGTTTATATTAACTCTTGAATTTATAAGCAGAAACATTTTACATTTCTACATTTATAGGTCTCACGCTTATTTCGAAATCTGAAATTAATATTAACTTCTAAAAGTGATTTATTTCTTAAAGTAGTTGAGCCTCTAGAGACTGAAGATCACCATTTCCATCATCAAACGAACTCATATGAGGGAAGCGCAAAAAAAAAAGCAACTTCCGAGACAGTTCGTGTGTGGTTATTAGATCGCTTAAGGTTGCCAAGAGCAACGTGCATTTGTCAATATTTAGTTACTTCAACAGAATAACGAGCTGAAAAATGAACGAGAGATTTTGAGTGATTATCGATCCTCGTAATCTATGGTTCTCTGAGACGGCCTTGAGAACCGTCATTCATCATGAGATAAATCTGAACACATAAAACCACTTGTTAGATCTATATTAAAACTTGAGTGCATGAACGTATATTGATGTGCAAAACTTCCTTTAAGCTGCAACTTTTATTCGTTTCGGAAAAGAATTGTCCTTTATACCAGCAGTTCTCAACTGCTGGTACGCTTACCCCAAGGAATGCGTAAGAGACTGTTGTGGGTGGAGACGAAAAGTAAACGGTTATGGTAGCCACACAGCTAAAAAAAACAAAGCCATCAAAAATATTAAAATAATTTTAAAAAGGCAGATGGAGGTTGTTATTGAGATTAATAGTAGTAACATTGTATCGATTCACAAAAAAATGAAATATCGTGAACCTAGAAAATTTGGGGAATTATTAATGAATACAGTGAACTTTGTAAGAACGCCATTATGTATTTGTTGCTATTTGTTGGTACGGAGCTGGTCGAAAGACCGTTTGTTTTCCTACGGTTACATAAAAAAATAAATATAGAAGCAAATTAAACGCAGCTCCGTATCTAAAATTGTGTTTATGCTCTTGTGGACGCAATTTTCAAAATTTTGTGATACAATGCAGTCCCAAATAACCCATTAATATTTCCCCTCTTATCTTTGTGCCAATTTGTATAACTATTTTGAAATTTAAAGAAGTTATACAATATGAAAAATAAAAGTCGTTGATGGGTGAAATAAATTGTGATGGGGGAAGGTGCCTAGAGAATTGTTGTTTGGAGGTACATGGAAAGGTGATGAAGTAGCTACGTAAGGTACGTGGGCTAATAAAGGTTGGGAATTGCTGACTTAGCACTAAAGATTCTCCGTGTTGAGGGGCTGATGCTCGTTAAATCTGTCCAGTAACCGTTTCTGTTTGTTACAAACACACAATACCAATATGTTATTACATACATATATATATATATATTTATATATATATATATATATATATACATACACACACACATATATATATATAAAGAGAGAGAGAGAGATGTAGTTATAATTGCAGAGATTGTAAGTGTTAAAATACTGAGAGGGTATTAAGTGCTCCTGTTGGTGTGATGTGAAAGCTTGGAGATAGAGATTCTAGCTCAACTCAAGTGCTGTCCTTGTACCGTTATCGAGTTTCAAAGTTACAAGATCTGTTGCCGATAGCCCTCGTGTTGCTTGTAAGTGTAACGTTAATAAAACAATCAATCAATCAAAACGGCTGACTTAGACGCTTAGAGCCTTGGTTCTCAAACTTTTTAAAGTCGAGGAACACTCATCTCGGAATATTTTCAACGCGGAGCATTCTCAATGCATGTTTTAAAGCAGGTGTTGCCAAGTTTTTAAGAATCAAAGGCGCAGTGAGAATAAACCCATGACCACCTTACTTCAAGTCCATATTTTTATGAACAAAAATGAAATACCAATAATGACTGATGTTACTGTATTTATTTAAAAAAACACCTAAATTATAGTTCTGAAATTTTACGCGGTACGCGTTTTTAACACATTTCAGTAATTATGTGACGAATAAATTATAAGTACATTCGCATCTTTTCTAAATTTCTCAGACTCTTATGTTCCTTTATTTTAAAGTTAAAAATCGTTGAAAATCCTAACTCGCTAAGTATAACGTCGAAAATGATAATATTCTTAATGCTTTTCTTTATTAGACACGAGTATCCCTTTTCGGCAAAGATCCAAAATAGTTCCGAATGGAAATTTCCGCTGACGATAATTGTGACATAACTTTGTTTTTTATACCATTCAGTCTAGAGTAAATCGTTATTTTTCGTAACAGTTTGATGCGCATTAACTTTACGATATCTCACATATAAGTAACAGGTTTGTCATTCGTATTTGCTGAAAACAATACCATTTAGAAAATAATTTAAATTGAATCGAATTTTTTTTTTTTTTGTTAAACAATTTTTACCTGCATATTAGATCTTTTCGCGGAACTCTTGTGTTAAAGGTTCTCACGCGTTTCCTCCTTCACCTAACCTTTCGGGTTACTTTATGACGTTATTTGTTTTGAAAACTTCACCTTGTGAATAAACCGAGAACTACGTAAATCAGCATTTCTATGCATATAGAAGAATATAGAAGTGTAGTGAATAGAAAGGAGATACAGAAACGTGTTTAAGTACTGAGAGGGGATAGAAGGTTAGCGAGATTTTAGCGCACACGACATTGGGGCAAGAAAATTAAGAGATTGTCTGAAGGCTGATACTTGACTGGAACTTCAATAAGTTTTGTTCCTAACTCGTATTCAGTTGAACTGTTATTGAGATAAATAGAATTTTAAATCATAATCATTGGATTCAGATGTGACTTAGTTACCACTTCACGTACGAAATAATGATTAATTTATTGGATCATTATAAGAATGAAATAAGCTATAGCTAATATCTGAAAAAAGAATGTTATTGTCGCCCTTAATATTTTCCTTTAAAAAAATACTAGTATTTAATTTAATATTTATTTTTTTTTGAAGTTACCCTCTTTGCTTGTGATATGTGTTCTTCACAACGGGTATCGCATAAAACAATTTTGAAATCTTATAATTATTTTCAGTTTGAAAAATTATTCGTGCACAAGTTTTACTTACATATCATTATTAAATTGTTGAAGTTTCTTTGGGTTACTTATGTAACTCAATATATTTTCATACTTTTTTGCAACAGTATACAAGAATCAAATAAATGTTTTATTATTACATGAATTTTCATTTTATAAATAAGATTTAGAAAAATTCTGGTAATATTTATAGGTATACTGGCTTTCTTTTTTGTTTCAAACTCTTATTAAATAACTGTTAATAGTAAAAGTTGGTAAGTTTACAACCACTATTCGCTCTCCCAATGCCACATCATGTAAGAACTTTGGGACCCAGTTCCATTTAACGTACAGTAGCTTCTATTATGACACTCAAAGAATCTTTTGTTGAATCAAGAATTGAAACCGAAGCTCCGCTTGAAAACTACTAGGAACGACTACTATACAGAATAAGAGAAACTAACGCGTGCGAATTTGTGAGTACCTAAATATTCTCTGCTTAATCAATATAAGTAATATTTTTCTTTGAATTCTTTAAAATGGGATTAAATTTATAGAAAAGATTTTTATTTAAACGTAAAATAATAATATATTTTATAGAAGTTTGAGGAACCTAACTAAGATACTTAAATAATTATTTATAAATTAAGTTTATATATATATATATATATATATATATATATATATATATATATATATATGGGATCAAAAGAGGTAAATATAATAATTTTTAAAAATTATATATTTAACAGTTTTTCGAAATATTTATTTTTTTACCTTTTCGTCATTATTTAAATAAAAGCTTAATTTTAAACTGTGTTTTATTTATATTTATTTAATTATTTTAATCAGAGGAAAAAATTCAAGATTAAATAGCAATTACTTGAGTTGCACGTGTTTGCAAAATGTCAACGCAATTGGTAGTCGTTAAATGCAAGGACCAGGCTCCCAGTCCCTCTCCTCGAAGTCTGTTATTGCTTGAGCATACTATAGTTATATATGTATACAAAATTTCAGCTCTATAGAAAGTGGTTAAATTTCGAGTTCAAATTTTGATTTGGAAAGACATTCATAATTATGAACAGATCAAGTTAAATAAAAGCTTGTAAAAAGGAATGTCACCATGTTAATAAAACAATCTTAAGTTATGAATATGTATTACATTTTAATCTGGGGCTACAGTAAAACACCCGCCTGGAGGTGTTAAAAGTGAAGAAAATAAAACGGACCCTAAGAAATTCTCCAACCTTCTTGCGTAGATTTTACTAATTATTCTGTGCAAAATGTTGGGATACTGATTGATTGTGAAAATTGCATTGATTCACGCTATCATTATGTTAAAAATAAATGTTACTTAATCTTCAGGCAATATTTTTGAAACATGGAAATATATATATTACAAAAAAGCAAATTATCTATGAGAATGAGTGAGTGAGTGATGGTGATGGTGATGTTTAATGACTCAAAAGCCAGGCATGGCTATGATGCGCAAACAAGATGTAACCTGGATCTAAATATTTGAAAAAAAAATGGGAAAGATAAATATTTTGTATAGAAGGAGGGTTGAAATAGAGTAAGGCGCCTCTCCCGTGTTTACCAAAAAACATTGAACTCAATGGGAAAGAATAGAATCACTAGGGTACATCGGGGACATAATTCTAGTACCTATCTAAAAAAGGCAAGCCCCTGAAGGCATTATTTGTAAGAAACACCGAATTTCAATCATACAATCAATAAATCATTCGGTGGGGGTGGAAATTCGTTGCAAACAATTGCCATTCTCTCTATAACTCGCATTAGCTCAGTAAATTAAAGCCGGAAAAGGAGGCTCAACGCTTTGTTAACTGTTGATTGTATCACTGTCATCATCTCTAATTATCACAGCAGGAACTCGCAACGAGTTTTCAACAGAATGTTAAAAGGTCTCAAATAAATCTTTACTAAGACACCGCGTGGAAATGAATTTCAAAGGAAGCGCGTGACCTTATGTGCAGGTGGATAGTCTGAATATGTTTGCTATGTCTAATTGAAACGGACAGATCGGAAGAGGAGGCAGGTAACGAGCGGTGTTACACAAATGGGTTCTTAATCAAGTAAATAGAGAAATCTGAAATGGTATTTGCGTTTTCCCATTTAACGTCTATCTATGCTTCGTTACTTTTTTGAAATTATAGCCAATCACTAAGGATAATCTGAAACAATGTTGCTCATAGTTGCTAGAGATTATCATGCTCGTCAAATTAAATAATGATTATATATAAACGTACATACATACATGTACACATTTGAGTTAATATATTATTATTTACTAAATATATATTAAAATTTCATGTCATACTGGCCTGGTTATATCCTAAAATTCTACAGTATTCATTTGAATTTTGTTTTTTATTGTGAATTTTAATTATAAAGTAATTGCTCAACAAGAGTACTTGGATCCAATAGAACATTGTCTGATGGTTTATTTCAAAATTCGAAACGGTGTATAAAACTATACTCCAATTTTTTTAAAAAAATCCTGTTATTTAGAATAATTTGCGAAGATTTTTAAAGATTTTCAAATAGTAAAAATACCTGTCAAGCAGAATATTTATGTCAATTTATGTTTAACTTACAAAACTTGAAAACCGAGGGTGTATATCTGTTTATAAATATCATCAAAATGATTAAGTAAAGCTTAACTGTTATTGAGAATCAGGCAGTGATATTTTGTTTAAGAATAAGAAGAATTATAAGAATTGATTTATAAAATTGTTTTACAATGTTAAAATGGTATTAGAATGAAACACTGGAAAGTCACTTATGTCTGGGAAATAGCAAATGTATAGTTCCTGCGTAACCTTAATATAGGAACTGTGCTATCTGCACATTCAAATTAAAGATCAATAAATTTGAAAAAAAATCAATTAAAACCAAACAAATAAATTAAGTATTCATTTTAAAAAATTTTGAAGTGAGGAATTCATAGAATAATGTTCCGACTTGCATGAAAAATTATTCTTAAAAATAAATAGCTAATAAAAATTTACTTGACGTTGAAAAATACCAATTAAAAACTTTCTCAAAATATCGCTTGGTAGTAGATTAATTTTACAATTTTCATACAATTGTTATAAGTTATATTTGTTTGAAAGAAATTGTTTTTAGTTTGTAAGTTACTGGTTTTGGAATTCAATCGACATTTTAAAAAATCGTCGAAAATTACAATTTCATAGTTCGAATTCTGACTTTTATTTTGGTGTGCTATATTATGATTCAGTATCTCATAGATGTCAATTTTAGCTTTAGTTGCAATATTGCTTTAGTTATTTCGTCAAATTGATCTTTCTATTCATAAAAACATTGAAAATAGTATTGAATTTAGAGCAACTCCTGTGACTATTGGAAATATGTGATGTATTACACTTCCCAATTGATATGTCTTGTTATTTGTAACAATATTTTGTACCGATATTAATAATATACTTGAACAAATCTGACGCATTTCCTTCATTATTTAACTATGCCCTCTTCTCAAAGTCCAATAAGTCAAAGTCAATAAGTTCAAAACTCAGATTGAAGACACGTAAGAGCAATGCGAAACATTTTATTACCTATCAAATAATATATGAAAAGTCGTCCTCTCTCTTGAATTCCTATTAATGTTAAGTAATCTTAATTTACGTTTTAGCAATTAAGTCTTAGATTACCGAATCAATCAAACTAATTCAAATACTTCTCGATTATAGCAGAGTCAACTCCTATTATTTTGATCATGGGTAACTTCCGACTACTTCAAAACCAAACGATTAATTATGATGATTCACTCTTATTTACAACACCCCTCATCTTGTTGTTACCCGCTATCTCCTTTTTCCTTCTTTTCAATTCTTTTTCTCTTACTTATCATTACACCTATTCATTTTATTATACTTTTTATCTTCATTTAATTCAATTAATTTAGTTTCCTTTTTGGAACGGAAGGAAAATATAACCTTATGCAATTCAAATTAGCAAAAAGTTTTCGAGGTTAGTGCAGAGAAAATTGCAAATAGCCCAATGTAACAAATTCAATTTCCACAAACTGTATTCGAATCTTAAAATAAATTTGAATCATTTTACATCAGTCGCATTAAACTAATTCTGTTCGAAGAATAATCAAATATATTATTAAGTACTTTTTTTTTATTTTATTACTTGAAAAATTGTTATTTTCAAAATTTTATAAAGAGACAAAAAGACCTTACACTGTTCGAGTTCAACAAATACCGAAAAAACATTAAACGAATATTATTTTTTTTATTCCAGATATTTCTATTGAAAAGGTTTCAATCATTTTTGATTTCTCACTCCCTTAGCATTTGGAACTATCAGCCCTCAGAATTTATACCTCTTAATATCTGATGAATTTCGAGAACATTTGAGCCAGACATCGAACAAAGAAACAGCTCATGCAAAAGTAATGATTTGATTAAAGGGATGATTCCTCTGAGAAACAGAAATCTGACCTTCAGCATTTCTGAAAAACTGTTTCATTACACATTTAGTCTAAAAAGTGAAAAATTGCGAAGCAGAAGAATATAATTTTTTTTTCTTCTTGAAACTGCAAAAGGTTTTGGAAAGGATAAAAACGAGTAGACTCTGAAAGAGAAGAAACTTGTCCCGATTTTTTTCCTTTGAATACTTTCCAGGGAGAGTTTTAAGTGAGCTTAAGGGGGAAAAGAACTCGGGAAAGAATTCTTAATTACCTCGACGTTAAAACTCCCTCTTTCTCTTTTTTTATTCTTCTTATATCGAAAGACGTGCATTAGAATATGACATCCATTTCCTACCGTAGAGAATAGATTAATGAATGTGTCAAGAATTATTTTATTATATTTTAATTTCAGAGCAACACTTAGCAGTTGTATTTCTCTTAAGATATGTTTACTGGAATGATGAATCGTTTGCTTTAATTTTAATACTTGAAAAGAATAATATTACCCACTTTAATATTCAATCATTTGCTCTAATTTTAATATTTACTTTAATGTTTTGCTTTTATCTTTTAATCGTTTTCTTTCATTTTGTTGTCTTAAGTTAAGATTGGTTTTGTACTTTACAAGTTTGCCTGCTTTCATTGTTACAAGAGGGCAATAGAATGAACAATAAAGTAACATTCGTTTGAAATAGTCGATTTACGTATTTTAAGAATTTTAAATTAATCGTTCGAGACAGAGTTAATTTTAATGAGTAATGGTATTTTTATATCTATAAAGCTAATTAGAAAATAAGTAATAGAAAGTAATAAGTATAAAGAGCTTTTAAGAATTCAAAACTAACATTTTTTTCACTGCTAACATCTTAAGAATTTGTTTTGCAGAATTTTTGAACTGAAAGAAGAAATATAAAAATTTCTGTTATATTTAACCAGTAGTGTTAAAAATGGAAATATAGTGGAAGGTCTAATTGATTCTGATCAGGAGGTTGCAAAAGTTCCAGGACAATTGAATATTCAAAATAGCAATATTTATTTGTCATTTAAGTTAGCATTGTGCATGAGAATATCACTCGTTCAAGCAGAAAAAAAATGAAATTAGAGCAAAATATTTACAAAATTCATAGCTAATGCATAATTGAAAGGGATATGTCTTGAATCATAAAGTTATAATGCTAGTCTGTAACTTTGTGATGAAGAAAAGGACAGTAGACGGAATCACCAGGATAACGTTCAGATCGGCAAGGCAAAAACTCCTTTCCCTCTTTTACTCTGTACTTCAGATAACTGCACGGGTATAAATACTAATACTGCAGGTGCGCACACAGAACACATCCCAATTTGCATAACTGCGCGCTTGCAGAAATCAGTTGTTCTAAAGTGCAGCCTCGTGACATGATGAGAAGGCGCAAGTGTTTCGCGTCGCCTCATGGAATGGTGAGATAGTGCCATGAGATTCAAGAAGAGTTACTACATTGTTGAACTGAAAGTTAGATAAGAGTTGTTAGACTCTGGTAAGCAAGGAAATATGAATTATAAAAGTTTTCATTGTTTAAAACTGAAAGCGATTTAAGTTTGCAAAGTAATATAAGGTGAAAGATAAGGACATTTTTAATACTTTTTCGCAATTTTCATCGCAGTGGGAAAGATCAATATAATTTGAAAAAAGCTCCAAATCAGTTAAATCCTTGATTAATAAATCCACTTAATTGTTTTTAAATATTTATATTCTATTATGCATGCTGATTTTTTTTTTGTAATATTAAGAACAGAATGCTCTAAGTAGATATTGTTTCCAATTTCATTCGAAAAAGGCTCCTATCAATCAGAAATTATGTAAAAAAGTTGTTAGGTGATTATATACCAGATTACTTCATGCTAGTAATAAAAGTTCAAAACACATAATATTTTTTTTATTCAATTATAATCTTTCAGCAAATTGTTTTTCAAACTTAATTTTTATTCAAATTGTACCATGATTCTATTTTAAGTTTATTAAGTAAAAACATGTTTTTCGAATTCGAACGACTTTTCTTACCATAGAAATCCCGTTAGAAAATAATGCTAATGTCAAACCTTATTGGCTGTCTTCAACAGCACCATCTGGCGCTTAAAGATAGCATATCCGGACAAATATTCCCCGCTACCCTGTACACTTTTGCCAGATATTTTCCGAGCACCTGTATAACTTCCTAATATGTCGCGTGCCATTAGGTTTTAATTATCAACCAAGAAATAGCTGAAATATCTGGATAAAACTTTTTCTGTGTATTAATTATTCTGTATAGTCTGTACACAATATTGTGAATTGCAGTTATCAATGCTGATTTGCTTAGTTTTATGAATTGCAGAGTGAAGTAACCTGCTGTATCATAAAGTTTTAATTATTATCCCGATGTATCATAAAGTTTATTATCACAAAACTAATCGAGATAAGAATAATAAATAAATATTAAGTTCCTAAGACATCTTTACATAGTTACCATCCAGAGAAATACCTCTCTCCTACTGTTTCTTAACCTTTCGAAGGCCATCATTGTAGAACTCAGTGTATATATATATATTAATTCTACTTTTTCCTTACTGTGGGTTATTCATAATAATAATTAATCTTTTTTCAAAATGTAGTTATTTCTAATTAAAACTTTCACTCTAAATAATTCAAACTTAACGTTACTCTCTCGTATATGGAAAAATATCCAAATTTAATATGTTTAAACATTTGAAAAGTAATAGTCAAATAATAATTGACGTGATACTTATCGTATCCAAAGTTTCCACGATAGATACCGAATTTAGCGACGAACTGCAACTTATTAATTTACCCCAAGACATCACTGGGTGTGGGATTCGAGTGTCCAGCAAAAGAATACAGAGAAGAAAGAATAGATAAAAGCGCGGCGAGGACAATGAATCCACAGGTTCGAGAAGTCTTCCAACGACCCACTCTGAATCTTATAGATTCCATGTCCAGTAGTAGAATTAGCATCTGATAGACGACAGTTGCCGGCGAGTAGCTTGATTAGAGAAGAAAATTCTCTTTTATTTTTCTTCCTTAAATAATGATTGTATTAGTATAAACAATGAAATTCGATTTACTAATTTCGTTTTAACACGGACAACATGTTTTTTTTCCCGCTAAGCTGTCGAGAAAGTAGAATTATTTAAAGTGAATATTAATTAGCGTAAAATAAGAGCAATTCGGAGCACCAGGGTCCACAGAAGCAATTATTATCAAGAAAAGGAAATACCTTCTTCAAATTCCTAACACATTATTTCACAAATTCCTCAATCCTAATCAAATTCCTAACACATCCTAACACATTAACACACAAATTCCTAACACATTAACACACAAATTCCTAACTGCAGAATACTCACAATTTGCACATTCCACGCATGAAGAAATATAATTATTAAATTTACCGCTTCTTGTCAAGGTGGGATAATTGCAAAAGATTGAAGACCTACCACACATATTTGATTTAATATGTTGAGCAAATAGATTTGAAAATAGTGGATTTTCAAACATATTACTTTCATATTCCAACATTTTAAATTTCTGATTATTATATTAGCCCGGAGGATTTTAATTAAATTTTTTTCGAACCGAAGCTATCGTATTTATTTCACTGCAATAAAATGTATCCAAAAGAATTTATAAAAGCCTTATAATTGAAAATACTAGTATAATTTAGCCACTCTACGTATTAACATCGCGTTGCTGCTTTGATAGTATTTTACTCTGTTAGCTGAAAATATACTACTGTAATATATTTACACTAGAATTCATAGGCTTTGGAAAGTCGTTTCAAGTATATTGTACATTATCCACACATAAAACCCATACAACATTTTTAAAATATAGCTATATTAATATTTCTCTCAAATAATTTACTCGCATCGGAATGAAAATTAGTTCCTTTAACTGAAAATTGATACAATTTCATCACATAGTTCTTTCTTACCATGGCCTGTTTTAAAAATAAATGTCAAGGCGTCCGTATACCAGTCATTTTGATATCGTGAACGTAATGATAACACTACGGAAATTTTACCTTCTTCCTCAAACCTAGATTATTTTACCTATTGAAATGCAATAAAATGCATCAAAAAGAATGAAAAATAACGATGATTCATACGAAAATACATTTGTTTTCTTCCTATATTTTTTAAATAATTTTTGCGTTTATTTTATTGATTCTTTCATGGGATTTCCGGTCTTTAAAAGATTTAATTTTTTTTTTCAAAAATCGGAGAGTAAACGTAGTTTCGCGGAAAATTTCATTATTTGTTTCCGTTTACGATTGTATTTCAATGGATTCATAACGGATAAAATAGTCTAAGTTTGAGAAGGAAAATAGACCCCCCCCCCCCATAAAATTAACATTACACTCATGAAGTCAAAATGGGTGGTAGATGGGAGCGCTAAGCGAATGGAATGTAAACACCCTGGTGTTTTATTTGCATCATATTTATAGTTCCAAAAGATAATCTTGTATTTTATTTCTGCAAATAGTTATGTATCTACAGCGAGAGAGAGAGAGAGTCATTTTAATCACGCTTGTGCTAATCCTTAGGTTTTCAGCTATTTAGCATTTAACAATAACATTATATATGATAACACTAAGTAAAGAAATCAAAGGAACTTAATATTCACTGGATTTCAATTCATTTGTTTTGTCAACAATATGGCCCTGTATGTAACACAAATGATGCCCTTTCTTCCATATTTAATTCTATTGACTTCTTCCCTAAATACAGTCAATAATTATTAGACTCCAACTAAAGACACGAAGAAAGAGCAAGAAAAAATATTTTATTAACAATGACTGAAGAATAGATAAGATCACTTTCTCTAAAATCCGACTTAACTCGTCTGTTTGAAATTAGGATCAACTAATAAAGTCCTAGCTTACCAATTCACTCGTTCTAATTCTATCATTTCTCGCAAATAGCTGATTCTTGTCTCAATACTTTTACTGAGATTCGCATCAGCACAGAATATTTACTGTGATGTCTTAATATAATTTACGAATTCTTATCATCCTGAAGTTATCTTCTATCTCTATTACTCTTATGAACTCAAATTCATTTCACTTCTTTCTTCACGTAATTTACGAAATTTCGTTTCATTTTGTTTGGGAAGAAATTGTAATTTTTTGCAATTCAATTTACTATGGGTTAGTCAAAAGAAAATTGCAATTAATCTAACGTTACACATGTCTCGCATAGATTCATAGATCCATTATCCATTCACTTAAATATATTTCATACAAATATTTTTCAATTTTGCAGAGCTCATAACAGAGCTAAAAGGAATAAATCATATCGAATACCTGAGTATTTTAATATATATCTATATCATGATTCGACTCCTTCTCCCATTCAAAGACTTCATTTAATGATCGTTGTGAGTAAGAAATTCAATAAAAAAACTTATCTACGTAACTAGTAAACGACCTCTTCCTAGAATAGAATTACCCGAATAACATTGTTCTTTTTTTTTTTTTTTTTTTACTTTTGCTAAGAATGATAATGAATCTGTTTCTTCATTCTTTCGAGGGAAATCATGGAACCCATAGCATTCCGAGAAATTTTTATTTGATCTTGTGTACTGAGCTCCATGTAAATCGTCTGCTAGTATCCTCTCGAGACAAGGGAATTTGGAAGAAAATTAGCCATTCCTGAACCATAAGTACTGTTCACTTGATTTATAAGGGTGCTTCCAAAGCTCAATAAAACAGAGACGCAGAAACTTTTTAAGCAAGAAAATCGCTCTAGTTAATTCGTAAACTAATGAGTTCGGACTCATTTATTTGTAATTTCATCCTCTATGGGTCGAATTTTTTTCCTAAATATAAAAAAAATTATTCAACGAAAATCAGCAACTATAATTCTATATATATAACAGATAAACAACATATTTACAAGTTTAAGTAATTTTATTATAGTAAATTCACATTATAACTTTGAAGTAATTGAGGCTTACAATGTTTGCATTGATTGTTTTGTTAATGTCCGTCATAGAAGCAACACGAGGGATAAAGCGACGGACCTCGCAACTTTCATGTGATTGTGATTGTTTATTAATGTCTCTCTAGGAAGCAACACGAGGGACCTCGTAACTTTGAACCTCGGTTAAGTGATTAGGACACCTGAGCTAGACACTGCATCTCCAAACTTCTACACCACGCCAACTGGAGGACATGGAATTCTACCAGATTTTACATGGATCAGCCCTCTACATGCAATTCTTTCGTAGCATTAGAGCTTGAAGCCACGACGACAGAAGCAACGTGACTTAGTGATTATGGTCACAAGTTCGTGACCATAATCACTAGGCTATAAGCGATATGAAGTCAACCATATCACTTAGAGTTTCACTGTCAAATAGTTTTCGGAAACGAGTCTAAGTAGAGAAGCGTCCCTCGGTGGTTTTAAAGTAATCTCCTTTCCAAAACTAATATTGGTCTGGAATAATGAGTACCAAGCAATTTTTGGTAGTCTTGAATTTTCTTCATCTGATGATTCTATACTGAATTCATCGTCATTGTCAATAATATTTAGGCGTCGTCGCGTAAATACTATTGTATGATATTCACCGGACTCAGAATCTAATAAAGAATCTTCGAATGTATTATCGCTAATGTGTCTTGTTCTTATTCCTTATTTATTTTTATGTGATATGGTATCCATATTTTGAGCATCCAATATATAAATCCGAAAATAGAATAAAGAACAAGCATTACCCTAAATAAACCAAAATCTACCCCAATAGAATTGAGATGTAAACAAATGAATCATTATTGATAAACATACAAATAGTCAGAGATATTACGTACGCTTTTTCTTGTTTATTAAACTCCGACAGGAAGACAAATAATATCAATTGTACAAGATCATTTCACTGGTTTCGAATAAACGTGATATCCAAGTAGATTAGTTTAGTTTAGTTTAGTTTTATTAACGTCGCACTAGAAGCAACACGAGGGCTATTGGCGACGGACCTCGTAATTTTGAACCACGGTCAAGTGACGAGGACGACACCTGAGCTGGCACCCCCCTCTCCTAACATCCACACCACGCCAACGGGAGGACTTTGGGCCCCGAACAGATTTAACGTGCATCAGCCCCGGCTACACGGCGGGTCTTTGGTGGCCATATCCAAGTAGATATGGACCCGAATTCACGATAGGAATTGTTTGCTTTGAAACATGGGTGAGAGATCTGATGCCAAGTGTAGCGGGTATGATACAAGATATATCTGTCGAGGTTCTAAACCCTTTTCTAACGGTGTAGTGTGGGGAATTTTAAGAGGGAGTGCAGCTCAGGGGTGCCTTCCACACCACTTGACCGAGGCTCAAAATTAGGACCGAGGTTCCTCACCAAATCTCATCGCGTTGATCCTAAGTGTGACATTAATAAACGCTCAAGGTGTGATAGAAAACATCTAAGCAAGCAACTTTCACGATACAATGCACAAGCGAAGAGAACGCGGTGAGGCACTAGATAGCGACGTAATGGAAAGTATAAAGCGTGAGTTTTTCTTACATATTTCATTTCTACCATGGATTTCAGGAAGCATGACGATGTACAGTGATCAAGAAAAGAACATGCCCTTGCGCTAAAAACCTTTCGTATAGTGGGGCCGATTTATATTAAATCTGTCGGTTTTCAAAGTCCTCGCAGTGGTGTGATGTGAAAGCTAAGTGAATGTCGGCTTAGATGTCATCCTGGGCACTTGATTGCAGCTTATAATTGTGCGATCCGTCACCAATAGCCTTCGTGTTGCTGCCGAATGGGATGTTAATAAATAATCGATTTGTTACACAAAAGGCTGTACACAACGGGTTTTGTAGTTTAGAGTATCAGTTTAATGAGGAGGAGGACAACTCAGCTACTACTTCCAACTCCATTCTTCCTAACCACACTATAGGAGGAATTAGAAATACAATAAGTTTTAAAGTGTAGTATTAATCTCTATTATTTAATTCAGTGGTCTTTGGTGGAATCATACGGCCGTGATAGCTTGGTGGTTGTAATCGCGAACGCAGTTTTCTTTTTCTTCGTCTAGTAGAGGGTTTCAGTCCTAATGCCACTTAAGACTAGCCGTGTAATGAGGCTGAGGCGCGTTAAATCTGTCGAGGTTCAAGAACTCAAATTAGCTTTGTGTGGACATTAGTAGACGGACTATTAAGCTCAAGTGTCGTCCTCGTCACTTGATCGGACTTCAAAATTATGTAGTCCTCCACATGTTGCTTCTTAGAGCAATGTTAATAAATTCAACCGATCAATCAATCAAAACGATGAAATCTGGATCTGAGCACACTACAATTATGGGCATCACGATCTACACCAGTGAAAAACATTGAAAAATTTAACAACTAATATAATATCAATAATGATATAACACAATTATAAAGTAAGTTTATTGTGTGACAAATTTCATAATAAATATTAAACGCTAACCTAGTGGTCTCGGTCGCGAACTGAGGCATGTTAAATATATCGAAGTCCAAGTCCTCCCGTAGTGTGTTATGGATGTTTGGATAATGAGGTATCAGCTCAGGGGCCGTCCTGGTCACTTGCAGAGGTTCAAAGTGGCACAGTCCATCGCCAATAGCCCTCAGGTTGAGAAGCATCCTGAGGGCTAATAAAACAATCACTTTTACGTGTGTGACGTTAATCAAACATCAATTTTGCAAGAAAGCCGTAACAATATATTTCTCACTTATTCCTTTCTTTACAGTTCTCGTTAAAAACGATAAATTCTTTCTTTTTATTCCTTTCTAATAAATTCTGAGAAATAACGAACTGAATAATGTTTTAAAATATCTTATTTCGGGAGTATTCGTTGAAATTTCTGGCAACCCCCCCCCCCCCGTCTCGCGTTCGAATTCGCCATCCCACTCAAAATTTGTTTTATCGCCAAAGTTTTCAGAGAGTTTTAAGATAATTTAAACCGGACATTCAACAAAGAAAAAGTTCATGCAGAAACAGCGAACAGAGCGAAATAAAAATTTGACATTTAATATTTTTGAAAAAAGTGTTTAATTGCGAAAATGAAAAATTTAGAAGATAGAGAGAGGAATAATTTTTCTTTCTCTCTTTCATTTATGCTTATCCCCGAGATCACTAAAGGTATGGAAATGAGAAAAAAATGTTCATGCTCCTTGAATGAGAATAAGCCTTTTCTTTCCCTGGATGCTTTCACAGGAGAGAGAGAGTGAGCTTAGAAGGAGGGAAAATTTTCATAAAAGAAAATTCTTAATTACCTTGACATTTAAAGTCCTTCTGCTTTTCTTTCCACCCTTTCCCCTCTCATGCAGAAATGCACTTGATTTTGATGTGCATTACCATAATCCTTTTTCAAATAAGAGTGGGTAACATTTTAAAACTATTTTTCTATTCATTTTATGTGTCGCGATAAAATATTTTCAGCTATAGTTGACTGGAGGACGTCAGAAATGGAAATATAAGTGAACTGAAAACTACACTGAGTTTGTCAAGTATAGGAATATTAGAAAAATATTTGCACATTAAAACTCTCTACATTGCTGAACTCAAAAGTCGAGCGAGAATAATTGTTGAGATTCGTTTGATTTTCAGCCTCGTTTGATTTTCTTGTTTTGTAATTACGTTTTATTATTATTTACCTACAGTACATGCGTTTTTTTTAAAGTAATTTCGTTTTAAAAATAAGAATTATGCTTAAACTTTTAATGAATACTGTTTTTTACTTTCGCTAGATGAAATCTTATCGTTAGTTTCTAAAAGTATATTCTACACTTTTCACTTTTTCAATCATATAATTTTACATAAGTATATATATACTTCATGTAAAATTATTATATATATATATGTATGTGTGTGTGTGTGTGTGTGTAGAATGTGGGGTGAAGATATTGTACATCCTGAATCTACAATGATTGGCTCTTATGCAAAGGGCTGTTTAGGAGGGTAAATTCATTACCGGATTCCAATTTGTTGTTTTTGTAGAAATTCAGTGATGAGGCTCGAAATAGCTTTTCTTGTTTATTAGGAGAGAAGATGATGAAGAGTGAAAAGTATTTACAATAGTTGATGACGAACTTACCAGTTCATCGTATCAAAATAGATGGCTGCCTCATTTAACCCATATTAGCGAAGGGTGCTGGAACACGCTCGGGCGTTTGAGATTAACTTTCGACGTGGGTAATGCGAAGGAGAAGAGAAGCGGAAAAGTGGAGGAAAAAGAGGACGAGAACGAAGTGTCACTGAGTTTTGTTCTGGAATAGGTGGCGCTGCATGAGCTATCACATGACGCTGATTCGTGGTGGCCTCTATCGAGTATCGGAGGAACTGGTTTTACAGTACATTGGAAAATAAAATTAATTCTTTAATAATTAGCTGGAAAATCTTACACACACACTATATATATATATATATATATATATATATATATATATATATATATAATATCCAACCGCATGAAGTCATCAAATATATTTATTACTTTTGAATGAGAGAGAAACGAGCAAGTTTGGTTGGAGATTCCAAGACAGAAACTGTAAAAGCTGGATGTGCAAGAGGCAATGATCAGCCTATATGACAACATTCATGAAAAACGATAAGATGGCGTCAGTAAAACACAAAAGTGGAAGAAAGCCCATGCTGATGGATCGAGAAAGACGGCAGTTAAAGCGCATATTGACCAAAAAATGCAAGCATTCGTTGGCAGTAGTAACATCTGACCTGAACAGACAGTTTCCACCTGAACTGTACACAGGAAGCTTCAGGCTCAGAATCTTAGCAGTCAGTTACAATACTCTCAATCAAAGCTAATCGGATTGAAATAATCGAACCTGGACCCCGCAACGATGACAGCAAGTAATCTGATCAAATGAATCTATGTTTAACATCGTTCTGACCACTGGCCTTGTTTATGCGTAGATATTTCCCATAGTTGCACATAATCCTACATGTCTATTGCCGGCTCTAAAGCACGTAGGTGGTTCTTTTGAAGCCTTTATTTTTGGACCATTTACTATAATGAAATTTTCCACGTATTGTTTCCTCATGAGAATGATTTTCCACTTTGCCGCGGTAGCCAAATGGTCATAGTCGCGAGTTCGCGGCCGTAGTTTTTTCGATCGAGTTGTAGGTTCGAGTCAAAGACCCGTTGCATCCATTTTGTAAAAAAGGAACAAAAATTGTAAATTAAATTTACATTTGATTTGATTCCAAATCGGGAAAAACAATTCAGCCTAAAAAGAGCTTTATGAGTGCCGAATATACAGGTTGTTATTTATACACATCAGTTAGTTATTTCTGTATCATATTAATGTAGGATTTTCCATCTAATTATTAAGCAATTAATTTTATTTTTTCAATCTACTGTAAAACCAGTTCCTCCGATACTCAATAGATGTCGCCACAAATCAGAGTCATGTGATAAGCTCATGCAGCGCCACCTATCCCAGAACAAAACTAAGTGACGCTCGTTTTCGCGCTCTCTTTTGCCGCCACTTTCTCCGCTTCTGTTTTCCTTCGCTACCCGCGTCGGAAGTAAACTTCAACGCCCGAGCGCGTTCCAACGTCCATCGATAATATGGGTTAAATGAGGCAGCCATCTATCTTTATCTGACGAACTGGTCAACTTACTTTTCATATCATAGTGTAAATACTTTTCATTCTTCATCATCTATCCTAATAAACAAATAAAGCTACTGCAAGCTTCATCCTTGAATATCATAAACAACATTACATGGAATCCGAAACTACCCCCTAGACAACCAGCCCATTGCGTAAGAGCAAACCATCGTAGATTCGGGATGAACAATCTCCATCACTCCAATATCTACATTAATATAATCAAAGAATGAACGGTTTTCTTTTGGCTCTCTTGCTATACACTAAAAGATGCAACTATATAAGAATGACTTATCTCTGAAACTATGCAAGTTCTTCATACTTTCAGAAGACTCATTGTCTGTATTATTGAAAGGAAGAACTTGTGTGTGCGTGTTTGCGGTATACCGTTAAGGGATGGAAAGATCCAGACGCATAAAGCTGGCACACTGAAACTATGCGTGATGATGATAACATTGGAAAAATACTTTTTTGAAATTCGTTAATTTTTTTTAAAATTTAATGTTGAAGCGATACTTGGGTATGTTTTAGTATACTTTGCGGCTTAGCTCTCTCAAACGAGAGAGCTAACTCTCTACCTGGGTGTAGCAGTTTAAACATATCCATGTAGTAACTTCTTCCATGGGTTTAATTTACGGCCTGATATTTCGTTCAACATGCATGTTTCCGCAAAATTCAATTTACTTAACAAACTTTTTAAATAAAATCTCTTTTCTTGAAAAGAGTTAAAAACTTTGTTAAATAATTTACTTCCGTATTTTTTGAAAATCTTTCTCATTTAATAGTGTTGGAATTAGAACTTGCTCCTTTCAAAAATCTATCAGTACAATCTACATGGTATTCAAACGATAAATGGAATGAACAATTAGACTACTTAAACAAAGAACGTCGACACAGATCAATTAGTGTATTTATTCAAATTTTCAAACATAATCAATGAGCTGGTTTAATGCAATTTTCACCTTTTTCTCTCCTCTAAGGAAGATTACCGCTATGCTATGCATAGCTCTGGCGCATATTACGATTCATGATATCATAATTTGTCTTTGCTTCCGACTATATCTTAAGACTTTCGATTAACAGCTTATCGACGAAATTATATGTAGACATTTTTCTTAACCGCAATGATATTTTGGCACTATTGCTTCAGCTTTAGCTGGAAACTGCAGGTTCAGCCTTCTTTAGGTCTGAATTTATATATTTGGCTTCGCTATATTACCTACCAAATCATTCTTTCATTGTAGGCTAATTTGTAGTTTGCCGAAAATATTATTTAAAAGATTACTAAAAAGAAGACCCCATTAATTCTTAAAAAATGCTTTTGCATATAAGATCTTGGAACGTGTTGCACATGGACTTCCCTTGAAAATTTTATGCTTTCAAGTAAGATTGCTGAGTTTTATTTTAAAAAAAATCATCCATGCAAAGAACAGGTACTTACTTTTGCCAATAAACTTCAAGTCAGGGGTCAACAAACTGCCGCCAACGCACCAAATCTGACATACCACCTGCTTTAAATCCGGCCCGTGGGTAAATATTGCTTTTACATGAAAACATCAGTTATAAAAGCGTCTTTCGGATCTTGATTCTATCGTGCGAAAGACATTTTCCTGTTTCAAAATCTAATTGACTATATAATTGAAAGGCATTCGTCAAACCATCAATTAGAAGTGACTGATCCGCAAAATAAGAATATTCTGAAAAGATATTTAAAGAAATGAAGCTAAAAGTACTCTATAAATATTTTTTGGAAGATGATTACGGTCAAATAAAATTACATATTCGGGGACTTAAATCCGTTTGTGAGTACTTACTAAAATGAAAGAAGATTTTGAAAGGAAGAACACATAAGCTCGATACAGATCATGTAAGTGAATCAGTCCCCGAATATGTAAGTCACCATATAGAAAAACTTTACTGATAGGAAGAACTAATTTCAAACTTCAGTACAATGAAACATCTCAGAAAATAAGCAATTACATTCATCGTATAGGTATAAAATGTAACCATCTGTGTAATACGTTTATCAATAGATGGAAGTATTTTTAAGAGTGTTAGCATGTATATATGAATATCATGTATAAAAATGTCTCTTTCTAGTATTTTTATGTTACTTTGACGTGTAGTGGGGCGAATGCATATTAAATCTAATGAGTTCTCAATCCTCCTTCCACGTGGCGCGATCGTTTGGAGGGAGGGGGTGACAACTCAGGTGTCGTCATCATTACATGACCGAGACTCAAAATTATGAGAATCGTCCCAATAGCTCTCGTGTTGAAACATCAATTAACAAGAAATCAATCTATATGCTTTATGAGGAGAATTTCCCCATGTAAATATCTTCGAATGTACCATTTAGCTAGCCAAGCCTAAAAATTTTATGATCTGACCTTTTCAAAATAAAAAAAAAAATTCCTGCTCTAAGTGAACAGTTAAGAGTGTATCCCTTGTTTCGTTCCTATTCATTCATTAATGGCCCTTCGTAACATTTTACTAATCCGTACTGCACACCGAGAAATCAAAGAGAATAAATCTTATCCAACAGAGGAACGTTCTATATACCTCCTTATCACGAAATCCTTTCCTTTTTCCATCAAGAGATTTCGTTTAATGGTACTGAGGACGAAACCCAACAAACAAAACGTTTGTTCCATCCTGAGTAACAAGCAAACGATCTCTCCTGAGGATAGGATAATCGAATAATAGCATTTTCTTTGTTTTTATTTTTGGTAGAATGTTAATGAATATATTCTCATCTTTTATCTGAGGGTAATCAGGGAATGCAGTAGCATTCCGAGATGTGCGTATTGGATTTCTGTTTCATGTGTAATTTTCTTGTCGCGTTTGTCCAGCGAAGATTAAGATCCTCTTATGAGAAGTTATAATTTGTAAATGAATACGTAGTAATACTAGCAAATAGGCTAGTGAATGAATACGTAAAATTGAAGTAATGAATGAATACGAAGTAAATTGCTAGAAATTGCAATATCGGTAAATCGGAGTAATGAATGAATACGAAGTAAATTGCTAGAAATTGTGCAGTATCGGTAAATCGGAGTAATGAATGAATACGAAGTAAATTGCTAGGAATAGCAATATCGGTAAATAGGAGTAATGAATGAATATGTAGTCATGCTAAGAATTGCAATACCAGTAAGCCTCAAATTGTTAACTGTCATTCTACATTATTTTTTTATAATGTACATAAGTATAATACACGATTTTTCCGACATCTGTAATTATGATACCCATTACAGAGGCTTAATGATGAAAATAAAAAAAGAAATACGAAACGAAATATTCCACCTCTTTACCACAAAAAATTATAAAATTACAAATAAATCGTTAAAAAAGAGCTGGAGTGTTTTCAATATTAAAATATAATTCGAATATTTTCATTCAGGGTATGATTCGTTAATATTATAAAACTGAGAAGTGCGGGACATGAAAGAGATTTTTTACTTCGGGATTATTTTGTACAAAACTTGGATGACGATTAAGAGACCAAAATGTTGATCAGTTACGTTTTTCACGTGTTTATTTCTTAAAACATGTGTTGATAAATCATGTATTTGATTGTACTTCTTATAGTTGTTTTCACTACGAGAAATTATTCACGTACTCAATATCATTTATATTTCATTATAAAATTACTGAATTTTATTTGTATTATTTAGGCTCGAAATACATTTTATTTTCATATATATATCTGTCACAGTTATCACAAATATCGAACAAAATATTTTATTATCATGAAATTTCATTTTATATCTAAAATTTAAAGAATTCCCGGTAATTTAAAGGTATATCGGTTTCCCTAAAATATTTTACCAAATTATTGGTAAAAAGGAAAATGTCTCTAAATTTGCTATCATAAGTAATACTGCCTTTAAGTTTGTAGCGAAAGGAAAGAACTCAGTTGCTTCATTGGTACAAAGACTGCTGACCTTATTGAACACCATTCTGTTGATAAAAGTTGAGTTAGTTTAGTGATCCTGTTCGAATTGAAGGCTGAATTCAAATCCCCCATTCCACTAAAGGCTTGTCGAGGCGAATAGTGAGGAATCTGCATGTTAAAAGGAACTAAAATCTGAACCTTCCAAGTGGAGAGGTAGGAAAGTTGAGAATAAATCACTAATTAAAATTTCGCCCTTATCATTAGAACTTTTCCCAAAGTTATGAGGTACATTATCCATTAGCCATATTGCACCTGTAGAGAACAAAGTTACTTCAAACCATAGTAAACAATTCTAATGAAATACCATCGCACAATGATAATGAAGGCTAAATTAAGTCAGTTAAATCATTGCTCTAGATATGACGTGAGGTGAGAAAATCAAGTGCTTGATGTCATTCTTGTCACATGTGACCTTTATTTCATGAGGTTCAATGTGTACATTTAGCACGTTGCAAACAAATATTATATGTGTACAAAACAGAATAGAAACAGAATATATATATACAGAAGAAATATATACTGAAATAAAAAAAAAGATATAAAAAAAGGAAAAACAATAAGTCAGAAAGGGGGGGGGGGATTAGTAGATCTGAGATTTAAGGCTGTTCTAACCTAATGTCAAAGAACCTGGTTGAAATTTTGAATACATTTCCAGGCTGAAAATAGTTTCAGTTTTTATATTTATTTACAATTAGAGGACAACGTTGTAGCTCAAACTTTTGCTTATAATCCTGTGTTCTTAAAATTTAGGAACATTTCAAATGTATGCCAGTTTTCACGTGAATACGTAAATTTTCAGGCTATTTATAGTAACTATTGTAGTATAGAAGACGAAACATAAAATACATTTGACAGCATAAGAAAGGAACTGATTTAGATGGAAATGAGTAACATGATAAAATACACTGTTCTCTAAAGGATAGCGAAGTCAGAATACAAAATTAATGTTTGAGCGCTTTTTTTTTACTTGAAAAAGCATTCCAATTTCGTCCTGTACTTTACGCAAAGACAGCCTTACAAATAATTATAAAATAAAAAAGGGGGAAATTGGAAAAAAAACCGTATTGAACTTTATTGACGATACTGCTATAATATGAATAGATATTATTTTAAATGGGTTACAGGATTATTTGATAAATTATGTGAACAAGTAGTCTTAACAATTTCAATAGATTTGATCAAGTTATATTCTTTAGTAAAAGAACAGTGAAACACGCAATAATCACCGTCTCTTTGACACATCCACAAAGATAATTAAGATAAGTTTTTAATTTTAAATCTATGTAGATACATAAAACGATTCATATATACAGCGATTGTGTCTGTTTATTAACTTCGCACGAGAAGCAACACGAGGGCTATTGGCGACGGACCTCGCGATTCTAAATCTCATTTTAGTCACGTGGACGGTACCTGAGCTGGAACTTCCCTCTTCAAACTTTCATGCCACGTCAGCGAAAAGATTTGGGATTTAGACGAGTGCATCAGTCCCGATATACTGTGGATCTTTAGAGGCGTTAGGAGTCGAATCCATGACTCGACGAAAACAACACCAGCCGCGAATCCGGGACCATAACCACTAGGCCCTTGAGTCCACTTGATGAAGTGAAATTCTTGAGTAAAAGAATAATGAAGCACTTAATGATCACCATCTCTAGCAGAACTGCAAGGATAATTAGTGTTGGTGTTTAATTTCAAATCTATGTAGATGTGATAGATACGATTCATATCTACAGTGAGTTACCCATTCCAATTTTATATTTCTTATTACCTATATTCCATTAATATCAACCCATATATATATATATATATATATATATATATATATATATATATATATATATATATATATTTCCCATAAAAAACAACCAATTTTCCATTTCTAGCTCCAAAACGTTTAGGGCCACTCTCTTATGAAGCTTATTGAAAAAAATATTAAAACGGAGATAATTAAAACAAGTGAGGAAGTAAGAAATGTGAATCGAAGAAAAATCATAAATAATAGAAGATTTCACATACTTTTCCCTTTTTTAGGGATCTAATTGAAAGCTACATAGATCACCGTTTGTGACTTCTGTTCCCTAAATCCGAGAACAGCATCTGAATAAAATTTTACATTTCCTGTACCTTGGAGGTTTTCTGCAGCATCTTTCCTTTCTTAGAAAAGGGAGCAACTAATTCCCTAAATTTATGTTTGTTAAAATCTTCAAAATTTCTGCATTATTTGAGCCCGATATTAAACAAATAAACACAAGTACACAGTTCATGCTTAAGTGGTGGTTCGAATGAGAAAGGTAACAAGGGGAAAGCAAAAATCTGACCTTTCACATTTTGGAGAAAATAGTTTTATTATACTTTTAGTTATAGAGGTAAAAATTAAAAAGGACATGATTTTTTTTTCTTTTAACTTTTCTCATCGTGATTGTAAAGTCTTCAAATAAAAAAAACATTGTTATTCTAAAGTGGAGTTTTTAAACTTTTGTGCGAAAACTTGGAGAGTTTAAAAGAAACGGGAATTCCGTGAAAATCTTTTAATTACGTTCAAGGACTGCTTGATGCTTGATATACAAAGCTTCTCTCTTTTTTTCACTTTCTCATCCTCTTATTGAAAGTTGATTATATTTTGACATACATTACCCTAATCTTTTTTTACAAACAAGAAAAAAATAACACCCCAAAATCTTTTTCTACATATTATTTTGTATCCTTTGACAAACAGTTTCAACTATAACAGTGAAAAAGAAACAACTTCTTGTAGTAGTTGATATCAAGTTAATTAATCCGATCTACTGGTATCATATCACTTATTAAATTTGAAGAATTTTCTTTAAAAAAATTTAATAACAGTTATGCAGGAATAATTTATATATATATTTCCATAAATTATACAAAATTGGTTATTTTAAAAATATATTTGAATGCATTCAAATTCAAATTAAAGTATATTTTCAAATGTCTCACTGCAAAATGTAAGACTTCTTCCTTTTTGTTTGTCTTTTTAATTTCGAGATTATTTCAGACAGTCATAGAACAAAGGAAGAATTTATGAATAAGTAATATATCGATTGCAATGTCAACTTCAGTAAAAATAAATATCTGACTTATAGCATTTTTCAAAAATTGTTTTATCGCACGTTTAGTCATAAAAGTGAAAATTACTGAGGAGAGATAGATGATCTTTTTTATTCGTTTCCCTTTTCCTCGAGATTACAAAAGGCTCTGTAAAGGGGGGGAGAGGAAGACAGAGAATATTCTGCAGAGAGAGGAGAAGGAAGTTTTCCATTTTTTTTTTCCGAATATTTTCTCTGAAGAAAGTTTAAGAAAGCTCAGAAGGAATGAGAATTCAGAAAGGAATTTTTAATTACCCTCTAGAAATGCATAACGTTTAGTCCTTTTCGTCCCCCCCACTTCTTATTCATAATAATGATTTAGACTCTGAGAACGAAAGAAGTGTATTATTATATTCCTTTTTTTCCAATAAGAAACGTCAACATCCTAAAACATTGTTTTACTCAATTTGTGTATTGAGATAAAATAAATTCAACTGGCACATAACAATATTTTATTCTATCGATATTTGAAAGAGGAAAATAAGGAACTAGACAAAAAATTTTGTAAATGTTACGATTCTAGTTAAAATTTGAAAATATATCTTTCTCTCAATTCTGTAACCAAGAATAATTACTGTGTTGTCTGATTTTTTTTATTAGACATAAAATAAGGCATTTTTTTTTTGTATTCCTAAGATTATGTACGTTTGTTATTTTTACAACGTTTTTCTGAATTTCACTTGGTGTGTGTGTGTGTCATCAAATTTTCGATCGTTAATTTAACCAACTTCCCATCAAGCTAGAGCTTTGAAATTTTGGGAATCGTTCGTACTCGCCTAACAATGCAATATTTAGACGTTTGCGACAAGTTTTAACCCATATTTTTTTAAATAATGCAGTTTAGCCTAATCACTTGACGCAATTTGAATAATTGCCAAACTTGGCGGTTTTTTTTTTTTTTTTTTTTGGCTGAATGTTAAGTCCTCTTCGTGGACCAATTTAGCAACATTTGGCAAAATACCGCCAAATAATTCTTGTCTCCAAGAGTGGTTTGACTAAACTGTATTCCAACCATTTAATTTACCGGATTAATTAAGTTTAGTTAGTTTTAACGTTGTTATGTATTTCACTTGGTGTGTGTCTGTATGTATGTGTATCAGTGTGTCATCAAATTGTCTATTGTTAATTTAACTAACTTCCCATCAAGCTAGAGCTCTGAAATTTTGGGAACCGTTCTTATTTGCCTAACAATGCAATATTTAGATATTTGCGACCAGTTTTAACTATTATTTTAATAATTTTTTTAATAAACTTTGCCACGATATAAAAACATTGTTTTTAAAAACGTTGGTTTTTATTTCGAATTATTACTCCTTGAGGTAGAGTTTTCAAAACATAATTTGGTAAACCTATAACACTTCCCTAATACTAATTTCTGTGGACATTGTTTTTAACCTTTCTAATCAAAAAGTTAAAATTTAACCGCACAAATATAACACTCAAATAATGTGGAGACAGGTGAATGATCTAGTCATATAGATATTTCTTAAAAAATGTGAATACGCTCTTTCCATCTTTCTGCCTACCAACCCTTAACGCGTTTTTATTTAAGTCTACCGTCAACACTAAGAGATTAAACTTATCAACGAGCTGGCCGCAGTAGCCATGGTCGTGAACTTCCTGCTGGTGCTGTTTTCGTAAGTCTTGGTTTCGAGCCCTGGTGCCACTAAAAACCTGCCGTATAATGGAGCGGTTTCACGTTAATTTGGTAAAGGTCCCGAGTCTTTCCGTTGGCGCGATGGGAAAGTTTGAAGAGGGAGGTATCAACTATCGTCACTTGACCGAAGTTCAAAATTACGAGGCCAATAGCTCTCGTGTTGCTCCTAGTACGATGGTAATAAAACTAATCAGTCAATATTAATGTGTTCGGTTCCGAGAGAATTAATTTGTGACGACTAGGGATTCCAGCAGTTCTTTGAGCTCTTATTCATTCCGAGAAATCCTGGATCCCTGTTCGATAAAAATCTGTGTAGGTTAACACTAACGTCAACTACTAACTTCACCACCAAATCATAAACAATTCTAATATTCAGTTATCCGTCACTTTTATAAGTATTTCCTTCAATCATTTCTCAACACTTCTAATGTTAAACTAATTTGCACAATCAAGTTTCGTTTGGTTGAAAAGTAGTTGGGAGATTAAATATAAAAATCGGAGGGATGTACCTCCTTCAACCAACATCTGGATGATGCTAGTTGAGTTTAGGTAGGTGAATAGTTCAACGTTACAATCCGAACTATTTCCTGCCAGAAGTTTGAAAAGAGATGTATGAACAAGTTAAAGAAGAAAGATTTTTAAGCCTTCAATCATTTTCGTCCACAGTTCAGGTGATCTATTGCACTAGAGACATATTTTGAAAAATTATAAATTTCCTTATGTAACCCTTTTTATTTAAAATGTACCTTTTATATATAAGTATATAAGCTTTTATCTCTTGCCTTTTACACTGTATTTTATCTATAATTTTTTTGAGTGGTTTTAAAGGCTTTCGTCATATCCTAAACAAATGTTTGGCGCAGCTAAGCCAAATTTAGCTCTAGCCCCATCAAACTTTAAGAAACATCCATTCATTATTTAATCCAAAAAAGGAAGAGTCTCAACAGCGGAATGGTCATGGTCTCGATTATCGTGTCAGGCGAATTTCTATTCCGAGCATGAATTCTGGTCCGGGTTCCATGAAATACCCGTCATGTAAAATAAGGTAGGCTGCTGCACGTTAAGTGTAATTGAATTTGAAAGTTGTTATGTTGGATTTTTCGCGAGTTACACTTAACTTACCTTAGGAGCCTTTTATAAATTGAATTGCATAAAATAAACTCAAATAAAAGAAACGTCATTTACGCAAATTCGATCAACTAAAGAATTGTAGTAAATTGAACAAAAGAAACAAAAATATAAGCGAGAAGCCAAAGTGAATATAAAGAATGGAATGTTGAAAGTAGGATGTTTGCCATTTGGGATTAATAGCAAGTAGTCATAGTTGATGCGTGTGAATTTAAATCCATAGGGACGGATTGTTCAAAGGAATCTTATACAGCATGGATGTTTAAACTATGACCGTTTGAGGGTCACAATGCAAAAAAAAAAAAAAATGCTGAGCCACACATATAATATATTTTCAACAAATTGAAATGAAAATTAACCCTATGTAGTTTTATTAAAATAAATTAACTTCCTTTTATTGTAAGTTTTTTTAAATTTGAATTAGATATGTATAGGTGCATTTTTATTTTCAATTTGTAAAAGTTCCTTTTCATTTAGTTTAAATTTCATAAAGTTTGAAAAAATTCAAATTGATGAGATGGATGAATTTGCTTTTGTTGAACAAGCAAATCGATATCGGGTTCAATAGACGAGGTTACAATTCACAGAGAGAAACGGAGAAAACTCTATAAGGGTTTCCAATTGCAAAATCTGCAATCATGTCATTCAGCGTTTTTATTTTGATTTGCTGAGAAGAACAGATTATATTATAGGGGAGAAATTCATAGAGCACCATATGGGACAACCGGCAACCTACTAAGCCAATATGTTACATCACATTTACCGAAAATGGGACTGTATAATGGAGAGCATCGGATACTTCTTTACATGGAAGGAGCTATGGCTCATCTCATCTCGATCGCTCTGTAACTGAATCATTTTCCGAATAGGCAAAAACCATCTTAACCGTTTAGAAAATCAAAATGCTATCTGTGAGCCCTTTTTAACCAGTCTGTAACTTCGGTCGTTTACTGTTTTTCGATCACAAACCATGAAGTTCTGGGCCTTTATATTTCTTTTCATATTAGTTTTTAATTTTTAAAATTAATTCTTCACTCGCAGTTAATTCTTCACTCAAAATTAATTCTTAAGATTAATTTAACAGTTCGGATGAGGAGGTATATGTTATAAGTTCTGCAAATAAAACGCCTTCGCATGTATAACTCAGTACTACCTAAGTCACTATATTTTCTCAGCATGTCATATATGGATTATGAGAACCATTTACTTGTAGATTTGACACATAACAGCTTCATGTTTGTATGATGAAATCGGGTCTATAGGGAGGAAAACGTTATAGAATTCGAGGAAAAACTAATTGTTTTCTTCATGGAGTTTCTTAGAGATTTATGTGTTTGTTCTTTGATGCAGAATTACGAATCTTTTATCGAATGAATCATCGCGCAATAAAGTACCCATTTTATTTGTTCTCTTACCTGTTTATCATTACCTGAGTTATTGAATATTATTTGAAAAAAAAAATAACCCATTAAAAAGAGTATTCCAAATAACTTTTATTAAAATATTTCGCTTAGGGGTATATTAGAGGGAAAAGTCAATAGACCAACCTTTTGAATCTTCCCTTGGCAAGAAAATGATATCTTCGATGCATAGGATAACAGGGTCATATCCGTTTTTCTCTTTATTTCCGCAGGAAATGGCAATGAATCTTACCTTCTCTGATCTGATCGCAATCAGGGAATGCTATTACATCCCATGACAATCTCATCAGCTATCATTTTCTGTTTCCCATGTAAAACATGATATTTGATGAGAATTAATATATCTCCAGCATTCTTTCACGTGAATAAAACATCTAGTGAACGAATGTCGTTTTGTCTTTTCTTTTACATTAATACAGATTCGGTAAATTGATGAAAATAATAGCGACGTTGTAACTGCTGATGTATTTGTTTTTAATGATGTTGAGCTCTACTTTTTTAAAAAATTATATCTTTACCTCAATACCTATTTTATTTGCACATGAACGAGTCACAGCTTGCACGTGATCGCAGTAGCTTAGCAGTCATGGTTACGGACTCGCAACCAGCGTTGTTTTCATAAGTCTTCGCCTCAAACCCTGATGCCACTAAAAATCTACCGTGATCCACGTTAAATCTGGTAAAGGTCCCAAGTCCTTCCAATGGCCTGGTGGGGAAGTTTCAAGAGGGAGGTGCCAGTTCATGTATTATTCTCGTCATTTGACGAGGTTCGAAATTATAAGGTCCGTTGCCAATGCCCTCATGCTGCTTCTCTGTGCGACGTTAATAAAGAAACACATATGCAATGTGTACCCCACAGTGTGTGATCATATGTTCCGAATCGAGCTACAAAGAGTTTAACTCTCCCGTTGAAACGCCGCAATTAATTTCCATGAGCATAATTCTACCTAATTTCTTATTTTTCTTCTGAAAGCTAAATTATTGTTTCAATTGTATGGAATACAATGTATTAGAAAGAATGAAAAAAAGGAATGTTTTTGTGGGAAAAACTGTTTTTTTTTTTAATTTTCAGAAGTTTTTTTTTTAAATATACGTTAAATATCTGAAAATTCACAAGGACGTTATTAATTTCAAGATGAGTTAGTAAGTATGTTTTTTTAGGAAGGAGAATTGAGTATTTTTTTTTTCGATAAGGGGCGATGAAGTTTTTTAGGAAGGGATGGCAGAGCATAAAAAGTTCGAAACTTGTGATGCAGAGAGACGGCGACATGATTATCGGCATATGACCAAAAAACGGCATTTTAAATAACGTGTTTAAAAATTTTAACGGGCAATAAACTAGCATTTAAAATGCTAGTTTATTGCACATATGTAGTTTAACAACTATTTGAGAGAAATCAAACATACTAAAACACCGATAAAATGGGGAGTGAAAAATAATAATTAAACGAAGAATTCGAAAGTAAATATATTTAAAAATCTTATAATGAGCATTTTTCTCCTTACAAAAGATTTCTACAGGCAAATCTTATTAAATAAAATTTACAACTATTTAAGATTCTTTTCCACTAAAAGCTAGGAAGTAATATCTAAATTAAGCTTTACATTTAGATACCCAAGAATCTATCACCGATCGCCGTGATGCTATGCTTCCAGTTGCACTCAAAACATTCAATTCTCAGAATTTATAAAATATTTTTTTTAATAATTTGCGGATTGTTTGAGACAAATTTTGAAAAAAAAAATATCTGACAGTGGTTTGCTTATTGTGATCATCGTAATAAACAAAATCCTGACCTCTGACATTTAAAAAAAAAACTTTCTATCATATGTTTAGAAACAAAAGTAAAAATTATGAAGGAGAGGAACTATTTCTTTCTTTGTGTTCCTCCTCAGATTATGAAAGAAAACAAAATCCGCATATTCTGAAAGAAACATTTCCCTGGGTTTTTTTTTTTTTTGGAATGCATTCTCGGAAAAAAAGTTTAAGCGAGCTTAGGATGAACGACAATTCCAGAAAGAATTCTTAATTATCTTTCAAGGACTGCATTATGTTTGACATTCAAAATCCTTTTTTTTTTGTTGTTATTGTTATTCTTTCTTTTTTCTCATGTATAGGAATATGCATTAGATTCTTATGTCCATTACCATTATATGTTTTTAAGTACGAAATGCTAAGATCCTGAAATATTTTTGTATACATTTTTGTCTTGCGATACAGTTGTTTTAAATGTACATGTAAGCGAGAATATATATATATATAAAAAGAAATGTAACCCCAGAAGTAATACTGAATGTAAAATATCGTAAGCTAATAATGTATGTCTTAAAAATCTCTTTATTTTCGAACTCATAACTGAAACTAATTTTTTGATATCCTAAATCTATTGGAAAATCACGCAATTTGTATAATTTCGCAGCTCAGTTATTTGGTTATTGTATAAAATTCTTCAAAATGTTGTCTAGATTTTTTTAAGAAAATTATTCGGAAATATTTAATAACAACAATATTTAGATTCAGGAAATAATTTACCTTGATTTTCATAAAGAATCTTCTCATAAATTAAGAATTAGAGTTTTGAATTTATCACATTGTACTGTTGCTGTATACTATTTGACTAATTACATTCCTCCGGATTATAACTGTATAAAATCTTGAATTTTATAAAAGTTATTTGTAATCATTTTGTTGTTGTTGTTACAAAATTCAATCTATAGATGTCCGGCTAAGATAATGCGAAACGGAGGATGATGGAAAATGATTCTTTATTCGCAAATATTCACATCAAGATGAAACATGCTTTGCAAAACTAGGTATACATTAACCTTTTGAGTACGGCTGGCCGATCTACAGGCCAAAAGGAATATACCCTTAAAAGCCGGCGCTGACCGATGTAGCGGCCAAGCCGTGCTTTCCCCTGTAAACAGCTTTCGAATCAGCATGAGGCCTATTATAGCCCCGGAACATCATCTGCTTGACCGGTTTCTTTTGTATTCAGAAGGGAGGGGGGTAGAGTTTCCTCTTTCACCCTTACCTAAAAATCCCTCTTTTTTCCTTCACACTCAAATTCTCACTAGCGGTGAGTGCATAGTTATTTTTGTAAGTGATTTTGTCATCTCGATTACTTAATCATTTCATTTTAAATTAATTTGATTTTTTAAAAAAAAAAGTGCCTAAACGTAAAAGAGAACTTACCACGGAAGAGATTCAGAATATTTTAGCTGATTTAGAGACGAAATTTTTAATGATTCTGATTCTGATTGTGAGTTAGAAAATGAGGAAGATGATTTAGATCAATCTTTAAATTTGAGTCCAGAGGTTGAAGATGAGGTTGTCTCCGAGGAACAAAATAAAATAATCTGGAACGACCCACAAATAACCCATAAAGCGACAATTTTATCTTTTACAGGAAGTAATGTGGTAAAAAGAGCCGCTGTAATGAAATTATTGGATTAATATGTTGAACTTAAACAATATTTAAATATTTGGAAATAAATTTTTAATTTCTAGTTCCACTTTATTATTAAAGAGTTCCACTTTACTTTATTATTCAAATAATAATATATATAAATATTACTAAGAAATATATGTTACTTAAAAATTTTATTTCCAAAGTTTATTCAAAAAAGTGTTATAACTTTAAGTGGTGATTTTTTTTTTATGATTTTTATTTTATTTTTTTCATACTAAAGAATATAATTACATATTTTCATAATGAATGTTTTTTTACTAATACACGTATTGCTATGGATTTTGCAGATTTAAAAATACCTCAGTTGTACATTTTTATTAACTTTTATACCTGTAAAACTACTTAAAATATATTTGTGGAGAATTTGAAGCAATTTTTGCATTCTGTTTTTGATGAAAATTTGTGCATAATTACACAATGTATTGCTGTACAGAAGCATATTTTTATTGTTATCTTAAGTTATGCTTATTGAAAAACAGTTTTTAAGAATTTTATATCGAAACATAAAAAAAACACCTTTTTTTCAATCGTGTATAAACAACAAATAAGAAAAAATATTTGCAACAAAAAAAATTACAGAAATATCTGTTATAGATTTTTAAATCTGTACAATGTAGTCTTTCGAATTTATAAAAGCAAGAAACTAATTCCGACATTTTTTTATTATGACAATTGATGTATAAAAGTTGAGTCTTCGAAACAAAAACTATTAATTCCGATATTTTTTCTTTCAAATTTGTAGGAGACGAATATTGCAAATTCTTTAGCATAAGAAAAATTCCCCGATTTATACAAAAACCTTAGAAGCAAGAATAAAATTTTTGCTTTTGTTATATATTATACTTTAAAAGTTCTACAGTGTTGGATTTCCTGATTTTTCGAAACTTAAAAGAAGTTTTTTTTTTTTAAAAAAAAATATAATAAGTTTCTTTAATAATAATAATTACGATAAAATTTGCAAAATACTCTAAAATATATTTGAAAAATAAATGTAATCAGAATCTAACAGATAGTTACATTGAAATAAAAAAAAATTGTTCGTTTTCTTTTTTTTTTTCCTCGCCTATTTATTCATGAGTCACACTTTTTATGTACGATAGTACAAAGAAAGGAAAGTTCGGGTGCGTTCTAAGGCACCCGAACGTTTGAAACTCTGAATAGAGAATCAAATGGCTCTTGTAAATGAGCATGAAAAACAAGTTGTAAAAGCTTTCATATCGACAAAGAATGCTTCTCCCTCTTGATTATTGTTGATTCTTTCAGGTTTTGGTCATTATTGATTTTCATATGCCTTTTTGGTGTAATAAAACCTAGAAATGCAAATCTGCCTTCTTGTAAATCTTCAAGGTTGCTTTCATGTAGCCGGAAAACTATTCTTCCGTGGTTCTTCCTCTTATTGCCGTAATAAAGCTTTAGGAAGTGATTGCCTTTTCTGTTACATTGTCGGACATAGGATAAATAGAAACTATGCCGACGAACTTAAAAGAAGGCCTTCTACTTTGCGAACGTTATCGGGAAACTGAAAATAACCGTTCAGTGAACTGATATTGTGTTAGATTTTGAGAGATAATGTAAAAAGGACCCAGTCACTTAGGGGACTGTCCAGACGAAGTGGGGGGGGGAGGGAAAAAACGATATTTAAAGCTAAAGTTTTCCTTCGTTTTGAAGAAAGTAAAGAAAAATTGTTGTCAATTTTTTCTAAACCGATTGAGGAGTCTGTGCGTTGAGAAGGAAAGGTTTTTGTAATTATTTTGAATGTTGTTCGAAAGAGTTATCTTCGTAGGAATGTATTGGCTTTGGCTCTATCATATGCACAAAATCACACACAAAAATCAGTTTATTATCGCACAAAAATCAGAGCAGTAATCTTAGAATTAAAACAATATTATGCAATTCTTTTGAAATTTTAAATAAAAAGTAAGGATTATCTAAAGGTTAAGAATATAACTTTTTGTACGAAAAGTGAAAAAAAGGTAAGAAGCTCCAGTATGTTGTCATTACTTGCAAAAGAAACAATTAAGTACAAATAAGAATCATATATTCCTTTTATATAAACAAGATTACCGAGATACATGAAGCTCCTCGGCAACTTAAAAATGTTTGCAGTCATAATATTTTGTCTTCGATATCAGATTATTGTTTGCGTTTTACTAGAAGTATTCTAAAAATTCAAAGCATTTCCTCTTTTTTACTAATTGAAACATTTATTACTATTGGAAAAAAAATAATTTTAAATTTCTTATGTGCATTTAAAGAATTTGTTTTTAGGAACACGTAGGTAAACAGATAAATTATTAATATTTCATTTACAAGTAACATAAGGGACAAAGTAATAAGACGGACCTCGTAATTTAAACAAGTAACGAGAACGATAGCCGAGCTAGAGCGTCCACTTCTAATTTCCACACCGCGGCAACGTAAGGATTTTGATTTAATGCGTATCAGCTCTGCTACATGTTGGAACACCTAATCGTCACCTTTTGTTTGACCTAACCGTCAAAACATGTGGAAACTACAATGTGGCACTATTTAACAAAGGCCAACATTTATAGCCTTAGGATACTCACATTTTAGAGCATAATGCGAAACACCTTTTTTTTTAATGGTTTTGCTTTTTATTCATCTCATTTATTTGCCATAGTGAATATTTTATCATAATTTTCAGCATATATAGGAAGAATTAGATCAAAGAAAAATAAAGTTTTCATTTTTGAAAAATGCTTGTTAATAAAATTTAGACTTAATCTTAGGATTCATTCAATATTATAAATATTAATGTATCACAGTATAATGGATTATGGAACAATAAAAAATGACAATTATACATCAAATGTATCATTCCTTCATGGAAGATATATAAGAAAATTCTTAAGAGTGTTTAAATTTTTAAGATTTCTCTGGCATGTTCTAAAAGAGAAAAACAATTATAAATTAAGTAATAATGAAGTTTCCAAAAGAGCATAGTTTATTTATGATGATATGTCTATTGTTATACAAATGCTGTGAATACTTATAAGAGCTTTTAAACTTACTTCATTATCGATTTGAGAAAGTCTGAATTTTACATTATAATATCAAGAGACAGGATCAGCAATTTTGCTTTTTATTTTATTTTGTATTACTGATTATAATTACGTGCAATTTATGAAGTATCATATTATTTATTTCTTATTTCTAATTTGATTATTTTAAGTTTTAACACCAGGTGTGTATCAAATTCCTGCATTTAAAAGAATTAAAAATAAATTTAAAATATTTTATATCTATTTTAATGAATTTACTGAAAATCAAAATATAAATAAATTTTACTTGAATAATATCAATTAAATTTGGTTAGTTTATTGTGTGTACCTTTGTCTACAATGAAATAAACATTTCATTTTTTTATGCAATGTTTTATATTATCATCATTGTTTTGTGCTATTTCTCTCAATGCTCTTAATAATATTGAAAAAGGAAATCTAGGTGAAAAGCAGCTTAAATTGTTAGGAAATAATTTCTTTTTTAAAAAAATAAAATAAATAAATTTCTCAAATTTTCTTGTACTGAAATCGTAATTGAGATATCCAAGAAAATATGTTTCCCTAAGAAAGGGAGACTCTTTGTATTTAGGGACTTTCTAAGCCGCGATCATCCCCATTGACTGCGGACAGCAGCAATTATCTTGCTTCTTTTGTATGCCTATGTATGGTGTCATCCATGAGCGATAAAAAAGGGGGAAGTAAACATCGCCTAAGGCGCCGTCTTTAAGGACCTTTTCCTCACAAAACCCGCCGTCTTCAAAAGGTTAACAGTACATTCAGTAAAAATAGCACTAATCTGTACAAATACAGATTAGCGACACACTAGGATCAAAAACAGGTCTTATACTGATCAGCAACACAGAAACGAGAGTTATTCAGAAAGTAAAGAACGTTTCCGTCTGACGTTGCTAGTCACGCCCCGATCACGTATTTTGGTGTCTGCGTGCTCGGCATCTCAGTCGGCGTCCAGCCATCACAGCGGGAACATTTCCACGCCACCCGTTTTTTCGATATTCAAATTTAAAATGTGCGCTGCAATTGAAAATCCCGCCAGTTGTGAAGTGCGGTCTGTGATACGGGTTTTGTTGGCAAAAAACCTAAGACCTATGGAAATTTATCGGCAAGTGAGTGAAGTGTACGGAAACAACGTAATGAATGAAAGTTCAACCCGGAAATGGTGCATTCAGGTTAAAAATGGCCGAACTAACGTTTACGATGAAGAGAAGAGTGGACGCCCTAGCATTGTGACTGACGAACTGGTAGCTAAAGTTGATGAAAAGGTTCGTGAAAACCACCGTTTCACAATAACGGAGCTTTCGCTTAGTTTTCCACAAGTTTCACGGACTTTGTTTTTTGAAATTGGAGGCAGAATTCTATGACGAAGGAATTTCAAAGTTTGTCCACCGCTATGATAAGTGCCTCAATTTGTTTGGTGACTATGTAGAAAAGTAGAGTTTTAGGCGCTCTTTCTGATGTATATAATAATTTTTTTTCTTATACTTAGTTTCTTTTTAATTCCAAAACGTTCCTTTCTTTCTGAATAGTCCTCGTATATAGCAGCACGCGTAATAACAGTAACAACACTTTCAATAAGGTTTAGCTCAATAGATTTCTAGTTCACACCGCGGACAAATCTTGAAAGTAATACTCTTCATTCCTGTCTCGCATAATTTCCCAGAAGTGAATCTGCGGGGAAGATACAGGCCTCTTTCCTACAGATTCACTCGGCCACACAACCGATAAATTCCTCGGCCAATTCGAATAGAGGCATCCATACTTCGAATCTTTCCGTATTTATAGCGGGTGTGATGTTGCAGGAAAAAATCCATAAATTTCCTCCTAATAGAGATTTCGTTAAAATCCCAGTACTTTTAGAACCTTAATTTTGTCACCAAGTTACGTACTAGGTTGTCAAAATGGTAGCGAAGTTTGGGAAATCATTTCCTGAGATTCGACGAAATCTCTGTAAATCTCTATTTTCGTTTATAAGAGTAAAGTTGCAGGGAAGTGTTATCACTGGGTCTCATTATATATATATATATATATATATATATATATATATATATATATATATGTAATGATTTAACTTAATTCCCATTAATTTCTCACTTAAATAATTTTATTTACTAAATTTGTCCATTCTCTCCTTTAAAAGTAATGTTCATTCAATTTCCTGATACAGTTCCTATTCTTTTTAATTAATTCAATCACGCGTTCTAAAAAATTTGCTGACAATGCTCTCTTCTCACGGAACAGACTTGTAGGGATTATCCCTACCAGACTTTGGGTCTATACTTATCTTCCCTGGAAGTCCCTCCATTCAGACAGTTTGGACTATGACGTTTAATTGAATTTTCCCTCATATCAATAGAAAAACACAGCGAAATACTCTCTTCTTTTTGCTCTTCTTATAACTCTTCTTATGCTTCTCTCCTTTTCATACTGCCCCTCTCTTACGCTGGTCCTTCTCTCACTGATGATCATTTGAAATTTGTATGGTAACTTCGCTTCGGCCCTTGGTGGCCGAAGTCCGACTAAAGTCTGCTACAATATGGAAATAAAAGTATTTCGTATGGAATCATTACTATTGACAAACGTTAAAATAAAATCGTTTATATATATATATATATATATATATATATATATATATAAGTGTGTGTGTATGTGTAATGAATTAATATTATTAATTTTTAAAAAAAATTTGTTTAAATTTTTCAATTATTATTATTAAAAAGTTAGTTAACTATTTTAACTAGATTAGTAACCAACTAGATAAGTAAACTATTTGGCAACCAAATAAGTATCTAGATAACTAAGTAAACAATCACATTTTGATAAAATGTGATTGTTTTCAACAAAATAGGACAAAGGTATAACCATCAAATTATGATGAACTTTTTATTGGGTCTGGAGAGGTTTAATGTAAAAGAGTATCAACTGTATGATATTAATTTCATGTATTTGTTTTAAAAAGACAGACATTGTTATTTTGAGCGAGTCAAATATATAAGCCCGAAATTGATCCCATAACTGTGAAATGCCACCCCATGCAAAAAATTTCAGTTGGTTATCGCGATTGCGTAGCGTGGATTTGAAAGGTGGGGTGCGAACTCAAGTGCTAATTTCTTCTTCTGTCTATGGTTGAAAACTGCAAGGCGTATTGGCTTTAGTTTGCAGACCTTTTGATCCGAGCTTTCATAAACAAAAAACAAAATTGCATTCATACGAAACGTGGTGACTTTTGAGTGGATAGAGTAATAATTAAACAAGCAAAACTCCTTGCTGTGCCATACCGGATAAAACTTATCTTCGAACTTTGGGCTATTCCATTTATGTCTGTAGCATTACTAAGCACAGCCTTGATCAACCTTAAAGAACTTATAAACTGTTTTAAGCATTCGCTCATAGAATAATTAATTGCTGTCTATGTATCTTAACCGTGTTTAAAAATTTCCACCCAATCATTTAAGTGGGAATTAGTAATAAGAAGGTTTCTTGACTATTTTCAGATAAAGAAAAAGGAACAGATTCATATCATTCCTATTAAAAATAAAAACCGCAGACGATATTATTTGGTTATCATATTCTCGAGTGAGATACAGAGTTGGATCAAAAGCTTTGTTTGTCGAGTATATTTCCCAATACCGCAAAGCGAAATCTCTGAATGGAAAAGGAGATAGTTTCGTGATAAGGAAGTATAAAGCATTCCCTTCCCTGCTTGACAAGATTTATTTGGTTCGACTACATCATATGTTATTCTGTATAAGTAAAATGTTACAATGGATATAATTTGAAACATTACTTAATGAATATGTAATTCTGAAGAATGCATGCCTAGTTCTTTTATCAAAATCCATGATTAGTATTCTGATACTATGACGAATTAACTATAAAAAGATCAGATAAAAAAATGAATTATAATATGTAAGTGTAAAATTGGAAAAAAAGTAATTTTGTCTTAGTTAACTAATTTTAACTTGATGAAAATCAGTTATTTACTGAGAAATAATTATGTTATCAAAAAGGGGGAATGGTTTGTGTGTACTTAATTTCCCTTAAATGATTTTTAAATGAAATTTCCAATAGGTTTAGGAAGAAGCAAAAAATACTTTTAATGAAACTTCTATTGGTTTTTCAAGTATTTTTCCAATAACTGTTTCACACAAGCGGTTATTTCTTATGAAATTTCCAAAGATTGTTGTTATTGCAATAAACCATTTTTTTCTTTCGGCAGAGGAATTTTTAAATTATTTGAGCAATCCTTTTTATAACAAACAATTTTGTAAACGAAATTTACTCTGGCATTTTCAACAAAAAAGGTTTTTAAACGAAATTCTTAATGTTCCTTACATTGCAACAAACGATTTCTGAAACGAAACATGTGGTGAGTTTTACAGTAAGGGATTTTTGAATGATGTGAACAATAATTTTTACAACAAATGATTTCGTAAACAAAATCTACGGCAACTTTTACGACAAAATATTTTTTAAACGAAATTTCTAACGGTTTTACTTGGCCGCGGTAGCCTGGTAACTATGATCGTGACCCGTAGCCAGCATTCCTTTCGCTGAGTTCACCAAAAGCCATCGTGTTGTTCCTCAGGATGATGTTGATAAGCAATCAAAACCTAACAGTTTTGCAACAAACATTGTGTTAATGGAAATTTATTTTGATTAAAATACTTTAATAGTATATTACCTTAAAAATAATAAAACAACGTATACGTTTTTATTCTTCTATGAATCCGTTTCATGAATGAAATATATACATCGAATCACAATCATTATTTCTGAGACAGTGAAAATTCAATATCGACATTGAAAAAAATCGACTTTATTCAAATATTACATTTAGAAAAACCCAATTACTTAAATATTTTTGAGTACCGATTGAAAGTATTCAATCATCATTTTCAGTATTATCTAATTAAAAGAAACATTCGAATAATATAATTGACAAACTATTTTTTTCTATTAATCCCTTATGATCATACTTTTGTGTTACCTTTTGTCAAATTTTTTATTTTTTATTTTTATTTGAATTCATCAGTTGCTTTGAAGTACCCATGGTGGCAATAAAATTTGTGATAAAATATACAATCAAAGAGCAAAAAATTAAATACCAGAAAAAATAAAACTCATTACCCCAAAATTAACGATATTTACATTTTTACTACCGATATGTTTGGATTTTTTGTTTCTGTTCTGCCATCAGCAATTAGATGGGAAGAAGTCTTAAAATTTGTGAATATTTCTTAAATGCTATAACTTATTATATCATTCCTACTTTCAGAACAATTATGCGTTTATCAATCTTTTTATTCTACAACATTACACGAGCACATTCTTAACACTGAAAATCAACGTCTCCTCTTCCATGGTTCCAAGTCAGAGAAGGATGGAGTAGCCTTCCGTGACGTTTAGCGATGAGTCACATTTCGTTTTAGGGTCAGATGACCATCGTGAACGGAAGTAGAAAGCCTTAGATAGTGGTCCATTTCTGATCTTGTTGTCGAATGTCACTACTTTCGAACGGCAAACTTTATGATCTGCTTAGCCATATCTTTCGTAAGCGATCCTCTCTAATAGTGGTTTGTGATACATTGACATCCCTGCACTATGTGTTTGATTTTGCATCATGTTCTCCTATTTGATAGCATCATGTTCTCCTATTCCCCCCCCCAAGAGATCTGGTACTTTGTTTAAGTAAGATAAAACCTCGTTGACAATACGAGTTGTCCAGTACTGCTTCTATCATGTGAAAACGCTTGCATTGTCTTCCTGCTCCCGGATCTATTTCCTATAGAGCATGTCTGGGACCAAATAGAACGTGACTTGCAATTGTGTAGTATTACTCTAGATTAAAAAAGCACTGTACAACGAATAGGCGCTATTCTGCTCCAGGACAATATATGTATGACTCAATGCCACACCCTGTTTAAGAAGATCGGTGTGAGACCCATAACTGCATCATTAATTATTGTTTCTCTGATTTTAATATAACTTGTTTCTCTATGTGTATTACGTATCACTTGTATTTAACACTTCTTTCTTAATTTGCTATTTCCATTGACCGTGAGTGTATTTTACTTCACTCGATTTTCATTTCCTGAAAATAATCTTTCCAGCTAAAACTGTAAAATGAAAATTAATTAAAGATAAAACAGCAGGCAATTTTTAAAAAAAAAAAAAAAAACCTCAGTGTGATATTATTTTCAGTTCGCATTTTGTATTAAATGCCTAATTTTTGTTTGTTCTTTTTCCACCTCGAAACTAAATTTATTTTAAGGTTTTATTTATATTATCTTCTGTACGATTGAGATTGATTTTATAGGATATAGAGCAACAATGACTGTTATCCCTTTCGATACGAATTTCATACTAAAGGGTAAATTTCGATCTGTACTGTTGCCAAACTCGAAGTACAAGTAACATTATATTTGTATATTAAGCAAGAAAAGTTCACCAAAATGCTCTTTGATTCAATAAGATGTAACTTTGATAGGTAATTGGGCACAATCATTGAAAGACAAATTCTAAAATTCGCCTTCGTTACTTCTACCTTGCACTTAGTGTGAAAATGATAATATATGCATGATAAAATTAAATTTTTCAAACACATTTGACTTAAGGATGAGTTTTTTTTTTTTTTTTACATATATGAGTTGATCTTTTTAAAGTAAAAAGATGATCAGAGCCAGAGATATTAGAGATAGTAATATAAAGCTGGTTGTTTCTTAAATGACTTAATTGTTAACACTAATGCTCTGAAATTCCTCAAAAATTTTCAAACAAAAACATGATTCAAATTCAAAATATAAGCAAGTAATTAGAATAAATATAATATTCATTCATATACAATATTTTTTGTTAGAAAGTTACTCTTTTTTTTCTGTTAGGAAACTTCCTAACGGCACTATACAGAGGTGTTTACGCCGTAAGTATGAAAATGAAATCAAAACCCTAATTATATTTCTTTTAGTTAATGATATATTATAATAAAAATTAGAGTCGATTCGTTTCATGAGTAAGCGAGCACGCTAAAATATCTGTGAGTTATTGTACAAAATTTGAATTTCAATAAAGTGCTGTAATAAAATTAATTAAATGCTTCAATACTGTCTTCTAAGTGGAAATCTTGAGAAGGAGATACCAGCTCAAGTGTTGACTTGGACTCTTGACCGTGGTTACAGATTACGCGGTTGGTCGCCAACAGCGGTCGTGTTGCTTCGAAGTGCGACGTTTATCAACAATCAATCAAAGAATATGTGAGAAGAAAATAATTAATTTTGATAACTAATCACTTTGTGATACGTTGAATCACTTATACTGTGACTTAAGAACGCAACATTTTAAAAATAAAAATGATATTCTCAAAACGCTCGGTGTACCCATTAGACAAGTAAAACGAATTTATTATAGAGGTTTTCTATCAAAAAATTCCGAAGAGAATTATCCATAAATCAGTTCTATAAAAACACGATTGAATAAATATTCCAAATAAGCATAATGACACGTTTCACGCTGAACAAATAATCATTATCATTCCTAAATCACGACTGATATCTTTGCATTACGTTTATCCATTCGTAAAATAGTCTACAGCTACTCCGAATCTTTTCAGATATCTATTTTTTATAACTATGAGTTGAATAAACATCGGAAATTTTTTCTAGTAAAACATGCAATTAATTATATTTCTTCATTCGTTTATATCTGAAATAACGTTTTTTTTTCTGCGACTTCCAGATATCTTGCCTCATTTGTGTCTCATAAATCTATCATTAAGAATATTGTTTATAATATGGTTGTACTATCAGTGAGATGTTTATCCAATGGAAGGTTTCCATTAGATATCCATCCATGTTTATCCGGAGAAAGGATGAATCGCGTCCCATGGTTTAATCACCTGCGTTCTAAAACTCAGATTTTTGGAAGTTAAATGAAACATTATCATAAATATGTATATGTGTGATAGTGCTTCCATGAAATAAAATGCATAATTTTGGTTTCTTTAAAGTGATAAAATTGATATTAATATGGAACACGTATATTCTTATCAATATTTCTAAGGACATTCATTCACCAACAAAATCTGAGAGTGTTTTACATAATCCTCTGGAATGACTTCCCACTTAAAAATTCCTGTTCCATTTCTTTATTTAATCAAATATTTTAGAATATTTTACTTGGCTGGAGAATATTAGTTATGATCAAAAATATTATGCGTTGTTTCAGTGTGTCTCCAGACATATTTTCTCAACTCTTTTAATTTATAATGGATGGTGGTACTGCTGCCGAATTGACGTAGGGTCTGATATCGACAGTATGTTGAGTATGAAGAATGATGCATGAATAACATAATGACTATAAATTGTTGCTTTTCAGATTGATATAGGCTTCAAAAGATGATGAATAACCTGAATAAAGAACCTCCGTAATAGTCTGAGAAGCTAGTCCAGGCTTTCTTCAAAGCTAGGTTTTCCAAAGAAACCGTTATCTGGCGGCTTGAATATTGTGGGAGATGACGTTACGAAAACGTTGTCTATGCAAACCAGTAACGTGGTTTTCTCTACTTTAAGTTCTTTAGGAAACCACGCAATTTGGTTTACAAAGACAACGTTTTATTGACGTCATCTCCTACAATATTCCAACCGCTAGAAAACGACTCCACTTTCCTAGGAAATTATAAATTTACGGAGATATGGTAGTTGCTAGGAGAGAAGAATGGACTATACGAGGAATTAAAGTACTTCCCATTATTATCTCTGTAATAAATCTGTATTCGCAGTAGCCCCGTTAGTAGGGCTAGAATCGTCATGCATGAGAAACGGATAATCGGACAACATGGAACATCGTAGATTCTTGATTTCTATTTTCAGTTGGTGTATGCTATTGTGGTTACTGATTGTATTAACTTTCACGGAAAAGTGAGAGAACAGCTCCTTTGCTGAAGACAGTGATGTTTCACTCGTAATGATTCTACTTCGCCAGATTGTCCACTGCAGCAATAGCTACGTGCGCTTTACCTGATCGAGATCTGTAGTCCGTACTGGTTCGTCCTTTACGAATCTCAGTGTAATCCCGAAACTTTTAAGTGCGCTAGATACTATCTTTCTTATATACAATTGGCCCACGTCGATAAACCTCAACTTAATTCTCCTTTTTCACTGTTAAAAATTGTACATCCACACGTTGACTATGGGTATCCATAGCGATTACCTTTAACGGTTTCGATTACCTTGCTTCCACGCAGTCAAAGAGACAACCTGTTCCGCTGTTACCGACTGCTTTACTACCACTTAGAGCCCTCTCTCAGTGCGTGCATAGTGTTCTGACTTTTCAAAGGACGGCGCACGAGTGCAAGTCCCACTTTCAATTAGGGGGCTCTTGTATTTTGTAAGTCTTTGTTAAAGAAATTTTGTAATTAGCTTCCCGCCATGACGTTTTTTCTGTTCTATTTCTTTGTTTAATGAAACATATAGAGTATCTTTACTTTGCTAAGAATCGGTGGGGGCTCTAGAGGTTCAATGTTTCATAATTTTACATTATCTGAGCAATTCTGTTTGATTCTGTAAATCCTTAATTAGAATTAATGTCATTGCAGAACATTTGTTGGAATTGCTAACTTGATATTACATGGTGTGTGTATTACTATTAGTGTATTACTTTAAAAATCCATTTTTTAAAGAGAATTTCACAAAAAATTGTTGAATATTGGATAAAGTTATACAAATTTTTGAAACTGGTTTATCCAATATTCAACTGCGAGATATCAAATTTCGAAAAAATTCAGGCATGTCACTGTATAAGAATAAAATTTGTAATTTTTTTCGATGAAAATTCCTGCTTTTTCTCTATTTTGAGTTAATTAAATAAATGTGAATTATTTAAATTATGTCTTAATTTCATACTTTTATTATTAATTTTTAAATAAATATTTCAGCAAAAAAAAAAAAAAAAAAAATCAGAAAAAGGAAAAAAAATTAAAGTTTCCACAAGACTTCTATTCCCCTTCCCCTCTGATGTAATTCAAAATATTTTTAGTTATTCCTACAATCCAAATGATTGAAATCATTTTAAAATGCTTTTGATCTTTTTAAAAATATATATATATAAATATTTTTTTATTAATTTCTTCGGTTTAAGATATTTTACAACCTTAAGAACATAATAGTCTCTATTATAAAGCATTAATGAGGAAGCCCATTGCATTAAAATTTTACCACTGAAATTCCTGATAATACAAATATGTAAAATATCTTTGCACTCTTTTGTTTTTTAACACTTTGTTGCTATTACTTTAGTAACGTTTTTGTGTGTCAGCACTGACTTTTTCTAAAAATATAATTTCTAAATTCATTTCATTAGTTCTAGAGAATCGTTGTATAAATAAAGCATTGGTTATTTTGATTTGATTTCTTGTTTTTGCTTTTTTTTTTTATCAGACCAAAACCTTTTAGGAGCATGCAATTATCCATTCAGACCAGAGTAAGCCACACTGAAATTCCAGAATTACTTTAACCGTAAATAAGGCCTGCAGCTGTTAACAACTGCTCTATTGGAAGTCAGTGAAAGTCTAAAGGTCAACAAAGATCCTTAATCGGTAATCAGTAAATAAAAGACCACACAATGCTTCTATTTCCTACAAGAAAAAAAGTTCTTTTTTCTTTCGAAATAACTTCACACGAAGAGAGATTCCTTCTAATCCTTTTTTCCTCGGTTAAATAGAAGAAACCGTCACGTACAGCTTATCACATAGACAAGTCCAGTTGTTTTTCTCCTATCAGAACTTTTGTATCCGAGACGAGTTATTGACAAATGGGGATCAAGTTTTGTCTCCGTGATTTTTGGAAAAGTTTGTGTCCTTTGGATGAAAAAAATATGATTTATTTTTGGATGATTTTTTTACTCCGAGTTGTGTGGTTGAGTGAAAAAATTCAGACGATAGTGATATTCCTTTTTTAAAAAAAACTTCAAATACATTATTATTTTTTTAGATACTAGAGTTGTAATCGTATCGATAATATAGTTCTCTTGTTTAAATTATAGAAAATCTAAGATATTTTCAAAAATTACCTTTATGTTTATTCGTAATTTTAAAAACTATTGGATTAAAAGGTTATTATACTCACGAATATATTTATTGGTATTCAAATAAGTCAACATTATTTTGATAAAATATACTAATGTGGAATATATGGGAATGCGAGTAAAACCTAGACTAGAAAAAACGATTGATTTGCTTTCATGTTTTTATTTTAATAATTTTTGAGTAGATTAACCTAAAGGTAATAAAAGAAAACATTTTTAGAAAAAAACATTGGTTTTCATGAAATAGTAATTTGGTAATAAAGTTTGGTAAAATCAATGATAATTAAGTAACACACTTGAAAGTCAAATACTCGTAAGTAACACATTTTTCTACCGAATCAAATTTATTAATGATGCGTAATGCTTTTACAATTTGGTTAATTTATGAATCTAAAATATGTTATCTTCTGGATACCAAATAATTAAAAACTGAATAATTAAGTACATTAAAATAAAATCACAGTAATTCTATTATTTACAAAATAATAATATAGTTCCAAAAATGATTTTACTTATATTTTCTTTAATATCGGGAGAGAATCATTTCTGGTTGGAACAATTATACACTCCTCAAAAGTGAAATTGCAATACCAAGAAATAATGCGCGTAGTGTCATGCAAATTTCAGGAGCGGCAGTGGTGATGAGATGAATATGCAAATGGTTAAATTTTCTCACACATCTGATCCCATGGTATTCATATTCGGGTTATAAAGATCAGCAACTTTCCTTCTCATAAACAGCATCTGAGGTTTTTCGTAGCATTTGCAACTCTTGAAGAAGCGTAGAAAATACCTCTGAGACGTCGGTGAGCTCAATACCATCATTTAATGACCGGGAAATGTGACCGTATTATCGAACTCCAAGAGCTGGGTTTGACACTGCGCACAATAGAAACTCGTGTAGGGTACAACGGGAGTACCATCCAACGTTGTATCACACGATGGATTCAGGAAAGTCTACGTGCACGCCGAAGAGGGAGTGGTGCGCACAGATCGGCGATTTCGCCAGTTGACAATTCGAGACCTTTTCTCCACGGCTTGTGACATTCGAAGCCGGTTGCCTCGACGAGCAGGTGGATCTGTGTCCACCCCAACCATACGCAACAGATTGCATGAAGTACAGTTACGTGCACGGGTACCAGCAATAGGGGTACCGTTGACCGCTCAACACAAGGCTAGATGCCTGGCGTGGTATCATAGTCATCGTACCTGGACCATCAAATAGAAACGGGTGGATCTAGTTTCTGTTTGTGGAGGAATGACAGCCATTGACGGGCATGACGGCGAGCTGGAGAACGCTTCGAACAACCCATTTCGCCGAGCGCCAAATGACCCTACACCACTCATAATGGTTTGGGGCAGCATAATATTTGATCACAGGACGGCCGTTTAACAGCAGATCGCTACGTCACTCTACGTCAGGCTTAACAAGTTGTTAAGTCTGTTGTTCTTCAATTCCTTTCCTGGCCAGCAAATTCTCCAGATCTGAATCCGATCGAACACCAGTGAGATTTCATTGGACGTGACATAAACCGAGGACCATTAGCGCAAACCGTGGATGATCTGCGCACATTAGTGGATATGGTTTAGAAACGGTTACCTCAGGCAACCATCGATAGACTAATTGATAGAATGCCTCGCCCGATTGAGGCCTGTATAGCTGCTGGAGGTGGGCACATTAGATACTTAATAAATTAATTTATAATGATTTTATTTGTCTTTTTTTAATCACTTGTAAATCCACCTCACCACTATCACTCCTGAAATTTGTATGACGCAACGTACATTATTTCTTGGTTTGTAATTTCACTTTTGAGAAGTGATAATCTTTATGTTATAAAACAAGGTTAAGGTTATGCTGTGAATATAATTGTTCTAATATGCTTTCACTAATATGTAGTACAGCACAGTATTTGTATGAAAATAAAGAGAAACTTAAATAATATTTTTATTAAATTCAAGTATTGAATTCATAATCATGTGCTCAGTGTATAAAGAATATGCCGATACGTACTCTGTTGAAAACTTATAAATGTAATGATTTTTTTAAGTTTGTACCTTAAAGAAAGTAAATGCTTTTTTTACACGCGAATATAAATAAAACTTCTTATTATTAATTACTCATATATGATTATTTAGTTATATTAATGTGGTTTTTGTTACATAAATGGATGCAAGAGTACCTCAGTGTTAAAATAAAACTACTTCGGTTTAAATTTTAAAAAGTGAAAATCTTTAAGAATTGATATAAATTAAGCCTTGATTTACCTCTTTGGAGACTTCTCAGTTATCTTTATAGAGAAGTTTTTGTTCCAATTTTAGGCTTAGGATACTAAAATTAATATATCGCAAGCGTAGTATATAACAATTAATGTTCATTTCCCATTATATTACACAAAGTATCCATTTAACATACACGTTGCATAAAATCATACGTAATAACATATGAAATATATTAAATCATACATTATAAGTATTTTAGCTTTTGAATAATTTGAAACGATATAAAGAATTCTGGTTCACTAATTATTAATTAGATAGCCAAGGGCATATATTCAAATTCCTTTCGATTCACGGCTCAATTTTTCATATGCAAGTAGTGGACTCTGCATCGCATAATCATTTCTCGACAAGTTTTATCTTTAATCCTTTGAATTTTTAAATTATGGAGAAAATTTAAGGATATTTATCTTATTCTACTTAATTATTGAGCCTCATTAATTAATTCTAGATGACTTCATTCGGGATTATAAAAATGAAATAGAAACGAAATAAAATAATAATTTCTGAGCGAAAAACGGCTCAAATCAAGTAATTAATTATTGAAATTTAATATTCGTTTCAGTAGTATTATAACTTCCAATACAATACAGAAAAGAATATTAAATATTTCGGAAGAAAATGCGAGATGTTATCTTTGAACTATTAAAGATGTGATTCTTTTATCTCTTCTAAGAATAATAATAAGCAATCTCTTTTTGCAGAATGGCAGTTCACGTGAAGTGGAACGCGCATGGTCTTCACGTGATTTGTTTCGAAATGCTAATAATTTTGAGAAGTTATTTTCCTTAAAAATCTTTCTCAGGACAAATTCAATTTTCATAATTCAGAGCGAATGCATGCATTCATGATGTTCAATTTCCTACTTTTTTTTGTTAGATAATATTTTTATATTAGTTTCTTTCGTTCTTTTAAACGTTTTATCGTAAGAATGTATTTTGATAAGAGTTATTTACATTTTAGGAAGTTTTGTTCATCATAGTACGTTTTATATTTAAAATGCATTAATTTTATTTTTAATAAGTAAAATTTGAAATCAAACGGGAAATGGTTCTAGTTATCGGGAAAAATACACATAATAATAATTTTCAAAACAAAAAAACTATAATGATCTATTTCTACGTCATCATGAACAATAGCTACTTAAGCTCTACAAATCTACTGTGTACAATAATATAGTATTTCAAACATAAATGACATCTCTCATTACATCACAAAACATGAAAATTCATAAAACAATTATTTTTAGCTTTCAAATATAAAGGAACATTTGCATTTGCTACATGACTACTGTGGGGTATCCTTACACAGTGGAATTTTACACCTCAATCTGTTTGAAAATATAGGCCAGTGACCAACGCGGTCTTTCCGTACATCCATGAATGGTAAAAGTTGAGATGACTTTCTAGATTTTTTCGACGGTAAAATTTGCTCTAATGCGTCATTACTAGGCCGATGTATTTTATTGTAGTTTATATGAAATCCTACATTGCAAACAGCATCAGCCAAATCATTGCGGAGTTAGTTGACCAATACGTGGTGGTAGTATGGTTGAGATACCCTTATTAATGTTGCTTTCCCCCCTTATATATCCACGAATTTAATCTGGCAAGGTCCATTAGATGATAGAATAAGTGGAAGTACCAATCGTGGTGTTTGACTCTCATACGATAGCGACCTGAGTAGCTATCCATGTAGTCCACTCTTCCCATTCGTCTGTTAAAGATTCTAGTTGCGTTCGAAAACGATGAAATAGTTTTGGTCAAATTAAAATTAAAAAGAAGACACTAAGCAAAGGTTTCTACATAAAGAGATATGAGGTTTTAAACATACGATGCAGATCTACATTGGTATGGATTTATATTTAAAAAACATTTTCCTGAGTGGTTTTGTCTCTTCTCTTTTTTCGACCTAATTTAACAAGTTGTTCATTTTTGATCTGGTGATATATTTTTCGACTTAAATTGTTAATTTATTTTCATAATTTCATTCGTCCATTTTAAATTATTTTGAAAAACGTTATATTAGGTGTCTATGATCGCATAATTATGTTAACACATTTTAAAAACGAAAAATTTTAGGCTTAGTGTGGATACCTGAAATAATGTACCGCAAGCATAATATGTAACATTTAATGTTCATTTCACTCTATATCATACATAATGCATATTAACGCTATACATAGAATCGTACATAATGTATATCATATATTAAGTCATGCATTTTACAGATAAATTTACAATATACATCCTCTTAGTGTTTGAATAATCTGAAGCGATGTTTGGAATCCCAGATAAACTATTATTAATTAAATAGCTAGCGGGATATATTTGAATTCCTATCTATTCATAAATAAACTTTCAATTTACAAGTAGGAGAATAATACTCTGTATCACGTAATCCTTTCTCGGATGCTTTTATCTTTAATCCTTTGGATTTTTAAACTAAGGGAAAGATTTAATGATATTTCGTGTATTCGTATATATATATATATATACTAAATCTCATTAATTCACTCTATAAAGACTTTATTCAAGATTATAAATGTAAAATTTTACCGAAATAAATTAGTAATTTCTGCACCAAAAGAATATAATTTAAGTCATTAGTTATTGAAGTTTAATGTTCTTTTCAGTGTTATGCCCGTTACAGTATTTAGAAAGAAGAAATTGAAAAGTCTTCTTTGAGCTATTCAAGATATAATTCATCTTTTTAGACTAATGAGCAATTTCTTTTTGAAATATGACAGATCGCATAAAGTGGAACGAATTATTTTCGTGAGATTTGTTTCGAAATATTAATAGTTTTAAGACGGTCTTTTTCTTCAAAAATTCTTCTAGTACGAATTCATTTTAATGAGAAATGTGTTTCTGTAATATTCAGTTTCATCCAATTTTTTTTTTTTTTAGAATACATTTTTAAATGAGTTTCTGCATATTTTTATGGTTGTTTTTTGGTGAGAATGTATTTTAATAAAGATTATATTTTAAGAAAACTTTTTGCTCCATCAGGTCACATTTTTTAGAAGTTGCTATAGGATACATTTAAGATTCTTTTCACTGCATTTTGGTGTCTGCTCTTTTTAAGACCTAATTTGACAAGCTCTTGATTTTTGATTTTGTAATTGATTTTTAGAATTAAATTATTAATTTCGTTTTTTTTATTTTTTCATTTAAGATAATTCTAAAAAAATGTAACTGGTGTCTATTATCGTATAATTTTAAGGAAGAATTATTACAAATTAATTTTTTTGCTGTTCCTTTGAAGTACTTAAAAAAAAGTAATATGTACTTTTTGAGAGGCAAGTCATTGATACTGTTCTTATTTTCAACAAAGAGTAATGCTTGAATTAGGCAAGAATGCTGTTCGTTGAATTTAAATAATTTGAAAAGCCTCATACGGTGTGATGTGGACACTTAGAGAGATTTCAGGACCATGGTTCCAGGTACCATCCTTTGAATGTGGTTCAAATCGTGATATCTCTACTATTCTAGAGAGAAGAATTTATTCATTTATTTAACAATTCAAAATGTGGAATTTTTCAGATCCAGTGACATTTTACTTAGAGTAGAGTTAAACATAGCACTGTGCCATATTTTTAGAATAAATAGGGACTAAAATCTAAAAGAGAAAATGTTCTAACAAAAATATTTGATATTTACGTAAACCTTTCTAGAGGGTATTCGATTGGTTTATTTTTTTCTATTTTCAAACGTTCCTTGATTATGAGTGAAAAATTCCTAATGGTAGCGGTTTTTCCACCCCTTTGATATAAATAGTCACAGCTTCATTTGATAGCGGTATATTTCTAATCATGATTCCTCAGAAATAGGGTATTTTTTCCGGGTTCCCGGGAAAGCATAAGATTTTCATACTTTTTGCATTTATGGAAATTATACTTTATTCCCAGAAATTCCAGAGAGCAAACGCACAGATGTACAAAATTATAAACTGCGCTAAACGAGTTATCAGATTTGGAATTTGCTAAAAATTAAAAGATGCTGTGTATTCCATTGCTTCTGTTGAAGAAAATTATATGACTAACATAAACGTAACTATAAAAAAGATAAGGGTATCTTAAGGTGTAAAGGTAAGAGGATACCCCTTTTTTAAACGTAACCTTATCTTTTGCCCCATACCAAGGGGTAAAAGATAAAAGGATTATCTAAGGGATTAAGATACTCCTTATCTAAGGGGTAAAAGACAAGGCGTATATCTTAAAATTATTTAGAAAAATCATCTCTCAAAAATGATATCTTAGAAAGTTATGTTAATGCAGATTTTGGCTATGTAAAGATGGTTTGTTTTGAAACCAAAACACACTGAAATATTTTGCTGGTAATGCTTGAGTGAGTTCCACGATAAAATGAACACTTTCAAAAGTATTAATTGATTTTGAAAAGCAAATTTGGATTTATGTAGAATTGGAATGTCTGACTACAATTGTAATAGGCATGGAGTCAATAATAACTGGCCTAGAAAGACTATGCAGTTGGAATGGGACTTCGATAACTGCCATGGGAATATGCGCTTTCATTATTGGAGAGATGAACCAACAAAACCCAGAATCCTAAGAAAATGAAACGTTTTCTGGTACAGAGAATAAGGGAAAGATGAATTATTAGATTAATCGGATTAATGCAATATCTAAATTTTGGGAGAAAGTATGATGGTATTTAATTTTGATCTTTCACATTTACTAAGCAAACTCTGTTTGATTCAACAAGCTAAAATAGTTATGACAAAGCCTTTTTGAGAGGAAGACGAATCATTGTAAAACTCTTTGCATTCAGAAGAAGAGAGCATGGAATTTTCGGAATATAAATCTTTAACGTTGGACGAAAAATTAGAAAAAGTAATCCACTCAAAGATAAAATTTCTACATTATTTAAATAGCAAGTGTCCTAGCATAAGCAAGATAGTGAAGCGACAATTTCAATTATTTCTCTCAACAATAAATCGATCATGAAATATTGCAAAACTGTGTGAGACTTTGAAAACAATTCCTCCAACTTCCCCTGAAACTTGGAGGACCTTTTCTATTGCCAGATTATTCCATAGCAAAAAAATTACGCTGGATGATAAAAGTACAGATTCCTTATGTTTTCTTAAATCATAGTTTAAAAATGAATAATTAATATATTTTATTCGTATTTTGGAGCTAAATATATAAAGTATTATAGATTTGACTTTATAAATATACTCATTTTGTGTAATTATTATTTATACAAACTAAAAATAACTAATTTTAAGGATTTTTCAAATTTAATGCATTTTCAGGAATCAAGGGATAGACCGTTATGTTCCCGGGAAAAAAAAAGAACAGGAAATCGGGAATCCTATTCGGAAATTATACATATACGCATTTTCGTCCTGAATTTGTATACTGCATTTCTTTTCTAATTTCATGCTTGCTAAATAGTTTTTGAAATTCCATTATGGAGCGGGGTGGAAGTTTGGAGAGGGAGGTAAAAGCTCAAGTGTTGTTCTCGTCGCGTGACCGAGGTTTTAAATTACGAGGTCCGTTGCCATAACCCTCATCTTGTCTATCATAGTGACGTTCATAAACAATCAAATCACATTACTTCAGGGCTCAAATTTTTAAAATTTCCCAAAAATTAAAAATATATTTAAGGCCTATTAAGCAATTTTTAAATATCATTTTACCTTAAACTGCATTCGAATAATCATGAATGGATCGACAGTTAAAACTTGAACAAAACAACAAAAAATTGAACTTGATAAACTGAAGAAATAAAAATTAATGGTTAAAGTTTACTTCCATCACTGTATGTTAATAAAAGAAGCTACTAGTAGCTTTCAAATCCATATAGTATAATAGTATGCAAACCTATATGGTACCATAAATCTGAGAGCGAAACAATTTATATCGTGAAATCAATAAACTAAAAATTATCGATAATCAAAAACAGAAACCATTTAACTTATGCTAATTTCGACTTAATTATATGTTTGACATCTATTGAAGTATATTCAGATACTAGAACAATCATTAAAAGAATACATTATGTAACACCTGTATTATATTTCCTTATGTTCTCATTACTAGATCACTAAATAGCAGTACAAAGATTTGAGATCACACTGCAATAACTACTAAAGTCTTTTTATTCAGGTTATGTATTCCAAAAGTTTATTCCTTATCTTACTCCCTGTGTGGTTAATTTTTCGAAACGCTTCGGACCAACGATTACTAAAAGGTTTAATTACTTATTTGACCAAAATGATCGAGAATGATTCCTTAACTATTAAATAGATGAGGGTTCGATATCTAAACCCTTTTTTGTTCCCTTCTACCATCACTCCAGTCGCTCCTTATGTTACTTATGGCCGATCTAGACGACTTCTTTGAATTATTTAAATTCGCTATCTCTATCACCAATTAACAACAAGTCTTATTCAATTCTTCGCTGCTTATAAATATAATTTATCTGATCTACTTAGTGCATTTCGATCTAATCAACATAAATCACGTATGATTTCATTGGGTGAGCTTTTATTTAAAATAATTCTAACAAAATATTTCTAAGTGTTAATATGTGGGGAACACGTTATAGAGCAATCGCTATAAATGTTACACATGATATTAAACTTATATAAGATTTATTTGAAAGATATTTAGTAATAAATCTTCATAATAAAAGTACCATGTAAAATATATAAAACTTTTTTAATTGTATTTTTCTTCTTGTTAATTTTTTATTGAAAATTCTATGGTTTTAATAGAATATCTGTGATTGTTTGTTGGTGTAATGTAGCACTTGGATTTCATCAAAATCTGTTATTGTAAACCTTAAATGCATAAAAGAAATAATTTATTGAATAATTTTTCACACATTATATAGTTAAATAAAATTCTATATTCAAAATCGTTAATGCATTTTCTAAACTTCACAATCTCTTTTTTCCTCTTCTCTAAAAATTATTAATCCCTTTAAGATTTATCTCTCTATTTTTTATACCTATATTAATCTTCTTATCCAAGAAAAATTTTCTCTATCCATATCATATTTTTTACGTAGACTCCCGCTAAGATGGTTTCAGTGAGCCATTTTCCATTAGTCTGACATTTTTCTGTTATCCAAGAAAATATCCATTTCTTCTCCACTTTTGTTTCTTGTTACTTAACATAATATCTTAACCTTATTCCCAGTAGCATACGGATTGAGTGACAAAAGCATTATCTGTGATCCTTTTGGACGAAATAGAATTAGTACAGTAAAAATTGGAATTCTGCGCATGTCAAACGCAAAAATGGAGATTTAAAGGACAATCAAATTTTTCTATTTTGTCAAAGGCAAAAATCTGAACTACTGTGCGTTTTAGCGCTGATTGCTCTCAAACAATTAGAATATACGTATTCAGCTTCACTTCTTTCTGTTAATCTAATTGAAAATTCTGGATTAAATTTTAAGAAATAATCATTAAATGTTTGACATGAAACATACTGCTGTCGCATTATAGCGATAAGAATGACAATAGCATATAAATTAATATATATATATATATATATATATATATATATATATATATATATATAAATTTAACCTAAACAATATGTTTTGAATTAATTAAAAATAAATATAAATTAATTCATTAAAAAATGGAAGCTTTGATTTTTAGCCGTTGAATTTATTCTAAGAAACAAATTTTCATCCTTGAGCTTAAAGATAAGTACATCAGAGGTTAGAAGGATTCAAATTGATAGAATGTAGAGCTTCTCATGAATTTTCCCATGCTCAAAAAATTCTCTTGCTTATGAAGGGCAAAAATATTGATTACATCATGCTTTACTTTAGATATATATAAAGTAAAATGAAATAAAAACAATTATAAATCATTAGTATGCTATTAAAGGTGTTAGAACATGCAGTGAAAAGTAAAATACCCAATTTAAGTCTCCTTGTTTTTATGTGTGACTTATACTTTTGCAATTATTAGTAGAGTTTCGATTTTTTGTGGGACCAATAATGATATTTTAATAATTGTATAGAACTATAGAAGTAATTTTTAGTCAAAGTTGTTGTTTTTTCTTTTTAGTTAAATATGGATATGAGTTTTGATATGTAATTATATTTAAGTACCATTTATATATATATATATATATATATATATATAAAGAATTCCTTAAATATTCAAAATATTTTACCCCTCTACTTAGAACAATGCACATAGTAACACAAACATAGTTATAAACAGTTTTTTAAAATATCTTGTATATTTTGTATTAAAAAAAATTACATAACAATATAATTATGCAAATTTTAATTTGTTTTATTCTTTCATACTAAAATTATTTTTTTAAAATTTAGGTATTACTTTCAGGAAAATATTTTTGGTTCACTGTATGCTTAGGCTTCCTTCATAGAAGCTTAAAAATTTGAAATCGTACAATATAATGTTTTTTAAATAGTGCCTAAATGCAAATATGTCTCATAAATCTTATCCAGATTCAACTACAAGAGGGAGAAAAACATTCTGTCAAAAATACTTTTATATTTCTATAAAATTATTAAAATATCATTATTAGTCACACTCAAAACTCTAAGTTCTATTGACAGTTTCAAAAGATAAATGTTAAGGCTCCCGTCTACCCGCCATTTTGATTTTGTGGACGTAATGTTAATTCTATGGAATTTTGACTTTAATTCTCACATCTTTATTTATTATTTGATCTATTTGAAAGCAATAAAGTGCATTTGAAAAAGCAAAAAATAATCAATGCTTCTGTGGAATTACTTTTTTCCTCCGATTCTTAAAAATATTTGAAAATATTCTTTAAAGACTGGAAAACTCAAAAACGAATAATTAAAATAAGAATAAAAATATTTCTAAAAATCTTAGGAAAAAAGTAATTCCACAGAAGCATTGATTATTTTTTGCTCTTTCAAATGCACTTTATTGCATTCAGATAATTCAAATAATAAAGATGTGAGAATTAAAGTCAAAATTCCATAGGATTAACATAACGTCCACTAAATCAAAATGATGGGTAGGCGGGAGCCTTAAAAGAGCAAGAAATCTTAAATATTGTATCCTGGTGCCCTTAAGTAAGTGTATCATAAATAAAAAAGAAACTACTAGAATTATTAGTATGGAAACAAAACAATGGAAGAAAAACTTTAAAAATTATAAAAACAAAATATTAAACAAGGAATAAAAAATTATATGCTAGCAAATTTTTTATAGATAACTACTTAAAATTACACATGCATCATATATATATACAAATTTCTGTCGCCACTCTCAGATCAGCAAGAGGGCTATTGGCGATGAACCTCATAATTTTGTGTCTCAGTTAAGTGACGAGGGTGATTCCTGAGCTGACACCCCCTTTCTCCTAACTTCAATACCACGCTCTCCTGAGGACTTGGGACCTCGAATAGTTTTAAGATGTTTCAGCTCCATAACATGGCGGGGTTTCAGTGGCATTAGAGCTCGGACCCACCACTCGGCGAAAATAAAGGAGGCCGCGAATCAGCGAACATGGCCACTGAACTATCGCGGCCTCGTATTATCATTGGAGTTATGCGTGCTTGCAAAATTTCACTTTGATCGGATGACATGAAGTAAGGTAAAATTCGAATACAAATTTTGTTCTGGAAAGGCATACACGCTGAAAATGAGGCCCAATTACTGTAAAAAATTTGTGAAAGTAATTTATGGTCTAGCCAGTAGAAATTATAGTAAGTATAATACAAAAACACTACTCTTCTTCAACCTTTATATTAATATTAATAATCACTACAATACAAACATATGAACAAAGCACGTTAAATAAATGTTTGTAAAAATTGCAAGGAACAAATCATATCTGAAGTTGCCGAAATTAACGAGAAAAGTTCACTCTCAACTACTCCTCAATTCCTGGTAAATAAAGTAATTCAAGAGTGATGTATTAAAAGGGATATATTTTATCGCCAAATAAAGATTTAGTAGGGTAGTATTACGATTTTACTGTTCCGATCAAACATCGACTGCATTAGTTGATTTTGCATCTTCAAAGTAAGTTGAGAGCGGAAATCGGACACGCGCTGTTTCTATATGACGGCGGAGGTTTCTGATAATCATAATTTATTCCTCGCAGGGGAGGTCCTTAGTAGAGAAAGGGAGCTCTCCTGGAGAAAATTATTTTGTTGTTGGTGTTTGAAGATGCGTTCAGTATGTTATGTATGTGTGCTGTGTTACAGGCTTCTATTTCGTTGGAAATGCGATATCACTCGTCTTCAATTAGTGTTAACAAATCATTTTGAATTCGAATTTTTAGCAATTAAGATGTTTAAAGGATCCATATGTTTCCTCATCATTAAGAAAAATGTCAGTCAGAAAGATTCTGAAACAGAGAAGCAAGTGTGCGGTTTTTCTACATTTGCAAACATTTGAGTACACTAAATTCTGTATTTACGCGAACTTCTTTTACACTATTTTGATTTTAACGCGAATTTGAAAAAAAAATTTAATTTTTTACACCACTTAATGCGATTTGTCACCATCGATCCAAATTCTAAGAAGAAAATTTTGCTTTAATTTTATTTTATAACAGTGACATTGGAGACGAGGAATGTAATGCGATTTCCATTTGTGAGAATTTCCCGAATTATATAACTTCAGTATGGAATTTTGTCTACTTAGCTGCATTTTGAGTTTGGTGTTCAAAACACCTGCGACACTTGTTTTTGAGATACATCACAAGTCTCAGGGAAAACTATTTAAACGAATGGTTTCCCCTCAACAGGAAGAGAGATGAGAACGTGCGGCAAAAGATTAAATCTTTATTTTTTTAAAACTTATCAGTATTTTGATCACATGACCAACGTGGGGAAGAAGATAAATATGTGTATTAATTTTGCGTAATAGTCGATAAATGGTAAGTTATAGTTTTAAAACTTTTTGTTTTTTGAACATTTTTTGTGTAATATATCTTTAGACAGACCTTACATAAAATCATATAATTCACCCATAACAAAAGCGAAAAGGTATTGCATTATTTTTGTTGATTTCTTAAGATTGAAACGAATCTTCGATTTTTCCATTGATGCAATGTATTTTTTACACTTATTTTTCGGGAACGGTATACTCTCATTTCATTTCAACGGTGCACTTTCATTTAAAATCCAGCATATGTATTTGGTGGAGGAACCCTCCCCCCATAACTTATTTGCATTTTTAAAAAGTATTGGCCTTTTACATTACATTTGAAGTTTTAACTTTCAACATTTTTCACATTGTATTTGTTTCATATTCTTAAACTAATATAGTTTTTGTATATTTTAAGAAATATTTGGACCAGCATAGCCTGCTCTGTCTCTTGCGCTATAAAACTCAACTGTCTCTCACTTTCATTTACTAGCATATGTATGAAATAAATTACTTTTTCAGATAATTTTATCTGAATATATATATATATATATATATATGAAGAGAGAGAGAGAGGTATTTTACAACGTTTTTATGTTCTTAACTTGTTGTGTGTACCAGAGTGCCATCAAATTTTCGTTCGTTAATTTAACCAACTTCCCATCAAGCTATAGCTCTGAAACTTTAGGAATCGCTCTTACTCGCCTAACAATGCAATATTTAAACGACAAGTTTTAACTAATATTTCAATAATTTTTTTAATAATGCAGCTTAGACCAACCACTTGGCGCGATTTCAAAAATTGCCAAACTTGGAGATTTTTTTTTGCCTGAACGTTAAGCCCGCGAAGCGGAACAGGGTAGCCATATTTGGCAAAATACCGCCAAATAATTTCTTTCGCCAAGAGTGGTTGGGCTAAACTGCATTCCAATAATTTAATATACTGGATGAATTAATTAATTTTAGTTAGTTTTAACGTTTTTTATGTATTTCACTTCGTGTGTGTCTGTCTCTGTGTGTATCAGTGAGTCATCAAATTTTTCATCGTTAATTTAACCAACTTCCCAGCATGTTAGATTTCTGAAACTTTGTGAATCATTCTTACACGCCTAATAATGCAATATTTAGACATTTGCGACAAATTTTTAACTATTATTTCAATATTGTTTTAATAATCTTTGCCACCATATAAAAACATTGTTTTTGAAAAAGTTGGTTTTTATCTCGAATTATTTCTGTTATAATTATTTTTGTAGGTTAAAAAAATCTATGAGTTTGGTTGGTTTGAATTTAACAAGTTTGGGTTTCTTGGAAGAAGTTTGAACTGATTTCTCTTTTTTCTTATTTTCCCTCAAAATTACCGAGTCTCATCTGAATTTGAGCTAGCAGAAGTTATTACTCTGCACGATAAGTCTTTAATAGAATCAAGATTTTATTTTACGCCTTCACTCGAATATAACAAGTCCTGATGGTAGCGACTTTAGATTTTGTGTTGTCTCTCTCACACCTGCAAAATAAAAAACACAAGAGTTTTTGTCTTTTAGTGGAATATAGCAAATCTTTTTTGGATTATCACGAAAACTACCTGAAATGAAACTTTGTAAGCCTATCCCCAAATTTAATGTATTGTAACTTTTTTAAAATCAAATTTTTAGCAGCATCCAGTATGCCCGATACATTTATTTTTTGCCCTCTGAAAAAAAAAGAAATTTATTAAATACTTCAATTAGAGAGCCTTGTGGCAAAAAAAAAAGAAAATTTCACAAATGTTTTTAAGTAAGATTATATTTTTCACGATTTTGTTGTGGTTCATGGTTATTTAACAAGGTAACAAAACAATCCACAGGTGAATAAAACACTTAATTCTTTAAAGAATTTCGGTAAAAATCCATGATTAGTTGCTAATGAAATTTTACTTAAAATATAAGACTTTATATGAAGATAACTGGTTTTTTTTTTATAAATAACGTCTTCTTATAGAATAGGATCTATGTAATTGATTAAGAACCACGTCCTCATTGGATAGGGGGGGATACTCTTTTTACATCCGCATTATGTCATGTGATTTCAAATCTTAGTTTTATTTACCATATATTTTCGAATATAAGCTGAGAGTTCATTTTTTTACCAAAATTTAAATCTCTTTTGTAAGCCAAAATGAAAAAAAGAATTGTTGTAACCACATATCTGAATGTAGCACATTATTACCATTCATTTGTTGTTTTGTATACTATATGCTGTATCTATATACCAGACCTTTTTGTTATGCCCCTAAAGGCGCTTAAAATATGTCTGAGTCCTCTTTCAGTTGATTAATTTTTCTTCTTGCATAAAGGTTGCATTCGAAATACCAAAAATGAAAGTTAGAAAGTTAATATAATAATCTTTTTCTTTTGTATTATTTGGCATATTTTATTATTATTTCTTGTGTACATTTTGGTACTTTTTACTTTAGATGGGTGAACATTTCGCCAACATCAGATTTTCGTTTGGGAGACGACTCAACATACCAACAATATAAATTCATTCGAAAATAAAATAATAGTTTTTCAAATAAAGAATGATCTTTTCCTTTATCCTTAATTTCTCATGGATTTAAAAAAAAACATACATAAATTATAGATAAAAAACAGCTATATCTTACGATCTACCGTGTGATAGCTCTCTTCGGACCGCTTGCTACCTTCTCATCTCGCCATGATTGCCACGAACTTATTTCTGCATGCGTAGATATGCAATTTGTCAGTGTTCTGAGTGCGCAACGGTGGCATTGGTATTCATATCCACCCAGTCATCAGCAGAACACAGCAAGCGAAAAATAATTAGTTCTCTTTGGTGATCCGATTACTGTCCTCCGCCAACTATCTAACTTGAGATCCCTTTTGACCCTCATCGTTTTTGTTTTCTACATCTGGGTCCGGAACCTGCTGAGTTCCTCCTGGATTAGTCAAAAACATCTGGAATTAGTGGATTCCTCTTTTTCTTTAAACAACTAACCAGAATTCATGTGGCCGTCTGCTGGATGCTCTAATCTTGATTGCACTGATGTCAGCAAGGCTACTCATTAGTTGTTCTTTATCACTATGTTTCATTCTAGCGTGATAACTGTCTGACTCGAGTGATATCCCTTCAGTTATCCATTAGTTGTTATTTTTATGAATAGTTAAACTGACTTCCTGTCTGATTTCTATTCTGTTAGAATGAATGGTATTCTTATTCTCAATACTCTGTTCAACTTGAGAAATAAATGGTACTTTAAGTAATAAATTGTTCTGGATCTTTTACAACTACTGATCTGCGTCTTTTGAAGTGTGATATGTGCCTGAGCATCTTATTAGCCTTTCAATCGCTTGCATCGAAGGCTAACAGAAAAGTTTTTTTTTTGCGATCCAGTAATCTATTCCGTATAAGAGCCATGGGGAAAATACCGCATCAAGAATCCATATGAAAAATGGCGCCCTTTAAATAAGAGACGCTTGGTTTGCCAAGTAGTTAACGAATGCACGAAACTACACAAAGATACGAGGAGGGGGTGTATCATAATTATTACTGAGAAATAACCGAAATAACTGGATAATATTTATTCTGAATATCAATTGACCCTTGTGTACGTAATGTTGTAAATTACAGCTTTAATGTTGATTTGTTTGGTTTCTACAAGCCGTCGATTGAAGTAACCCCCAGCATTGTAAAACTTCAATTATTATCTCAAAGTATCATGAAGTTTTAATTATTAGGAAAAAAAATAAGAAATAGAAGCTCTATTTTTATTTATTAATTTTATTTTTATTCATCTCAAAATTTATTTTCATATTCTTCAATAAGAGTTACGCATTTCTCAGAGTGTTCCTTGACCTTTCGAAGGCCGTCATTGTAAAATATGGCAGAAGCTCTTCCCTATTCTACCTTCGTCACACCTACTTCAATCAACGGCTTTCTTTAATTAATCAACATTAATAGCTGTAATTTACAATGTTATGTACATCAGGATAAATTAATATGAAGATATATCGGTTCTTTCTTAGGAATAATTAAAACTTTAGGGTACTCCTCGTAAATGCCTTAAAGGACATTTGACTGTACGTAACAATTGAAAAAATAATCCTTAAAGAGCTGACTATTTCCGAGAACTCAATAACATTGCAGTCAGATGTATGACGTTGAGCATTCTTCCCGTCATTAACCTAGGAGACCTTTCTATTCGAGCAATTTAAAATGAATTTCTTTCCAATAAGTGAAACATGACTTATGTTGATCAGATTGAAATTAAGTTTCGTGAATGGATTGGAAAAATTACATTTATAAGCGTCAATGAAATGAATAATGAAGAGTTAGAGAATTGGAAGTTAGTTAGTGGTAGAACTAGTGAGAATGATACAGAATCAAAGAGAGACTTCGGATCCCTTTGTTCGTATTCTAAAAAGCGATCAGAGGAATCCTAGAAGAGGTTGGAAGAGGGCTTAAGGATCGAACCCTCAATTCCAGTTAGTCTACTCACTCGAACCCAAGTGAGTTGGTAAAACAGTTGAATTTATTTAGTTTTCTTTGCTACAAAGAAAGTAAGATTCATTATCGAACTTAAAATGCTCAAAAATGGGAAATAATAAATTGATTAGCATCGTAATTAGATTCGACTGTCCTTTCTGTTGCTTATTCACTATTGCGATTAACTAATCCAGATGAGTAATGAAAGTTGGTAATAACTGACGGGTGTTACATATGATTAGCTATTTTGAATATTTACCACTAAAAGGTCGAAGGCAAACCCAGGAACTGAATCGAGAATGTGTCGGAAAATAATCAAAGAGCAGTTGAATCTCAACTGAAACGAAGTAAAAAAATAATGATAAAATTATTCACTAATAATCACTTCTTGTAAAGGCAGGGGGATACTAAAAGCGTGGTATTATTTCATGGATTATAAAACTAATAAATTTCTAATATAAAAAAAAAATTACCAAATGCTTTCTACAAACTTTAGCTGTAAAGTATAATTTCTAATTAAATATCGCAGAAATGGTTGAACACATTGAAACAATTGTGACGTCCCGGTTGTACTTCTATTCACCCATTATTCCGTCACTAATTAATTGAATTTTCATATGTAAAAATCAGTCAATAATTCAACAATCAGACAATGAAGGGAAAAAATTGGTGTGATTAAAATCTTCGAATATTCAAAACTGAATATTTATATTATACATGCCGAACTGATCCCAACAAGACTCGGAACCCAAAGATTAAAATTTCAAAATGTAGCATTATCTTACCGCCAGACTAAGTAAGTAATGAGTAATCTTATTAGGGTAGATACCTTTTCACGTTAGATAGATTAACACTAATTACCGAGTCAGCACTTCCAATCTCCCTCTCTTACCCTTAACATCGAATCATCCAATCTTCTTCTTACCAGTGTAAACGTACGTTATATATATATATATATATATATATATATAACACATGGATCAATAAGTCCCGAGACTGTGCGGTCGTTTTTTTGCGATTTCCTCCTTCAAACGCACCAGCAAGTCAATATAATAATCACTGTTAATCGATTTACCTTTTTCGAGGTAGTCAATGAAATCACGCCATGCGTATCCCAAAATACTGAAGCCATGACTTTGCCAGCTGACTGCTGCGTTTTCGGACGATTCGGACGGCTTTCGCCAGCTGTGCGCCACTCAGATGACTGCCGCTTCGACTCTGGAGTGTAGTGATGTATCCATGTTTCGTCCATGGTCACGTAACGACGCAAGAAATATTTTTTGTTGCGAGTAAATAGCGATAAACAGCTTTCTGAATCATCGACTCGTTGCTGTTTTTGTTCCATCGAAAGCAATCGCGGCACCCACTTGGAAAAAACCTTTTTCGTGCTCAATTTTTCATGAAGGATAGTAAATACACTTCCATATGATATCTGTGTCATCTCAGCAATCTCACGGAGCTTCACTTTACGATCTTTCATTATAATTTTTGTCACTTCACTCACATTTTCCGGTGTAACGGCTTCCTTAGGTCTACCCGAGCGTTCCGCGTCATTTGTGTCGGTACGACCACGTTTAAACTCGGCAAACCACCGACAAATCGTTGCTTTTGATGGACAAGAGTCCGGGTAACATTTTCAATCCATTGTTTCGATTGCACGGTGTTTTTACCCATTAAAAAACAATGTTTTATCAGAAGACGAAACTCGGTTTTTTCCATTTTTTAAACAAACTACAAAACGACTTTACTCCAACCTCGAAAACTCAGCTGTTTCTGGTCCGATCGACTTAAACATTTGACACGTTTCAAGCAAAGGTTAGTACTCTAGAAAGACCTGGTTACTGGTTTACTACGAGCGCCATCTCTGGGTTTGTTTCGGGAGTTATTGATGTGTTAGATATGAGGGTAGTTAAAAAAGTACCCGTGTTAGAAATGGTAAATCAGAACATATATTCAATTATCTAACCTTCCACTCTCTATTATAAACCTTATGCTACTAACTCACCGTAGTTTATAAATTTTATTACATTAGTCGTATTCGCTACTTTTTAATATGTCTGATCTAATTTATTTGCCTCCCGGTTCATTTATTTGAAAAGATTCTCAAATCAAATAGCTTCATATGAAAGTACCTAAGAGGTTAGTTGACAGGAAATACACGAGAGAACCCAATTATTGATTCAATAATTGAATTTTGATGCAAAATCAAACAATATTTAACGTCACATTGGTGTTAAGTTAGAAGAAGGGGAAGCAACTTAAGTGTTGCCCTTATCACTTCAAAATGG
>BMAW01096302.1:79804-106927 GCA_019974015.1 Nephila pilipes
TTTATTCTCATTTGATACTTTAATCAAACATTTTCATTGGTTCGTTTTCAAGCATATTGTATTACGATTTCTGTATAAACTAATTACTCTTCTAATAAATTAATTTCTAATTAATTAATTTTAAAAAAATTAATATGAGCTGAGACATTTGGTTAATCGTTAATTTCCTCAAATTAATACTAATTTTTACTAAATAAATTTCAGAGCTTGAATTTTAGGCTTTGACTTTAATGATTATTACTTTTGTATTATTTCCTTTTTCCTTTATTCTAAAGTAATACTTTTTTAAATCTTTTATTTTTCTACTCAAAGTGCGCTTTCAAAATCGGTATACTTTATGTAACAAATAACATAAATTACGCAAATGATATTCTGGACTTTTTGATTTTCATTGTTTTATTACGTCGAATTGAGAAGCAGCAATTGTAAGTAATATGGGATGACCTTTAATTTGATCCTTTCTCAATAGAGAGTGACAGCACCGAGCTGGCATTCTACTCCCATCACGCCGACGGGAAGACGTAGGACCCCGATTAGATTTAACGTGCCTCATGGCATGTTTGCGGTTTTTGATTGTCGTATCGAGCCCATCCAGCTACCAACGAAAATAACGCCGACTGTTAATACGCGAACATGACAATATACCGATCGTGCCAAACGTTGTAAATCATGTAAATCTATGAGGTTTGAATTTGGCATGTTTGAAACAAAATAATGTAAGTGTTTACCGTATTATGCTGGAGTTTCTGCAAATTATATATATATAGTGTATAGTATATGATAAATGATGATATATATATAATATATATATATATATACATATGATAATATATATATATATATGTGTGTGTGTGTGTGTGTGTAGGGATTTTTTCAGCAATTATCAATTTATTAATTGATTCAATAATATTGTAAATCTAGTTCTCGTTTGATCGATAGATGGCACTCAATGAACGCGTCATAGGAGTTGGCTTTGTAACGCCCTCATTTTAGAAAAAATCCGTCGAAGCAGCTCTTCGCTTGTCAGCTCAGCTCTCCTCTCTCTTCGCCTCTCTTCCGCATTTACCACGTCAGTGCTCTTTCCCTTCCAGCAGCGCTGAATCTCGTGGGGTTCCTCTTGATATAAATGATAAAAATGCCTAACTCTGAGGTGCCACGTCACTGCTCGTCGTCGTCGAAATGCCACGACATTAGTTCTTACCTATCGTCGAGATGAACTAATTCTAAAGATCAACCACTCAGTTCTATAAGTTAAAATGAAACTATAAAAAATGTTCTAGAATGCATTAAAATATATATATGAACTAATAATAAATTAATCACAACATTAAAATTTAATCACTCGGTACAATTTATCTGTATTTAAGAAGCAAAACTATAAGATTAGTACATCCTAAAACATATTCAATTCATTATATTAGGCTATAATAATCTCTCTGGAACAAGCATTATTATTTTTAAAAAATCCGGTGTTTCACATTATGTTGTTTAAACTAGCATTAAAAGGCATAAAAAACAAAGTAGAAATCACACAATATAGCAGTTAAATCGAAAAGTGGATATAAAGCATGTACTTTCGTAATTATCTTAGAGTGTTTCTCTTAACTAATATCTGGGCAATTTTTCTAGCTTTGTTTTAAGTTTCAACAGAATATTTAAACGGGATTACGCCAATTAGGGTTAACTTTATGAAGTGAGTGAAGATGTAAAGAATTTCTATAAAAGTGACGAAAGAATTGAATGTGATGTTATATAAAAGTAAGGGCTCGTAAGAGAAAGATTGCAGTAGTAGAAAAGCAGCAAGAGTTCATGGTCATAAATTGCGTACTGAAAGTGGATTTTACAGGAAATAGGACCTGCCTCAATCTATCTGTCAAGTTATCTCATTGTGAATAAACTTGCTTTAGACCAGAATATCCCGAGTAAGAGTAAACCATCATTTTAGTAAGTAAGAGTCATTTACGAGGGTTCTAAAATCATGGAAACTTAAAACAGGGTTATAAAAGTCTTGTTTTCACCTCAAAAAAAAATCCCCTATGTTCCTCTACATCACCTGCTATTCCAAACTAGTGCTTTAAACAAATGAAATTATATATATATATATATATATATATATATATATATATATATATATATAAAGAGTATGGAATAGAGAGAGAGAAAAAAGAAATAAAGGAAAGTCGTGAGAAACAAATATTTTTTGTGTTTGTTTTATTGTTATTTAAAAAATACAAGTTCTGCATTTTTTAAAAATCGTGTTATAAGCAAAACTTAAGATTAATAATTAAAGGACTGACATATGATATGGCATATTAGGATTTGTAAATAAGAGGAAAAGATCTACTTTAGTATAAAAGAACTAATCAACTTGTGGAATGAATAAAATTTTGAATAGTCTTTGAATAAAGAAATACAAATGAGTAACTGAACGAAGCACACCGACTTTTATGTAAGCATCGAAAAATAAATAAATGCCATGTGAAAAATAAAAAGTCAAGTTCAAGAAAATCATTCTATATAATAATTAGTTTCTTACGTTTCATTTTATTACTTAAGAATTCCTCTCTTGAATAAGCATACATATTTTTAAAAATCTAGTGTTTGCATTATGTTGTTTAAAATGGAAAGTATTAAAATATTTAGCAAACTCGCTTTTTCTAACTATCTAGAGGCTAAAAATTAAGATTTTGTTTTGAACATAATTTCCTGTAATTTAATTATTTTGAAAAACGAAAATGCTGAAAAAGGTTTTGCGTTAACAATTTTTAAAATAGATTCTTTTTTTTTAAAACCAAGTGATGTTTTTGTGAAAACAATTGCTTTTAAAAATAAAATCTACTCGATAGTAAATTTCTAAGCTATATTATATTGAACTCTAATTTTAAATCCTTTTTTAATTTGATATTAATACTTTTCACTTTTTAAACAAATTGCAATTAGTTTTCATAGCATATTAAAAACAGATCAACTTATTTATTTACAAATAGTATAAAAATTCATTTAAATTGTTCTTAGATAGCGTTTAAGATTAATTAACTATTCACGTCAGAAAATGTGTCTTTTTAAATATTCATTCAAATAATTATGAATTAATTAATCAATTAATAAGTGTAATACGCATTAATGAAAAAAGTAAACATATTTGTAAATTCATTTCCCGTTGATTTTTTTAATATTTAATTCAATGGAGGTTTCCAAAAAATAATGAAAAAAAATAATAATATGTATTTTGATGAACACAAGGTACGTTTAAAACAACGAAACAAATCATTCATTTTATTCTCTTCCTTTCTTATCCATTCAACTGAGAAAATTCGGGAAAAAAACCGACAGGATGCAAAGAATAAATTTGGCAAGAAAAACATCTTTTTCTTGCTTTAATGCAGTTCCGATTCGTAATAAATCAGATTTTTTTTTCTTTGCAGGAAAAAAAATTGTGTTTCTTTGAATATATCCCCCCCCCATATATATATATTTGCTTCTAAATTTTTACATTGAGATATTTTGAGTAGAACTTTTTTTCTCTCTTTGATGTGAAAGAAAATAAAACGGAACCGAAAGCAATTTGATTTATGAATTTTTTTTAAGAATTCGTTAATTATTCAAATGATAATCCTAGAATAAAAATTTGAATAAATGTTCTCTATTTGTTCTTCAGTAAGTGGAAAATTGAAACGAAGTGACTTCAAACGCTTTTATTAAAAAGGTTAGAATTTTTAAAAATGTTTATTCAATTTCCTTCAAAAACTTTTTCATTTCAGTAAAAGGAGAATTAAGATACTTCATATTTTTATACATTTCAGTTGTGGATTTCTAGAGAGTTTTATTACACTTTTGGTACAAAAGTATTCATTTAGTGATTTTTTATCATTATTAAATAATCAACTACCATTTTAATTATCTTACGTATGTCTCAGTTAAAATTTAGTTTTTAAGACATGCCTTTTATTCCTTTAATATTTTTGAATACATATTTATAATCTTTGAAAATATTCCCCTAACCTTATTTTATGATTGAGTATACAATACAATTATAAAATCTTGCGAACATTTAAATAAGTTCTTGTTTTTTTTTATGAACAAATTTCGTTAAAGTCATGACTTTAACTTTAAAATTAGGCTGAGATTTACTTTCATGAACGGTGCAATTTTTTTAACGTAAATTTTGTACAAAAGAACTTTCTTTTCCTCCTTTTCTAATTATCTTTAAAATTTTATTAATTATTATCCACTTAAAATAGTTTATATGAGGTTATTTGATAGAGTAATGGACATGTGATCGAAGAATATGTTTATTCTTAACATATTTCCAAATCAATAAACACTCACAGTAGCCAAATGGTCAGAGCTCCTTATCAGTATTTTTTCAGTCGTGAATCAGAATTCATGTGTCAGTTAGGACGTCATATAAAGGGTAAAAAAGAAAGGTACTACAGCACGTACCGGGTGATTATAATTAAAGTTACACTATTCAGAGGCCTGTAAAATCAGTTCTATTTATCGGATTTTGATGAAACTTGGAATATATGCTATATGGATCAGGGGAAAAAGGTTTCTGCAATAAAGAAATAGTTCAAATTTTGACCTCTAGGAGGAAATGTGGTGCCTAAAGAAGGACAAAAATTATGTTAGAATCGTTAAAATTTATTCAATTACAGAATATGCTCAATATGTGCTCCAATGACATCAATAACGTGTTGAAAGCGCGTTATAGCGTTTTTAAGGGTAGCGCGAAGCAACTCATGTGGGATTTCGGCCACTTGGCGTATAATGCTAGCTTTCAAAGTTAAAGTCCTAATTCCTCCTCTATAAACACGGTCTTTTAGAAATTCCCACAACCAGAAATCACAGGGATTAAAGTCGAGTGAACGAGAAGGCCATGCATCCGGAAAATGTCTGGATACTACACGATTATCGCGAAAGTCAGTACTACCCAGTGCTTTGACTTTACGCCTAATGTGAGGAGTTGCTCCATCTTGCATAAAGATGGTAGTTGGCAAACATTGTCGTTCCTGTAAAGCTGGAATGACCTGCTGTTGAAAGAGTTCACTGTACCGTGCACTCGTGACAGTGCCTCTTTTAAGACCTTGTGGAGTGAGAGTTTCAAAGAAGAAAAGATCCGAGGATAAACTCAGCAGTAAATCCACACCAAGCAGTCACGTAAACAGAATGCAGTGGTTGTTGATGCAGGATATTAGGAGGTGAAGTTCCCCATACGCGGTAATTTTGACTATTCACAGCTCCATCTAAATAAAAATGTGCCTCATCTGACCATAGAACTTTCCAAGGCCATGCGTAATCAACTTCCATTCTTGCCAAAAATTGCCACGCAAATTCAAGGCGTGTTTTGTGATCTTGAGGTTTCAGTGTTTGCATCACGTGGATCTTATACGGATACCATTTTAAAATGTACCGCAGAATTTTTCGTATTGTCGACTACGGAATCTCCAACTCGCGGGACACTGATCTACCACTTGCTGAAAAATAGATGGAACTGGAGGTTCTTTCAACCACAGCAGTAGCGACTTCTTCTACAGTTTCAGTCCCAACCGGTTTCCGTCCTCTTCCGGGCAGCACACTCAAATCTCCAGTCCCTTCAAATTTCATGATCATCTTCCTCAAACCAATCCTCGATATGGGCCTTTTCGCAAATCCTTTAAACGACGATATTCATGCAGAGCAGCTAAGTGGTTGCTGCCGTTATGATAAAAAAATTTAATCAGTAAAGCTCTATCTTTTTTTGTTTGTTTGTAAGGGCATGATTAACGGTGACAAACACACGCTAAATGATTCTATGGCTTTGACTGCAAGTTTATATAGAGGTTTAACGGATTTGCATAAGGAATATTCGAAAAAAGCCACCTGGTGGTCAAAATTTGTACTAATTTTTTATTGCAGAAATCTTTTTCCCATGGTCCATATAGCATATAATCCAAGTTTCATCAAAATCTGATACGAAGAACAGGTTCTACATGCCTCTGAATAGTGTAACTTTAATTTTAATCACCTGGTATCATCATACTATCTTGTCAATCAAAATTAGAGATCCGTCTCCAAATAGTCTCGTGTTGTTTCTACTGCAATTTTCAATCGATAAAGCAATTTGGTTTATTTAAATGATGAGCTGGATTCAGTTGATTGGACATAAAAGTAAAATTAATTGCATAAATGGGGACTAAATTATTATTCCTTGAATTATTTTTAGAGGATAAGAAATTCAGCAGTAACTAATTAGCTCTATATTTCAACGATTCCATTACATTGTGCAATTATTTTGATAGAATACAAAATTAAGATTAAGATTTCCTGTTCTTTCCCTGTTTTACAACACAATCTTTAAATTTTCTTTTTCATATTAATGCATTTACATTAATAATTAATATTTAAGAAATCATATGTCGAAAGTATTGTATATATGTTTAATTTTTTTTTAACCCCATCTTCTTTATAACTGAAGGAAATCAATCAGAACCATTCGATAAAAGATCCAAGAAATTTATTTTTACAGTCTTAAAAAGTTGTTTCATAATTATAAAAACTAATTTGAAGCTGATTATCAACTGAAAATGTTTAAGATGCATAGCATGATTTTTTGTTAATTTCAATATTAAGTATAAAAACTGTGAAATAATTCATATTTCTCAAATTCAATTAAAATATTTCAAAGAAAACTCGAAAGCAATCACGTCACTTTGGAGAATCAAATGTTTTTACCAAATTTTATTTTCATTGTAGTATTAAATACATTCACATAAATCTATAAAATATACTTCTGTTTAATTAAATATCTGCTTCATTCTGAGAAAATATTCCTACAAAATTTTTATCTCACATGGGAGTATATTAGTGAAATCAGTTTCAATACAGAGCAATGATATTTTCTTCTTAAATATTCTGGACAAGTCGAACACAGGTAGCAAAGCTGGGACAGATTAACAGTACAAACAGGAAATACAACTCTTGTACATATAAACAGTACAAACAGGAAATACAACTCTTGTACAGATAAACGACACAACAGGAATAAAATTAGCTCTTGTAATAATAGTCCAAACACTTTTAATAACATTCAGTTCACCGGCTTATTGGTTCGCATTATGTACAATATAGTTATAATTACTTCGTACAAACACAAATAGCTTCCGGCAGATACAGTTTTCCACGCGCTACAAACAATTCCTAGGCTGATCCACTCAGGTAATGCCAACCACTTCCAAAGGCATACTCCGAACGATTCGGCCTCTAGTATTGTATGACGTGACAGAGAAAATTCAAGAAAAGTTCGTAACTTTCCTCCCAGTCGAGATTTCCACAAAAATCTAGCATTTTCTAGAATCTTTGTTTTGATACCGGAGTCACTAAAAATTCGTCACCAAAGTAAAGGGGCCATTGTTTAAGGTTTCATTGGCTGACTGACACAATCTATGTTAATATCTATTTTCCCTTGTGAGAGAAAAGTTTCAGGAAAGTATCACCGTAACAATATGTTCCGGCAAATCCAATTAAGAGAACGATTAAAATTTCTTCGATTGTTTCATTTTTTTCTCTATACAAATTGATTATTGGAATTTTAAAAATATTACAAGGGGTGTTCAAATGAAAAGGAACGAAATGACCCTGAAGGTATAAATGAAGACTTTATTCAAAGTACAGATCATAGGCCTGAACACAACGATCGCATTGATTAACGAGCTGAAGGATTCCTTGTTCCCAGAATTCCTGTAACCGTGATGAAACCCAGTCCCTCGTAGTGTCCTTGAGTTCGTCGTCCGAGTTGAAGCGCTTCTCTTTCAGATGTTTTTCCAGGGAACCAAACTCATGGAAATCGCAGGGCTGTAGGGCGGGTGGTCAAGCTGTTCCCACTTGAAATTGGACGCACTTTATCATGGAGCAGAACCACAACCTCCATGAGCAGTCCTGGTCTTTTGTTCTTGATGGAACTGCGTAGACTTCAGAGTGTCTCACAGTACACATCGGAGTTAATGGTTCTTCTGTTCTCGAGGGATTCAACAAGTAGTGGACTTTAGACGTCGAAAGAGACGGTGAGTAACCCTTGCCTGCTGACGCCACGGCTTTGAACTTTTTAGGGGGATGTGACGACGCATGCTGCCACTTCATGCTGTCCCGCTTTGTCTCTGGCTCGTAATGATGGCATCAGCTCTCATTACCTGTGACGATCGGCTTCAGGAAAGCGGGGTCTTCATAATACCAAAACAGATTTTGAAGGGCTATCACTTTGTTGGTCGGTGAGTTGTTTCGGAACCAAATGCGCATACACTCCTTCCGATAACGCAACTTGCCGTGAACAATTGTCCACACCGTTACAACGCTGACATCCACCTTCACCGCCAACATTCGGTATGTGACATGCCGATCACTTTCCACTAGGTCGTCCACCTTGTTGATGAGATTACCTGAGATGACTGTGTTTGCCTGGCCTGGCCTGACCTGGTCTAGGGTTATCAGCCAAACTCTCACGGCCTGCACGAAAACAGGCACTTCATTTTCTCACTGACTTGTCGAACACACAGTCTTCCCCGTACACGGTCACCATCTGGCGATGAACAGTGGCCAGTTTAACACCTTCCGCTGTTGGAAATCGGATAACGCCTCACGCCTCGCTGCTCCTCAATCATCGAATATTGCAATGTGAACGCCATCATGTTCTCAAATGCACTGCCGCATCAATTGGACGGCCCTCTTTATAAGAGCCTCTGCTCTCTCCTGAGCATGCGGGTGCCCGTGCATGCACTGATCCACTCCGAAGACCCCATTCGTATCCCTCTCGTTACGTTCTCCCATAGCGGCATAGGCAAATATGTTAACGGCTATGTTGTTACGACCTTTCGTACCTTTTCATTTAAACACCCTTCATAATTAAACCTTAGTTCGAAAATTTTATCATAGTAAACAAGCATCAAGTGATAAGTTATATATTTTACGATAGCATGAGGAATTTGACATTAGGTTTCCATGAAGAACTTGTTGATATTCATCAGTGTTATGTATATGGATTCCACTTTAAAACGTAATAAAAAAACTTGATACTTTAACTTTTTTTTAAAAAAATTTATTTTGATAAATTGAATTTGGTACTGTGAGTTGAATAATTAATTTAAATACAACAATATTTTAATACGTAGGAAATTTTTATTTAAGCGACTTTGCTTTTATATATATATATATAAGATATTTTTCTACATCTAATTATTATTTCATTTGTTCAAATTTTACCTTTTTATTAGCGATGATAATGATTACGTAATTAAATTTTGGAATGATAACTCAAATATAATTTATCGATCGTATGAGTTTTACTTGTCTTTTACGATTTTTTATGGAACGTAAATATTAAAGATTGATTATCTTTAATATTTATGATCCAGAAAAAGTATTTGAAAAGAAAATGTCAAAGAGGAGGAAAATTATAGCTGGAAAATGATTTCATTGGGGAACAAAAATCAATTTTAATGTTTTCTTTAGTAATAAAAATGTTTTAATCTTAGTTTTTTTTGTTTGTATAAATTTTCACTGGAGCCATTATGTAAAACTGGAAGGATTTTAGTTAATTAAATAATTAAGTTTATAAAACCTCTTTTATGGCCTATTTTTTTCACAAAGTTTTCAAATGCGCCGTTTTTCAAACTAAAAAATTAAATTAAATTCAGAAGGGATTGTTTTTAATATAATCACTCCTTTTGAGAATGTATACAAAATTGATTATATTTTCCATACGCATCACAGCATAAAAATTTCATATTATTTATTACAAAAATATCACTAAAAAGATAAGTGTAAAAATATTTTATTTCATGCCTCTCTCATCTCATTAAGTTATAGAATGTTTTTTTCTTTTGATATCTAGTGGTTTTTGTGTCAAATAATAGGTATTAATAATAGTTCTTACTGAAGGAATCAACCTAATATCTCTTGGTTTAAATTAATACTATACAATGATGGCAAAAATTTTAAAAAAATGCAGTTTTAGCGTTTCCTTCAATTTTATCTAATTAAGCATTAAATTGATTAACTTGAGGATAGAATTAGCTCAGCCCATATCACGTGACATTGTACTTTATAATATTAAGTATGCATGAAACGATGTATCGGTTTAGTAGGTTGCTACCTTGTAGTGTGAAACGCGTTTTCTCCTTCTTATATAGAACAAACAGACAATACCTTTTTTGGGAAAAAAAATTCCAATATAGCAGGATTACATTTTGCAGTTGGTAGTTCCTTCATTTTTTTCCTTACATTTTAGTGTCCTTTATTTATCCTTATAAGGAAATGGAAACGTTTATCTCGAAGGGGGAATCACAAGGGATTCTTTTCTTCGGGATCGATCTACCTTTATTTAATATCCGGCTGTCTATTCTGACTTGTTCACATGTCCACTTAACACGCCCATTATGCTTCATAATTTTTTCATTTACGGAGATAACTCCGTCATCTTTCTTATTAAATTTCCCTCTCTCCGTTAGAGTATTAACTAATTAAATTATGACTTATTTCCTTCATTATTTAACTCAAAAGACACCTCAGAGTCTAATTAAATATTTAATAAATTCAAAACTCCAATTGAAAAATATGTAAGAGATACATAATTCAGTTTATTTTCTCTCAACTTATATTATCCAAAATCACTCTCCCCCCCCTTAAAACATCTCCTGAAATCATTCGTTTTGATTTCCACACTTTTTGCTTATCACAGAATAAACACGTATTACTCTCTAACAAAGAGTTCCTTCAATTCAACCAATTCAGTGCGATTATTCAATCCTATCTACAGTTATCTATCAGCTTGTCACTATCCTCTATCTCCCTTTTCTTTCGCTTCAATTCTATTTCTTTCATACATCACAAACTTAAAATCAATTCACTGCACTTCTTATATTCATCTAATTTACTTAACCGCGTTTCATTTGTTTGGCAAGTAGTTACAAATGTATTCAATTCAAATTACCAAAAAAAGTCTCCGAGGTTAGAAAAGAGAAAATTGGGAATAGTCCAAAGTCACAAAATTAACTTACAAAATATGCATTTTATGACCAAACACGTCGTATAAGAAAACACTTCAACCAAGCTATTGTTTACTGCTACCCACTAACCTCTAAAACGAAAAGTAAAAAAAAGCACACTGGTATCCAAAATGAAAGCATAATAGGTAATTATGTGAATAATGAAGGAAATCTAATTCAGTATGGTGGGAAACACGACATGCGAGTGTAAAACGGTTATAAAACAGGAGAAACAGTGCGAAAGAATAACAATAAACACTTTTATTACCCAAAGAAAAAGTTTGAAAGAAAAACGGGCACAAAAAGAGCTCACACTTTAGTGGAAAAACAAATGAATTAATAAGGTGATGCTGCAGTTGCAGTGGAAAGTCAATTCGCTCCATAGCTCAGAAGATCTAATGCTGCTGTAGAAAATGTGATCAAAGGTGGAATTAATGGTTCGATACTGAAGAAATGAAGTGCAAAATTGAAACAGTCTCACAGGGATCGAAATCATATTCTTTGTATTGCTGCTCATCAAAAAATATCTGCTTCTGAAATTTCCCACAATATTGAAGGAAAGTTATCGAGATCAATAATCACACTTATTATGTCAAAAGGAATGAAAGGTCGGGCATTAACAGATACACAAAATGATAAGCAAAGAAACTGATAAAGTGGATTATGCGCAATAAATATGTATTGAAAAAACTTATACTTTCGAATGAGAAACATTGTAATATTGATGGACCAGATGATTTTAACGAAATGGTGGGATCTCAGGAAAGAGAAAGGCATCACAGATGGAGCAGGTGTTTGGATGGCAGATCTTTTAGGTTCTGGGTAGCAATTTCAGAACTAATGGCAAAGTGGATTTAGTTTTTGTGCCTATTAATACGAGGGTAATTCAATAAATCCTTTGAAAATCCAACAGATGGCACTCGTAGTATCGAAAATGGGTGGAAAAAATAAACATATTCGAGAAATATATTGTTTTGAATATACACATTGAGAGAATATGCTAATTAATCATTTACACGAGAATTAAATCCAACTTTAGAAATAAACCGATTTAATTCTCGCATAAATTGTTAAATAATCGAATATAAATGTTGAATTTTCTTATTTATGTGAGAAATTGCATGACATCTAAAGTAGCATTATTTATGTGAAGAATTTGACAAAAGATTAAATATTTGAAATACCTTAATTTTGATTCACGCAATTCTGAATTTTAGATATTCTATCTCAATTACATCAACTTTAGATGGCAATTAGGTAAAAAATAAATATTATCTCTATGATAACTTTTACATTTCGTTGCTTAATTTTTCTTCAGTGCTTTAATGGTATGCTCGTACTTTTTTACATTTCAAATTGTTATTCATGTATATTGCAGTATAAGCATCTACTAGTTAAGAGTTTCCAAATGAAAATATAACACTTAAAAATTCATCAAAAAATTCAATTCATATAGATTTGTTTCATAAAAATCATTGAATAGAAGAGAGTGATGGATGTGAATTACGGAAGGTAGAATTTAATTAGCGGGGGAAATTTTACAGCGTGTGTAATGCAGTAAAAATTACATTTTTTGTCAAATTTTGCAGTGAACATTCTATTAAAAATCCAGAAAGAAATAATAATTTTAATAACTATAAGCAACAATGAAAATAAATCCACTTTTATTACAATTTTACAGCTCTGTATTGTACATCTATTGGAAACGACGAAAAAATACTACACAATTTATTCCACCTTTTTTTTTTTTTTTTTTTTTTGATATTTATATATTGTTCTGTTCTGTTCGACGCACCTTGTTTCTGTCTTTCTAAGGCCTTGTAAGTATACTTTCCACCAACTTCACCAGATTTTAAACACTAAAAGTTAGAGTAGGATGAAGACGATATTGTTTTATAAATATTTATGATGATATTATGTTATAAATCTTGTAACAAGGACTATTTGCGAATGTTTTCCCATCTTTTATATTTAAGTTTCCAGATTCTTCCCAATCAAAAGGAACTTGATGCAAATTAAATAAATTCTGGAATTGGAGAGAATAGATAAAATCAAGTCATATATAAGCGACATATATTTGAATTGAACATAACTAAGCGTATGGTAATAAAAACAGCGTTAGTATGAAAGGCAGGAAAGTATTCTTGCGTGTATAACGTATTAGAAAAGAATAGGACTCAACGCTGTCGGAGCAATTTCAGGAGGTACTCGTATAATATTTCGGTAAGCAAATTCTTTGAAAGATTAGAGAATTTCTGATATCTAAGGAGAAAGTAAACTGTTTGGGATGTACTCTTCCACCTTATTAGAGGAGTTCATAAACACATATTCTAGATAGAATTGATTATTTTATTTACTTGCTCTGTGCTTGAATTTATAGCATACTGTCACAATCTTTTTCTTTTTAGGTTGTGCAACATAAAAAGAAATAAAAAGTTTAAATGACTAGGGATTAACATACATTTTTCCAAAGAAGGGTTTCAGAATTCCGTTGATTTTACCTAATAAGCTAATGCATTTTTTAAATGAATTTCAAATTCAAAAATGTTTTAATATATATAAGACCATTACTAGAGGAAATGGCCTTATAAAGCGTTAAAATATCTAAAAAGGAAATGCGAAAAAAAATACTTTTTAACATGAATTCAATCTAAAATCAATATAAAAATGTAATCTTATCTAATTAGTAAGAGTTTGAATGGTATCTAAATAAAAAATTTCCATTTCCTCATCTCTTCTTTAGAATTTCTTCAAATATCATGTCACAATAAACACTTCAAGATACTCGATTCCGAAAAATAATTTTTTTAAAAAGTTAAAGATGCAATGTTTGATTACTTTTGACTTTATGCTTCAACGATACTTTTTATGTGCTTTAATCCTTTCCTTCCTCTCCGCAGGGTGATGCAGGCGGAAGATGCTGAAACATCCCGTTGCCATGGAAACGAATCCCGTCTTAATACCAGCCATCAAATATTTACAAACATGAGAGCAAGGGAGCGGACAGAAGGTTTGCGTCTGAAGTTCTCAAGAATCAGAACGCTTCTTGTCTTCTTTTCAGAGTTCGGTTCCTCTTGAAGCTTTGATGAGAAATTATTACTTGATTATTTTTTGCTCCTTACATTTCACTGTTCGAATGTTTCCAGTTCGAGAGTGTAGTTTCTTTTTTATTCATTGAAGTGTTTCCTAAAAGAATATACATGTTATTTTAAAAAGCGTACTTGATTTTCGAAGATGGTAATTTAGAAGTGGAATGCATTCGAAGAATACTATGTGTGATTAAAGTATTTTTTTTAAAAAAATTAAACCTTAGAATTATGTTTGGTTACTCTTTTTTAATCTACAGATCCATTTCGAAGAATAATAATGTACAACAAGAAAAAGATGTATTTCAAATAGAATTAATGTAAAAAAAAAAACATACACGCTATAATATTTAAACTCTATTTCTTTATAAAGTGACTTAAGAATTAAATCCAAGAAAGTTGTGTGTTTAAACAATGAAGCGTTCGATATAACGTTTCTTGAAAAGGAGTTCTTATGTGTTAGAATCAGCAATAATTTTTTCAACTATTTTGTGATTAGAGTCAGCAATAATTCCTACTGTTTTACATTTAACTTAGATCTCAACAAGGAAATATATTTTAAATTTCACTTTAACGCATTTATCAAAGCGAACTTAATAAGATATTTTATAAATTTCGATTCTCTACTTCGAAAGGAAAAGAAAAAATAGTAGATTTTACATCCTTTGAAACTTAACTTTTATAAATGTGATGCTGATTTATAATGAATAAAAGTTCAAATTTAAAAACCCGAATGAACCAAATTAAATTCAGGGTATTACTCTTCATACTCTCAACATAATTACGCACCAAAGACATTAAAAAATTATTTAAACTAATACTAGTCGAAAATCGCATGAGTTATAATGGAAAACAAAAAGAATGAATCGTCACAAGAAAACTCCGAATCTCAAAGCTCGATAACCTCAGAATCAAGCATCAATAACCAATTGTTGCCCAACACATCAACTCAGAAAGTAAGTCCCGCCTCCAAGAGAAAAACTCCACGGTATCTGCGCAATGCATCTATAAAGCTTCTCACCCATCCTGTAGACAAGAACATAGCATGGAGTTTCCTTTTGTCTATAATCTTTGCAGCCATTTCTGTTCTCACAGGCTTCCCCACTGTCGTCTTGCTTATGTGGATTCTTGGTCTCGCTCTGGTACTGAGAATAGCCATAGCTAGATGCTCCATCTATCGAAGAGTAACTAGAACACAACACGATATCGAAGGTCAACAAGACGATGAACTTCAATCCTCCTGCATCAGCGCTGAGAACTTCGTTCGTCCGCCAGAGTCTCTCTGGCTTCACGATTCCAGTTTCAATCTCCACATTTCCCACTGCCTTTTTTTCCTCGATCCTGGACTCAGTTGCTCCAAGCTGCAAGAATTGATCCGGGTGCGAGTCCTGAACAAGACGAACGAGTACGGCGAACGAGCTTTTCCACGATTCGTCCAGAAGATAGTGCCGGTGTTTAGTGGTTACTGCTGGGTGGATGATGACCAATTTTCTGTGGAGAACCACATCTACGAAGATAGACGAGTCCTGAATTCCAATGAGGAGCTTCAGCACCACATCAGCGAGCTCATGTGCCAACCATTACCACTGACGAAGCCTTTGTGGGAAATCAGGCTCATAAGAGACTTCGGAAGAAATAAAGAGACTGTCCTGTTGATCAGGATCCACCAAGCAGTCAGCGATGCCATCACACTGATTTTAATCCTGGCCAACTATCTCTCTGACAACCAACAGATTCTGAAGTTGCGGACAAGATTCGGTTCTGCTACCTTCTTCCTGAACTTGTTCCGAGCCTTGTTCGTTGCACCCCTGACGTTCCTGGGGTGGTTGGTGTGTAGGAGAAGGGACTACAACTTCTTTAATCGGCGGCACAAGCCGCAGAATAGGGTGGTGGCATGGTCGAACAATATAAAATTCTCGAAAGTGCTGAGAATCAAGCAAGTGATGCGCTGCAGCTTGAACGATGTGTTTGTGTCCGCTGCTTCTGGTGCCGTCAGAGCTTACTTCACTAGACACGGAATACGTAATCCTCCTAACGTGACGGTGAGTTATACTTTTTTAACTAAAATTGTTACAGATAACTGAGAAAAATTCTTCGAATCTCGACTTATTATTTTTTTTTGTTATAAAACAGAGTGCACGTCACTGATTCCGTAGATGTAGTATGAATGTGAATTTTTTTAAATATAACGTTCGAAAATTGGATTGTAAGGTCGTAAACACATCCCACGCCAATGAAAAAAAATATCTGCATTTTTAGAATTCCCGTACACTTATCTCACTATATTCTTTATCCATATCTTCTCACAATGATATGTGGCTTTTTCTTACTCTGTGAGCATAATTTTTTGCTAATAAAAACTCACAAATTTTAAGTATTGCGCAATATTTGAATAAAAGTTATAGAAAATCCAAATAATATTTTAAAAAGTTATAATTATCTTATGTATAAATTCAAATTTTGAAATATAATTATATTCAGAGTATAGAATATATATATATATATATATTATGCTTATAAGTAAATATACACTGCAAATTTTTACAATAATAAATTTATTAGATTTTATAAACGATGTAGCTAAGTAAACATGACTAATAAATGTGAATACTGCTATTGATTATTATTAAGTCATACATAGTTAAGTTTATAAATGTGATTTTTTTTGTATTAATCGATATACAAATTTACAGGTACCTTAATGTTAAAATGTGACTTCTAATGCCATTAATTTTAAAAAAGTGAGATTATTTAATCTTGGCATAAAATAAGATCATTTTCCCTTTTTTAAGGCGTCTCAATTATCTTAGCAATTTATTTAATACCTATAATAATAATTATTAGTCCAGCAGTTTTCATGTATTACAGAATTCAAACATTTCTCAAATTGTTGTACTTTTTGCTTTCCTGTGCATTTTTATTGCTTTATTTGTTTAACAAAAGACATTTAGAGACTTTGTAACGCTCCATTTTCACTTCTTTCATTTCACTGTGAGATCATAGTTATCTTAAGTTTAGTCAATAACTAAATAATCAACCAATGAAAGAAAACAAATTGATTTCATTTGAACTTTCAAACATTCGATATTCAGTATCTATATTGCAATATATGTGTATTCAGTATCTATATTGCAATATATTGCAATATATATTGTAATATGCTAAAAATTATTATTACTTAATTGACTCTACCTAATCGGATCCGAGTTAGTACTAAACTTGCTATATGGACCCTACAACACGTCCATTTACGAGTGATTACTGCATTGTAACATCAAATTATACAATCTATTTCCTCTTATCAGCGTAAGCATAAGTCTATGTTCGATGTTCTAACCTTCCAATTCCTCCTCTATTAAAACTATAATCAAACAAATAGTTTAGTTATCACAACAGTATGGGACCCTAAAATTACTTAGAATATTTATTCTCGTGAAAAAATTTCTTGAATCGTACAAATCATCTCAGATTATTTGGTAAGGAAAAAGCCTCTTTGATAACAACATAGAAATATAATCACATATTGATATCTCCTAAGAGAAATAAACGTTTTCCTAATCATAAAATGATTCTTTTTACATTATGGAATTATTTTTATTGAAATGGTCACAGCACTCAAAATGTAGTTTGTTTTTCAAGACTATGATAATTTTATATTTTTCAACACAAAATCTACAATTTTGAATAGAAATAGTCATTTTTCTCCTGTAATGCACTCACAATAACCAGGACTTTGATAAAATGAAATATTTTTATTCTAAATTCCAACTCTCGTATCGTTTGTTGCTATGCTTGTCATTAAAAACTTTTTCTTCCGCGTGTTGCCGTTCATGACTTTGTTTTCTTCTTCCAATTTTTTAATTCAAGTTGTTTTCTGCACATAATTACTGAAAAACGTTTTGAATAACCAAATTCTATCAAAAATATTCGAAGAAGATTAGAATTATTGTCTGCACTTAAATTTATTCTGCATTCAAATTAAACAAATGTTTTAAACTGTTCCTGTATAAATCAATTTTGATGATTTTTTGAAAAATTCTATTTATATTTAATTTTTGAATTTTTATTTGGAGGATTCAATTCCGTAATAAACGTTGCATTGAAAGTGATTACATTTGGCTAAAAATAAGATAGAATAATAAATTCAAATTGCTATTGCAAATTGAAGATGAATTCTTAATATTGAAACTGGTTATTTTTTTTAACATTTTTAATATACCGCTCACTTTAGACAACAGTGAAAATCTTTAAATGTGAATAAAAGCATAATGAATTTTTTTTAAAATATAGAATATTTAATTGATTATATTTTACATTTTTATTTGCTTACAATTTAATTTATTAAGCCTTTAGAAGTTTAGTTCGATAAAGATATGCTGTTGTATTATACAGGATGTATCAGAACTCATTGTCAAAATTTGGTGGAAAAGTAGGGAGTAGACGATTTCACACAGAAAAGTTTGAGGTCAAACGAACGCTATAGAGGGCTCAAAGTTGTCTGAATAGTGTACAGCCGGTCGTGAAACAACATTGTGATTTCTCAGAAGTAGTGTTTACAGTTCCCCAATTACTTGGCGGGCTTCTTACTGTATTTCCTAAATGTTAGAGAATAAATTCTTTTGCACATGCGTAGACGTCTTCCTTTTTGACGAGATAGTCGTGCATATCCCAATCTTTCCAAAGTGAAATCGTCATCTTTTGCTATTATCTATCTCTCCACCAAATTTCGACGTCTAGTTCTCGTGCAAAAGAGTTTATTCACCAACAGCTAGAAAATACGGCCAAACGTCGCAAAATAATTGCGGAACTATAAACACTACTTCTGAGAAATCATTATGTCGGCTTACGATCGGCTGCACTTGTCAGATAGCTCTGTGCCTTCAATAGCATCATAAGTTCTTTCGCGCCCGTACTTTTCCCATGTGAAATCATTTTCTTTTGTTATTCCTATCTCTTCACCAAATTTTGACGATGAGTTCTGATACACCCTGTGTTCCATAAGAAATGCAAAGACAATGAAAAAGAATTTCCCAAAATTATATAAAGCAATTATTCTCAAATCTTTTTATCATCACACCCCCTGGCTGATAATGATAATTGAATGTATTCCTTAAATAGAATATTGTAAATAATATAAATATATATGTTATTTTGAGTTGTATTTGGAAGTTCATTTACTTTTTGAAAGGTCTTCAAGCATGGTCTAAGGGTACATGTACCACAATGTCTTGAACTCTGGCATAAAGTAATAATATAACGAATTTTTCATAATTAGGATCACACGAATTTCAGATTTTAAATTAAATCACAAACACACACATAAGATTGTACGAGTTATAATACGAGGTAGGCCAAGCAGTCGTGTTAGGAATGAGAATACAGTAACTCTCAGCAGAATTGTCCAATGACTATTTTTTTTTCTATGAATCCCATAAGTATAACACCGCATCCCAAAAAAATCATCCTATAATTTTTCCTTGAGACCGTCCTCACCTTCTTTGAAACATAATCGGTGAAAACAACCCATTGTTTTGATTTTTGCTATAGTTTTGGTTTATAGTAATGAATTCAGGTGTTACCGATGGTGACGATTCGAAGCGGTAGGAATTTTAAAAAAATGTGAATCACTGTTAAACGTTTTTGGCTAGCTAGTATAACGTTTTAACAAATCAATTTTTAATATTAAAGAATATCTTGCCCTTAAGATATAATAAATGAAATTAAGAATAAGAGAGAGAGATTTTTTGAAAGATATGTTTAAGCATTTAACTACAAACTTGAATACAATTGTGTGATTTGCTAATTCCCTTTAAATTTTTAAAAGGCACTGAAACATCATCAGAATTCTTCTGTGTGAATGAAAATAAAAAAAAAACTGAATAAACTGTCATCTAAGATGTCGCATGAAATGCAATCTAGAAATGAAATCTGACATTTCTGAAAGAGCTTTCGCCGAATTCTATTCAAATGCTAATAACATCTGAAAATAGGGTGTCACTGAAATACATAAACTCGGCAATTTTATGAATAAAAAGATGAACTGGGTAATTAAAAAATGTACTTGCATGTTAGAAGAAATATTATATTTTTTTCAATTTTCCATTTTACGATTCAAAGTATTCCAAAAACTCTCGCCCTTTTTTTTAAATGTCATATTTCCTTTCTTTAAAATATATTAATTTTTTGCGTTGATATATTATTTAATTATTTATTAATACCAAAAATTATACAGTTTTATTTTGAATATTACATTTCATTAACTTTTAAATTTACATTCAATAACAATAAAATAATTGAACTAATTTTTTGATTACAATTTAAACAGAAGAGAGAATTATAAAACTTTTTATAGACAGATTTAAATAAGCTAGTACTTTATAATTAGCATTCTCCCTCCCTCCTTAATTTTACATTTAAAACTTTGTAGCTCAATTATACTCTTTATTTAGCGTTATTTTTAAATTTGAATTAATTAATTTATTTATCTCACAAAAGCTTATAAAAGAATAACTGTTAAGAATGAACACGAAATCTTAGAAATAGCAATTAGAAAAAAAAAACTGCTTTAATATTGAAAGAAATCTATTTTATTTTAGAGAGTAATTATATATACTTACGAAAACTTGAATGTTCATACTTGGAATCCATAGCGCCAGGAAATGTTTTAGAATACCAGATATGAAATCCAAAAAGTTTTTTTTTTTTTTCTTATTTTGGTTTTAAATCTATAAGAATTTTTTTTTTTTGCACAAACGATTATTTTAATTTCTAAGTGCGTTTCTTTCGTAGATGGCGCAAAAGAAAGACATATATCTTGAATAGTAACATCCTTATGAGAAAATGTAGATATTATGAATAGCAGCCACAGAGAGAGAGAGAGAGAGAGAGAGACTTAATTTTAAAATTAAGATTGAGTAAAAAATTAGATCGGTAAAATGAAGATTGAGTCGAAAATTAGAAATGTGATTGTTTCATGATAAGCTAATTCTGGTTTTACAAACCTTTTTTTTTAAATTATTGAAGAAAATATATTCGTAATTGCTTTGAGAGTGTTTCATGACTCGGAGTTTTATTGTAGAATAATTTAAAATGCTGTTATATAATAATTATAACTTCTATGAAATCACAATTACACAACCTAAAAAGAAAACAATCAAATGAGTTATATAGTAACTAGAATAAATACCTCGAAACAAAGCCACGGAATTTATTTTTTGCAAAAAGGAATATGTTATATAACATTTTGAATTTTTCTAATAAAAACACTACACCTAAGGCTACTAGTATTTTACTGTACTACTTTTCACATTTAAACTTAAAACATTTATTAATAATAACCTTTCTAATAACCACAATAATTTTCAGTTTAATAATTATCTTCAAAAGTATCCAAGTTAGAACTTTTTTACTGACATTTCATTGTTTATATTCTAATTTAAAAATATTCTATTGCTCAGAAATTCATTCTTCACTAGGGAATTCAAGCATAAAGAAATAATGCAATCATCAGAATTTATTTTATCAGTTTTAATCAAATCATACAAAAAAAAAGCCCATGCTTTGCTAAAATGATTTTCGAATTTCTTATCATAAAAAGATTTTTCTTTTTACTCTGAATCTAATTATTTTGTGTTCGGGGGGAAACAATTTTTATTCCGCTTAAAAAAGTGCATATGCGTATATTTTTTTCCTGCTTTTTTAAAATATTTTCTAACATTTTAACGTTTTCAGTAAACGCTAATACACGAAGCTTAAAAAAATAGATGTTTTATGCTCCAACTCAATCTTTCTGTTAAATTTTTAATGCAATTTAACATAAAAGCATACGCGTCATACTTTCCACCATTTTCCTCGATTTGTTTTTTAAATGACATGGATTATGAATAAAATTAATTGTCTTTGAAAGCAGATGGTAATTACTTTGGTAGATTTGTTCCTAGAAAACATGTTTTATGCTTAAAGATATTTATTCCCTAGCAATGGCTTCAGGTGTAATATTTTTTTTTGAAATGTATATAACGTGTTTTTAAATTAATGAAAAATATTAAAAATATTTTCCAGCACTTTGCGTATTGGTAATAAAATTAAAATTTTGTTATATATATCCTTATTTTAAAACATCATTGCAAACTTTTTATTAGTTTAAGAGAGCCTTTTCGAACTTTTACCAAATCTTCAGAAATACTAAGCAAATCTTGTTACAGATTATTATATCTTATGTAAAAAAAAGTAGAAATTGAAAGTAAAATTTATAAAAAGATAAATAAAAATGTAGAAATAAAACAAAAATTGATTCATCAATTAAAGTTGAGCATAGAAATTATATATTATAATGAGACTATTTAAGAGAAATATTCTAACTTGTTATTGGTTATTTCAGAACAAATTGTTTGAACACCATAAAAACAAATTTTAAAATAATAAAAAATCTGTATCACTTCGTTCAATTTGAATCAAATATTGCATATTTTGATTTCTTTAAATTAATATTTTATATTCAATCTGGACACCAATGACAATGGGAGATGGCGAATATTAAAAATTTACATATAAAAGAAATTTTATTTTATTTTTTACTTTTCCTTTTTCTTAAAAATTAATTTATATGAGACTATTATTACCTTTTCATAATGCAGTTTAAGTAAGAGTGTTTATTCAAAGCACAATGTTTTTGCATATATTATAGGAAATGAAAACATTTAGTTGGTTATAAATATAATAAAGTCCTGTTAAGTTACCAATTTTTAAAATTAAAAAAACTTCGTGTAAATGAAAGTTGTCAAATTTGTTTTTCATTCACAGTTCATTTATTATTAATGAAATAGGCTTAAAATTCCTTTTTAGTATATATATTTTATTGTAGTTATAAATATAAGAGAAAAGGAAACCTCAATTTTTGCTTTACTTGGAATACACATAAATCTTTTTCTTATAACAGATCATTTTAGCTCTAGTATTAGGTGTATAATATTCTAAACCAATATACAGTTTTATTTGTACTTAGATAACTAATGCTTTGATTTTAAGATATTTTGTAAAAATCGTCTGCCTTTTTTAAAAAAATTTATTTGATCACTATTGAATCCATAAAAAGATCATCTATAAATCAAATAATTTCATTTATATATATATATATATACATACACATTGTTTTCTTTTTTACTTAGTTTTCAAAATATATATCTGGCAACAAAAATTAATTTTACATCTTATTGTAATAGATTTAATTCAGTTGTAAACTCTGAATGGAAGATTGATTTTTTTTTATGTTCTACCCACGATCCCATTTGATTATACAATTATTGTTTATCCACTACGAAAAGTAGATAATTTCAAGATATTTATAAAAGCTATATCTTTAGTATAAGAAATGTATAGCGACTTTTATTTGGCATTCGTTTTTAATCAGATGAATTTCGAGTTCGCATTTTGAAAGCAATCAGATTAAATTAATTTTGTTAACGGCTATAGCAATAAATTTAATCTTATTTCATATATATATATATATATATATATATATATATATATATATATATATATACCTAATTCTATATTTGCACGATAGATACGATCCCAAAGAATACGTGTAAAAAACACATTACATCTATGGAAAAATAGAAGATTAGTTCCAGTCTTGAGAAATCAGCAAAAATAATATTAGGGGGACCGATAAGTAATGCCATTTTCCTACATTAAATTCAAATCGATAAATTCTTAACAAGTTTTTATTTTTAATCAAGGATGTAATCACCCTTGTTATCAACAACCTTTGCCATCTGGTATTCAAATTTTTAATGCCAGATCGATAAAAATCAGTCGGTTTTCAAGCAAAATATCTGGAGATGTTATTTTAGACATTTTAAGAATTTTAAAAAAATTTTGCCGCTTTGAAAATGTTGCAGAGATCGGAATAAATGGAAATCTGACGACTCATAATCGGAAAAGTATGGCGGTTGAGACAATATCTCCAATTCATTAATTTTTTCTAGGGTTCATCTTGAAAAAGTGCGGTCTTGCATTATCGTTTTGCAGAATAACCCCTTTTCTGTTGATAATAGCTGGATACTTTTCAATTAAAAATTTATTTACTCTATCCAACTGTTCACAGTAAAGGTCTGCATTCTTAGTTTGACCAGGTTTTGGCACTTCAAAATGAACGATTCCGGGAATACTTCACCAAACCCAGAAAAGCGCCTTAGCTGTACTCCTTGGCGATACATTCAGAGAGAACTACTACTTTTTGCGTTTTGGAGTATCATAGAGGACCATCTCCAGTGATCAAACAATAAAAACACTCCTCTGCATTGTACCGCTGAAGCAATATGTTCTCATGTGGTGGATTGGTTAGCTTTGCTTTTCGGACAGATTATGCGGTACCTAAACACCTACTTTGCTTACTTTACCAATGTACAGAAAATGTATTTGGATGATCGACCAAGGTTGATTAAGAGTGTTTGACTGTTCCTCGATTCTCTGAGGTATGCTTCGTTCAGTTACGTATTGCTTGTATGAACGATTAATAATCAATAACTGTATTTATATTTGTAAGTCCTTTTCTACATTGGAGTAAATCTTGCATAAAATCTACTACATTTATAACTTTAAATGTTTACAAGAGTACTTACAACCGTAACATTCTATACATTGGACATTTAATAGTATCAAAATTTAAATTTAATAAAATTTAAAATTTTTTAAATATTGTTATTCTAACTTTTTTATAATTTATTTACAAATACTGTAGTACTTCAAATATGTGATTGTTTATCAGAAAAAAATAAAGTTCATTGTATCAGAAACAGCCATATTTCATAATGCTAAATAACAGCGTTATGGAAACAAGTAAATTTTTGACGAATTGTATCAGAGTCATAAAGCCCATTTTGGAAAAAAACGCAGATAATCTTTTCCTATAGCTAGCATGTGTGTAAACAGTTTTAAGATTAAATTTTTTAGTATTTTATTATCACACATTCCATAAATAATATATCTAAGAACCAGCGAAATGACCTATTTAGCAACAAATTTCAAAATTCAAAATTTTGAAGCATTTTAATATTTCATTTACCTTTAAACAAAGTGTGATAAAAACGATTCAAAATCTTCTACACAGATTCTATATTTTATTTATCTAAGTTTGTAACAATGTTCTCCTCTTATCTCCTTTGAACTAAACTTGGGGGACTCTATATGACGTTATTTCATTTCCGAACCTAAGCTTGTTAAAGTAAAGTAAATTAGAATTGATATGTTAGATTAGCAAGTAAATAAGAGTGACAGTTAGTGAGATTGAAGAGTTTATAATCAATGAAAATATTATGAAAAGGGATTGAAGTTTGGAAAGTGGTTTTATGCATGAAGAATGGAGAGCAATTTGGTACGACGTTTAGTCCAAAATTATATAATACTGTAGGTTTTACTCAAATTGAATTTGTAACTATTCGGACTCTGACCCATATTTAAAACTATTCAGTTTAGTAAGTTTTCGATAGTATTTGTGAGAGAACGCGTGAAGAGTTCTGTTCCACATTCATAAGAAATAGAATCCTGGATCATTTTCAAACTTGAATAAAAAATTAGTTTGATTTTTAAACTCGACTCTGTGTTGCTGGGACGTTTATTGATTTATGATTACTCAGCTCGAATCCGTAAAAGTAGCGAAGTTGGTGAGTCACAAGTTAATATAATTTTCATAGTCCTGTCACATACCACTGACATTCCGTTAGTCAGACCTTTCTTTGTTAACCATCCCTGTAGATTGAATGTTGTGTTAATTGTGATACAGTATTAATTCTGCTAAATTAATCAATGTGACTTGATCAATTGAATTCATTCCATATAAAAGATGTTGGATGGGTTCTTGATTTTCCTCTTCTTTTATCGGTTTTAACACACGACATTCTTTTTTTGAATTAGAAAAAAAAAAAAATTCTTTTCTTATAGGACTTTTCCAATTTAAAGGCGATCAATACAAATTATGAAAAATTTTTTTTGCTTTAATTTAATTTACATAACTTGACATTGGAACGATAGATGTAATGGGATTTCCATTTTGCAAGAATTTTATAACTTCTAAGGAATTTTGTCAGCATTTTGAGTTTCGAAATTATTTATACAAAATAGTTTCCCTCAAAATGAAGAAAAAATGAAGAAGACACCAGGAGTTAGAGTATAATCTTTTTTTATGATCTCACATACGTTTTGATCACATCTCAATAAGGGGTTGGACATATATTTATTAATTTTGTGCAAAAATCAATAAATAGTAAGTTATAGTTTAAAACTTTTGCTTTTATTAATTATAACAGAAATATTTTTCGTTAGCTATACATAATATCGTAATTCACTTTATAACAAAAGCAAAATGTACTTGTATTAGAACCGGAAAATATAACGTCGTTTCTGCGGATGTCGATATTCATTAGTCGTTTATCAACTAATTGTGTACTTCAAAGTCATCAGAGAGCATTTTAAAGGTTAGGTGACTTGTTTACACGTAAATAATTAAATCATTTTTTTTTTTTTTTGCAACTTTTGATGAAAGGGCAAGCTAAATGACAGAAGAGGTACATATCCGACATTATATGGTTTGAGTTCAAAAGGTAGTAACACAATGGTAGTTACTAAAAACATTTGTGATGTTTATCCAAACTAATTACACGCTTATAAATACCAAAGATGGTTTTCTAGGCTCATATCCGGTAATTTGGATCTTTCCGACTCTTACCACCGATCGGGGAGACCACCAATTTTAGACAATGTCATGTCCAGGGCGGAAGAGGAAGCAAATCCGTGTCAGAGAATCGAGGAACAGTCAAACACTCTTAATCAACCTTGGTCGATCATCCAAATACATTTTCTGTACATTGGTAAAGTAAGCAAAGTAGGTGTTTAGGTACCGCATAATCTGTCCGAAAAGCAAAGCTAACCAATCCACCACATGAGAACATATTGCTTCAGCGGTACAATGCAGAGGAGTGTTTTTATTGTTTGATCACTGGAGATGGTCCTCTATGATA
>BMAW01096302.1:109199-136740 GCA_019974015.1 Nephila pilipes
TTCTATGGAACACGAATTTGCCACAGCCACACACACACACACAGCCTTCACACACACACACACAATGGCCAGCCACACAATAAATACCACACAATAACACACACACACACACGCCTTCGCCACACACAATACCACACACACACATTAATTCCACTAAATGGCACTGAAGCAATACGTAACTGAACGCTTTTACCTAACATTTGAATTTAAGAGAAAACGAAAAAGTCAAAAATAAAATAACTGTGATATCGCCATTTTTTCTTATGGTCCTAAAAATATATATGTTTTCTAATATTTGATACGCTTGCGTAGGTCAACAATTCTTTTTACAATGCTAAATTTATATAATAAATATAAAGAATTAAAAGTTAATGTATTTAACAAAGTGAATTCCCAAGGTTTTCAGTTTAAAAGCTGAAATAACAGTAATAGATTGAAGTAAATAGAATAATGATTCTTAATGAGACAACTTTTTGGAGAGTTATTATCATCGTGAATTATTTAGTTTAATTCGCATAATCTTGCTATTTTCTGTCTAAGTGGTGTAATTAGACAGAAAATAGTAAGATTACGCGAATTAAAATAAATCATTTACGATTATAATAATTCTTTAAAGAGTGAAATCGTTGTATTAAATCGTATAGATAGCTACAATGATGGTTGGTGATAACCCTCCTTAGACAGTAGGACAACTGAAAACATAAATCTTACCTTCACAGAAGAATTTAAGCTCTAAGATAGAAAATACTGTCTACTTAAGGTATTTGCATATCTTGATGTACAACGGTGGAAGATTGAACATTAGCTTTTTTGTGGCTGAAGTAGACTTATTATATAAAAAGAAAATAACAAGAGTGAACTTCATGAACTCGATATTCTTTTGAGAAAAATCGAGTCAAGCATTTTCCAGTTATACTGTGAATTTCGTTACTTTGCATTCTCTTAATTTCTCCAGCTTTTTCATTATTCAATTGCAAAATTAAATTTGTGGCAGAATTGAACTTTTTCAGTCTTAGACCTTTCTACCACCTAAAATATTAAAGTCAACAAGTCTATTCACAATGAAACCTTTTAACGATGAATAGCTCTACAGTTGCATTATGCATTGTATTTCTCCCCTTTCTTTTGACGAAAACTTACAGATTCTATAATATAATAATATTTTTAGAATAATTCAATGAAACTGAATGAAGATTTTAAAACAAAACCCGTCAATTTTTAAAATTTTTAGCTCTCTCTCTTCTTATATTTTATAATATTTTCTCTTTAGAAAAGGAGTTATGCAATTTTTCAGCACGTTTCTTTTTTACTTGAAGGAATTATAAGTTATAATTACTTTTTTGTGCTTATTTCTAAATGTAGAGTTTGTTCCGAATCGTTCATCTACTTTGCTAAAAATGTCGTTTAGTTCCTCAGGTTTTAATTTATTTTTTGGAAGATAGAAACACTCTTTTCTTCCATCTCATATTATGATAAGAACATCATTTCAAAGAACCATTTAGTTACAATTTTTCGCAAAAAAAAAAAAGTTCCATCTCGTAGTTAATTAACAGCTTTTAAAGGTACTAATGTGATTTAAGGAAACGTTTCTACAAAAGTTCACCATAAAAATTAAACTAGGGCAAGCCAAAAGAATTACGTTCTTTTTTCTTGCGTGTGGAGCAATAAATGTGATACATTAGTTTTATTTTAGCAACTAATATTTTTTAATCCTTGTATTTGGCGAGTTTCCATACCAAATAGCGATTTTGAAAAAGATACCGAAAGCCTATTAATTTTATTACTACCTTTTCGTACCTTAATATTAGATTCCAGTGCTATTTTTCCCTCTGAAAATAATTCATATGAGTATTATTCAAAAGTTTTCTCATTGTTTTTTTCTTAGATTTTTTAGAAATGCTTTTAGCTGATTACTCAGATTTTATTTATAAAAAAGTGTCACTTAATAAAGCAATATGAAATCGACGTTATTTCTTATAACAAAAGGTTTTACTGCATTTGAAATCTTTTAAATGCGGCAATATAAAAGTATGAAATATCGAGAAATATAAAATAGTAAATTTTTGCAATATTAAAATTAAAGGAAACGATAAAGTATTAAATTGAATATATTTAAGCTAAATATTATTTAAATAGAAGCAAAGATAATCTGGTACGCCAAAAGTGATCCACCTAAAAAATAACCCCTTAGGTGACTACAAAAAGGGCTGCCTCATAGCTGCCTTAAAATTCTGAATAATGTTATTTATTTTCAGTCGTATCTTGATTCCAGTTTACATATGATTTAGGGTAATACATAAGTCGAATAAGTAAATAAAATACTTAATTTTTATAATTTGTTTCACTTCAATGCAATAAGAAATTTAGGGAAATTTATTACGACATATTTTTGAAAATTGAGTTCATTAGTGGTGAAAGCAGATATCAGACGTATATTATATATATTTTATTTCAATCCAATAAAAAATTTAGGAGAAATTTATTATGGTATATTTTTGAAAATTAAGTTTGTTACTTGTGAAAGCAGACATCAAAAATATACGCAAAAGCAAGATAAATTTTTGAAAAGTGGTCAGGTACGACATTTTTGAGTTAATTAAAACAATAGTCCCTTGGGTGGCTAATAAAATATTTCTTTACATACTGATATATTCCTAACAAAAAGACATCAAAAATGTTATTAAAAACATACATCATTCTTAATATCATGGGAGCCATTAAAAACATTTTGAATACAAAAATTTCCTCAATATCTAAATTTTCAATTTCTTTAAGTAATAGATGCGTATTGCGTGTGTGTTGTCCCAAATTTTCACTTTCTTTTCCTTAAAATATCATGCCTTTAACTATATTACATCGCTTATTTATGTAGACATCATATAGTCTAACATTTTCATTATGAATTTGAAACGCTTTTGTCTGCCATATATTGATTTTAATATACATGTAAAATATAATATCTTACGATGTTTTAATACATTTAACTGAATTTTCTTTTCTATATTTTATTTTACTGTTAGATTTAACTGTTTGTACCTATTTTTTTTTATAAATATTTCTTGATATAAAAGGTTATATTGATAGATAAAGATAAATTTGAGAATAAAGAAAGGATGTCATGCATTGATTGCAGCGCCACCACTTGAACAGAAAAAAAACTATTCATTAGCCTTAGATGCTAGACAGGAATGACATTTCAAGTCAGCTCTCTTTGTTTAAATTAATTTTGAATTGTTAAATGCTTAACTGAAGGTGGCATAAAAGTAAATAACGTAAATCAATAACATATATTAAATAATTTGGAATTAATTTTCTCGATATGTATTCTAAAAATGCATAAGAATTCGAATTTAAAAGAACTGTTAAAAGAGCAAATTATGAGTCGGGATTATGTAGAATATTTTGGACATACCTTTTCGCTTTGTGATTGTAAAGACTGAAATTAAAAATTGTATTGGTTTAATTTATTTTCATTATCACACATTCCTATGAATCAGTGTTTAGCAATATTTCTGGATATGTTTTGAAGCAAAACCATTTTGTATTAAATCTTATCAACTTCATTTCCCATTTATATTTTAAAACTAAGTGTTCATTTATAATTATTTTCCTTTGGGTGTCACGCAATATGTTAATCAGGAATATGATTTTTTATGTACTCAAATAAGATTCTGTGGTTTCTTTCGCTAGTAATTGCTTTTGCTTTAAAACTATTTGTAATTGTATATTCGTTTAATATAACCGTTATATTACTTAGTCAAATGTCCTAGACACGTACTCGCGTCTTTTAGGTCTATGTTTGGAAACGACCCTCAAATAGATAAAATTATGACCAAAATTTGTCCTGATTATCTCACGAAAAATTATTTTTCTCGATTGTTGTCACACAAAGTTTGATAAAATATAATTTGAAACTCAGTTATGTTTACAAAAATAGAAAGATGGTGTTTAAATTTACATTTTTCTTAAGCTTTATTTCATGCTAAAAATTTATCTGTGAATATAATATCTATAATTTATACGTAAATAGAAAATGCCAAAAAAGTCCTAACATATCTTAAATTATACATATATCTGAAATAATTATGAATCCATCAACTTTGCCTCGAGGAATTCAAAACGTTAGCAGTTCTTAGGAGCAAAAACGCGCCAAGAGATTTTAATATTTCGATGAAATGGATTTCATTCTTGTTATATATAGGATTTCGTGTTACATTCCAGCTGTATTGGATTTCTTTATACATTCGTACTATTTCGGATTTATTTATATATTCATGAGTTTCCTTTATACATCCATACTGCATTGGATTTACACGCTATATTCCCGTGAAGTATTTTTCTACATATATATATGGTTTGCCAAATAAATATGGGTTTTGATTTTTTTTCCAGCTAATAGGAAGGAGAGAATGAGAGTCTTTATGAGTGGAATGAGGAACGAGGAATGTAATGTAAACTTGGAGACCCGTCTCAGTGGTCTCCGAGCTACGGAGAGTGTAGATCTCTCTCAATATGAAAGTGTATTTATAGCTATAGTCGAGAATGAAATGAGCAAGCGATCAAAAAGTGTTGTACCATAAAAGCTTGCGCTAAACTGAATAAATCAAATGCAGAAAATTTTAATATCGTCTGCCAGATTTACAACGAAGAAATCAAGTTCAAAACGCGTGTTTTGGAATTGCAATAAAGAAAAATAAAACTCAAAGATGGCATGGAAGACGACGATGCCTTTGTCTTCTTTGAAACGAATGATGAGGCCCATAGTTTGTGCTTCCATGAAAAACTGTGACTGCAAATTTTATGCAAAAGTACTCGAACGCTTAAAGATTGCAGTCATACGTCGCAAATTGTGAGAGAAGTACTGACCAAACACAACATCGGAACGCTGCCCTAACCACCCTACATACCAGATCCTCTGACTTCTTTCTGCTTCCTGGGATTTGAATAAAAAAAGGTCTGAATGACGCCATTTTGGAACGAATGATGAAGGGCTTCGACGGGATGACTGATCAGAATTGAGGGTGCCGCCTTCCAGAGTATGTATTTAAACTGGTGGATGCAGTGTACTGATGTAGGAGGATCCTGTTTTAAAAATTATTAACTATTTGTACATATACTTTTAAATAATTTTTATGACTTCAGTCTCGATACTTATTGAACAAACTTTGTGTACTGTATTAGATTTTAAACTTTACAATATAGTAATATTCATACTATTTAAAGCAGCATTATTCATGCTATTTGATGTAGTATCATTCATACTATGTATTAAATTACACGTTAAAATTTCACATATTTAGTTGTGTAATACTTTTTTAAATATAACTTCGTACCACTTGAAATACTTTTATAATTGTAATTCCAAATAATCTTAGCATAAGAGCTACTCCCTATGTTCGATGATAAATTATTCTATATGAAAGCTTGAGAATGTTTCTTATCTTTCACATTCTTCGTATTTCACTACAGCTACTTTTATTCTAGAGGTGTATAACAGTTTGAGACAGAAAAACTAAATAGGGTATATGTAATCGAAAAAAAAAATGTTCTAAATTTCTGGTTCTTGAAAATCACTGTGATAAAACAAATGTCATATTTATGTTCTGACGAGCCTGGTGTTTAGGATTTGTTTCGGGACGATTGATAAGAATATCGTGTTGATGACAACTCACCAAAAAAGGACAAAAATGTGTTAATAAAAATAAATAAATACTAAGGAATTGGTATTTGCTCAAGAGTCTTTTTTTCTAGTCTTAAGAAGATTGAAAGAAAAACTAATTCCCCTCCTCTCCCCATCATTTTGTCTACCGATAGAAAGAGAGATATTCAGTATACTGAATACAGCAACCCTCAACTAGTTACGAACAGTCCTGTTTTTAATCACACTGCTTTCTCATTTCCATCACTTCTAGGGTTACACCCTAGCCATCAGCTTCCTTTCGATGGCATACAAAAGGCCGAAATGTGTTGTCTGCGAAATAATACTGTTTACCTAAACGTGACACACCCTTTAGGTTGTTTTTCTTTGGTGACGATCGCTACCTACTGTTCATGTTTTCGTTTTGAGATGATACTAATCAATAAGTCTGCCTCCATTGCTTGAATGGTCACAAAAGTAAAATGAGAAGGAATTTTTTTGGAAGCGGAGGGGAGAAGGAGGGGATCATAATATGCCTTGTAAATGCAGTAGCTTGTATGATATTGACTGTTTGTCTTTGAAGTCTTTGTGGCGTATTGTTGTTGTTGTTGCTTTTAAACAGGTGTAAACACATATATATTTTTGGAAGCTATGTGGTAGCCAAGAAGTCATGACCGCTTTATTTTCGTCCAGCTGTAGGTTCGAGTCCTAATACTTCCCGAACACACATCGAGAAGCGGGGCTGATGCACGTTAAATATCTCGAGACTCGAAGTTTTATAGATGAGATGGCATAGAATATGGAGAGTTGCATGCCAGATCAGACATCGTCTTCGTCTTTTGACGGTAGTTTAAAATTATGAAGTCTACCGACAATAGCTCACGTGCAGCATGTCGCCGCGGTAGCTTAGTGGTCATGGTGCTGAACACGCGGCGGGCATTGTTTCCATCGAGTCGTGGGCACGCGCCACGACTCGATGGAAACAACGCCCACCATATAACGGAGATGTTGCACGTTAAATCTGGTCGAGGTCTTAGGTCCTCCAGAGGCGTGGGGTGGAAGTTTGATGAGGGAAATGCTATTTTAGGTGTCCTCCTCAGGATGCCGAGGCTCAAAATTATGAGGTCCGTCACCAATAGCTCTCATGTTGTTTCTCAGAGCGACATTAATAAACAACCACAATCACTCTAAGTGTGACATTAACAAAAAAAAAGCTAGCTATACCTGACGAAAAGTTTGAGAGTATTAATTATTAGCTTTTTAATTGGTAGCCGAGTAGCTATAGTCACGAGCTCATAATTTGCGCTGTTTCCGACGAATCAAGGGTTCGAGGTATTTTAAATGCGCACAAACAAACTTAAAACACGAACTAATGCTTCCCTGCTGGCATCTGTAATTAGCCAGCAGATATAGGTACTCAGTACATCTACGTGGAATGGCTGCAATTGTGTAACAGCTGACATATTTAAGAACGATACTTACTTAAAAACATGCCTAGTATATGTGAATAACTACTTTAAAATTAGTTTATGTGCCTTTTGCAAAACTGATCACGGATTTTGAATTGCTGGGTTCAATGATTGTGGGAATTGTAAATTGTTGTTATTCTAGATAGATATGTTTGTTTCCTGTTAAAAAGAAATATATTTTTGTTCAATAGTCTATGAATAAAATTTTGATTTAATCTGAAAGAGCCAGCTTATTAAATGGGTGGACTTTTGATATGTCAAAAAAAAAAAAAAAAAAAAAAAAAAAAAACCAATCACATATTTATAATATGTTTTTAAACTTTTAAGTTTCTGTATTATAAGTGTGGATAAATTGATATACAACATCAAAAAGTTATAAGAAATACTGGGTCATTCTTCTGTATTAAAAAGGGTTCCAGGTTTGAAAGTTTAAATGGAACAGGACTCAAATGTGATGGAAATTAGGAGATGAATTACCAATTCAAGTATTTCATTCTAATTATAAAACAATAATACTCGTCCCCTGATAGTGGTTCTTAATCAAAAAAAAAAAAAACCATCACTAATAGCACTAGTGTTGCTGTAAAGGAGCAATAGTTCGGACAAATATTCTGCTTCATTCGTGAAACCCAGTTTGTACACGGTAGACCAAAAGTCACTTATCAATTTAAAAAGTGAATAATTTTTGAGATAATAACAATAATTTTTGTGTTTGTATTTTGTTATCACAATCTCTGAAAGTCAATCAGTGTGATTTTAACAGTGGAAAAATACACACCAGAGAAACGTGCAAAAATTACCAAATGGTTCTAATCAAATAAAGATCCAATAGTTATCACACAGAGCAAATACGTGCGTCATTTCATTTAAGAAAAGCGTTTCCTAGGCATATAATATTGGCCTTGGTTAAGTAATTCAAGACAAAAGGTCTATCCAAGATATTCCAAGAGCTGAAAGATCCCACTTTTCTTGCATTCAGGTCAATTATGATCGTGTTGAGGAAATCATTACTGAAAAATCAGGAGCATTGACTCAGCGCAGTTCTCGGGAGCTTGGATCAGTTTCACGTTCCTCAGATCTCAAGGCAACACATTTTTTTTTCTGCGGGTGTATTTTAAGGATAGTGTTTTTCTAAATAATCCTAACATCAATGTTCAGCCCAAAATCAATTTTCGTTAAGAAATTAAAGGCTGATTAATTAACTGACCCAGTGAACAAGTGAGGTGGCAAACTCTTATGCAAAATGTGATGGAAAGATCCCGCTTATCTGCAAGCAGCACAATAATGCTCGTCTAAGATATATTGTTTTCTATATTTAGTTCACAAAATTTCAAAAAACACTGCACATAACGTCTCATATAAAATATCAATAAATACATTCTACTGTATAGAAAAAAGTATATTCTAAATGACTTTTAGTCCATATTGCATTTAGTAAAAATATCATAAGAGTATAAACATTTGTGACAGCGAAAAAAGTATTGTATATCTTTTAATTAAAATATTTCTTTATTCAATACCAGAGAATGTATTTGATTAATTTATGTAATAGTATTAAGTTAAATATATTTTCAAAGAAATTATTTTTAATATAAATAATGACCCACAAAAAGCATTCTAAAAAGTTTTTACTAAAAATTTTTAAAAATTTATATTGCTTATCTATTGCATATTATACCGAATTAACAAAAGGTTTTTACGAGTAAAAAAGAAATTAATTTAATAAATAGGAGGGAAAATTCGTAAAATTAAAAAGCAGTAAAATACCTCCGATACTATAAGACCCTTGTACTAGATGCATATAATAATATTTTGGCAATTGATTTGATAGTTTTGATCCAAATGGTTAAATTTTCATGGTAATACTAAATCTGCCAAACTCTTCTTTATAAGTTCTCACCATAGCAATTGAGGACTTAAGATAACGTTGTATTTTAACACTGCAGACTTCATCAGTGCCCTTCGATACAATCTTGTACTTAAAGCTGCAGGTTTCTAAAAGCTATTAAACCATAAACTAATCTATTACGACGTACATGCAAACGAGCCAGTCTCACTTTAAACTATGCTACATATTTATTCCCAAACGTGTGTGATCAAAATAGCACTAGAAAGGGTTGTATTGCTTAAAGGAATTAGGGAAATATGTAACGCTCAATAAGCCTATAAATTACATTAATAAAATCCTAACTTTTCTTTAGAGAGAGAGTATTAAAAGTATCTTCTGATATTAAAATTATCTTCAAGCCAATAACGTAAATTTAAATTCCCAATTCAGAATGCAGACACTGATTAGGGATTAAAAGTAATGCCTCGTTATTTGTTAAGTCTATGATACTAGTTTTCACAAACTCATCAGTATTCGCTGGCTGACTCAGGACATATAATAGCTAATTAACCGCATAACATTATTAAAGTAACGAAGCACTGAATGGGTATCACGTTAATGCAGTTTATCTTCTTCAAACAGATGGCATTTAATAGAAATTTTATTTGTGTATGTCATTATGTATATAATTGGGGTCGGAGTGTGCCTCCAAGATATTGGATTATTTGTACATAGTCGCATGTCATGACATATTTGTGCAATACTGAATTACAATTGGAAATGGGTGAACTTAATGTTTCAGGGTTTGGGGTTGGGTTGGGTTGTACAGGGTGTCCCAAAAATGCATACGATATTTTATCATGCATTCGGGAGGACTCTGGTGAAGATAACAAGTTTTATTTCCAACGAATCGAAGAGCCTACCCACTAACATCGGGATGTAAGAACATATCTTGATGAGAATCTTTCAAACAGATGGCTTGAATGAAGAGGAACTGTAGAATACCCTGCCCATTTCCCAGACTTGACGTCAATTAACTTTTTCTTGTGGGATATATGAAAGATAAAAACTACGCCATAAAACCAACTATATTGGAAGAACTCAAAACCGCAATTGAATAAGAATGCACCACAACACCAGATGAAATATTTGTTCTGAGAGAGACAGAGAGAGAGAGATTCAATTCCCCACCATTTTCAGCAGAGTATTGACATGAATGTTAACAATTTTGAACATCTGCTGTGGGAGGAAAAGTTATATATTTTATATAGATTTTTTTTCAATTTAAATACTAATTATATGAGAATAAAAACATATATTGAAATCATTCAAACTGTTTATACATTTTTGGTATGTAACCATGTATTTGAAGTAATGGGAGAGGAAAATTTTGCATCCCACATTAAAGCTCCCATCCACGGAGTCATTTTGATTTCATGAACATAATGTTACTCTTACAGAATTTCAATTTTTCTCCTCAAACATTGACTGTATTAGCTATTTGAAAGTAAAAAAGTGGGTCAAAAAGAGCAAAAAATAAGTAAGTTATCTACAGGATTACATTTTCTCCTTGATTTTTGAAAATATTTTTAAAGACGGAAAACCCACAAATGAATAATTAAAATTAGCGTAAGAATATTTTTAAAAATCGGAAGAAAAATGTGATTTACAGCAACCTTTGTTATTGTTTGCTCTTTCGGATTCACCCTTCTGCATTTTAGTAGACAGTGTAAATTTGAGGAAAGTACAACATGTTTACAAAATATCAAAATATCGGTAGACCTTTTCGGTAGTCGGTGAACCTTAACTTTAAATTTCCAATGTGACGAGATTTTATGAAATGTAGTGTGTCAGCGATGATGTTGATCTTGTATTCTGATTCTTGTTCAAAATTGCAAAGTCGCCCAGGGTTCTGTCTTATTTCCAAGGACCATCTAAGTCTTAATTGGCATTGCTAGGTTTCTCAGGGTATAAAACTGAGACGAGAAAGGACGAGATATGAAATTGGAAGTATAAGGAATAAAATTAAGTGTCATAGTCTCATAACTAAACTATTATTGTGGGCTCTTAATAACGAGATGATGCTGATTATGTTACGCATATCAGGTCAATTGAAAAATCCCCGGCCTACCATAGTGAAACACATTTTTTTTGGCAAAATTAGTTTTTTTTTATTCAACATAATTCCCTTCAAGGGTGATACATTGATTATAGCGACCCTCCAACTTTTCGATACCATTTTTGTAGTACGATTTGTCCTTTGCTTCAAAATACACTTCAGTTTCGGCGATCACCTCTTCATTCGACGAAAATTTCTTCCCAGCGAGCATTCTTTTGAGATCTGAGAACAGGAAATAGTCGCTGGGGGCCACATCTGGAGAATACGGTGGATGAGGAAGCAATTCGAATCCCAATTCATGGATTTTTGCCATCGTTTTCACTGACTTGTGAAACGGTGCATTGTCTTGGTGAAGCAGCACTTTCTTTTTCTTCCAATGCGGCCGTTTTTCGGCGATTTCGTCCTTCAAACGGTCCAATAACGCTGTGTAATAGTCGCTGTTGATGGTCCTTCCTTTTTCAAGGTAGTCAATGAAAATTATTCCATGCGCATCCCAAAATACAGACGCCATAACCTTTCCAGCGGATTGTTGCGTTTTCCCACACTTTGGAGCGGGTTCATCGTGTGCAGTCCACTCGGATGACTGTCGATTGGACTTCGGAGTGAAATGATGGAGTCATGTTTCATCCATTGTCATTTTATGGGATATAACATAGAGTAACACAAAAGCTATAATATACTTGAGCAAGTAATGAACTCATATTAACAAAAAAATGTGTAAATGAAAACTGAAACATTATTTCAGTATTATTATTATTCCTAGGATTATACATAGAATTTATCATATGAATCAAATGTGATTTATAACAGGTCAATTGAAAAGTCCGCGGCCTACCATAGTAAAACACATTTTTTTTTTTGGCAAAATTAGTTTTTTTAATTCAACATAATTCCCTTCAAGGGTGATACACTGATTATAGAGACCCTCCGACTTTTCGATACCATTTTTGTCGTACGATTTGTCCTTTGCTTCAAAATAGGCCTCAGTTTCGGCGATCATCTCTACATTCGACCAGAATTTCTTCCCAGCGAGCATTCTTTTGAGATCTGAGAACAGGAAATAGTCGCTGGGGGCCAGATCTGGAGAATACATACGATGGATGAGGAAGCAATTCGAAACCCAATTCATGGATTTTTGCCATCGTTTTCACTGACTTGTGACACGGTGCATTGTCTTGGTGAAGCAGCAATTTCTTTTTCTTCCAATGCGGCCGTTTTTCGGCGATTTCGTCCTTCAAACGGTCCAATAACGCTATGTAATAGTCGCTGTTGATGGTCTTTCCTTTTTTAAGGTAGTCAATGAAAATTATTCCATGCGCATTTCAAAATACAGACGCCATAAACTTGCCAGCCGACTGTTGCGTTTTCCAACGCTTTGGAGCGGGTTCATCGTGTGCAGTCCACTCGGATGACTGGACTTCGGAGTGAAATGATGAAGCCATGTTTCGTCCATTGTCACATATCGACGCAAAAACTCGGGTTTATTACGCTTGATCATCTTCAAACACTGCTCCGAATCATCAACTCGTCGTTGTTTTTGGTCAAAAGTGAGCTCGCGCGGCACCCACTTTGCACAGAGCTTTCTCATACCCAAATATTCGTGAATGATATGATGTACACGTTCAGTTGATATCTTTAGATTGTCTGCTATTTCATTCAATTTCAATTTACGGTCATTCAGAATCCTTTTGTGGATTTTCTTAATGTTTTCGTCGGTAACAACTTCTTTTGGGCGTCCACTGCGTTCACCGTCTTCGGTGCTTATTTCACCACGTCTAAACTTAGCATACCAATCCTTGATGGTTGATTTTCCTGGGGCAGTGTCCGGAAACTCGACCTCAAGCCAAGTTTTTGCTTCAACTGTATTTTTTCCCCTTAAAAAGCAATATTTTATCAACACGCGAAATTCCTTTTTATCCATTTTTTTCACAATAACACTTCACTCAAAATGCTATAATTCACAAACTAATGATCCGACAGCTGTCAAATTTATACACGCATCTTTTGAGGGTTAGGGCTAACTAAAAGCATATGGATTTAATTCTAGTAGCTCCATCTATGTGTCAGGCCGGGGACGTTTCAATTGACCTGTTATACTTCATTTTTGCATAAATAGTTTCACTTTTAACAAAAATAATAAATAATTCCAGCAGTTAACTAATTTACGAAGGGGTAATGTCCTCTGCTTTGAGAACAGATCACATTCTGAAGACAAGTTGGTGATATATTCCGAAAGCAAGTTGGTGGGTTGCAACTGTTATCAACCCAAAAAGAAATTTGACACTGTTTCATTGGTTAGTTTTGATTGTTTCTATCGTCATTCTACGTCGAATTCGGATCGGAATTCGACGTCACCAGTTTATAAAATCTGAGTTCATCAACAGGTACCGAAAATCAAGAAACAATCAAAACAGTGGTTTGCATCCAGGGAATCTTCTCCAAAAAATTTGAAGACAGTCTCATCGGCCGGAGGAGTTATGGGAATGATTTTTTAGGATGTGAAGAACATTGCAATTATCATTTCTGTTCTTAATACCTAATTTCCTATCCCCACTAACCAATTTCACATTTCTAATATCTTATTTCCCATTTTTAACATGGGTAGCTTTTCAAGAGTCCTCGTAAACAAGACATTGAAATCGGAAGAAGGATATTGTCTTATAATTAAATTTAGACTTTTAATTACGATTATATGTTGGTTTTAATAAAAAGACGCTTAAATTTTACCAAAATAATTCCCTTTCAACAAGAATAATATTAAATAACTCCAGTGGTTAACTATTATATTACATTTCCAATAAATTTTACTTGAATTATATAGCTCAATATGTTACTAATTAGGACTCAAACTCATAATAAATTTTTACACAGGTAGAAAAATTTTCCAATATTCATATTAAGTTCTGATATCGATATCCAATAGAGAGTAGAATATTCGTATTTTCGTCTCAGAATCATTATATATTTTTTTCTGGAGTAGAAAGATTTCCATATCTTGTCTTTTCATACCGAAATTTAAATCTGATTTGAGCTTTGAGTATGTTACATTGAATGACTATGCGCTGAGAGGACGCTTATAAATTGAAAGGATATAGTTTATGTATATGTTATAATGTCACGAATTTATATGGAGATCGGGACATTTTTCTGCTTAAAAGTGCGCTCCAGATTAAAATGTGCTCCTTAAATCAAAACCCTTATACAATTCTGCAAAACCAGGATCTTCTTTCAATCAAAATTCAGAAAACTTTAATTAGTTTGTAATAAAAAAAAATATAATGCTCTGTTTAAAGATATAATTTTAACTAATCAATATCGTATATTTCGATGAATAAGCAGCCAAGAATTTTAGGAGCTTTTTTAAGCTAAATTACAGGAGCGGGATGGGGTGGTTTTTAAATTGATCCGCGAGTTTTCAATAAACGTCCGTACTTTTCCATTAGTCATGAGAAAACGATAAATCCCCAAATGTTGCTCTTTTTTTTTTTTTTTTTTTTTATCTCTTTGGTTTATATATACGAGTATTTCAAATCCATGAGGTAAATAGTTCTAAATGAAATGGTCATTCTTTTTGAGAAAATGTGATGCTTTATTTTCGAATGTGTTGTTGTTCGAATGTGTTGCTTTATTTTCGAATGAATGTTCGATTGTTGTGTGTGTGTGGTTTGTAGAGTCGTCATTTAAACAAAAAGTCTGACTGTGGAACAATATTACTTTAATCTTCAAACTTACATTTTAAGTGACATATTCGAACGTTACAGATAATTTTGTTCATTGAGGCTTATACCAGTTTTGAATTCTGATTGATTTTTGAAAGAAAAAAAAAGTTTATAACCGGAAATATACGATATTTTTTAGGACAAGGGACAATATTTCACCTGTTATTTCTATCTCTGAACTTTTAAATAATGTCACGAGAGGATTCTGAGACTTTTATATGTAGTGTACGATTAACCTATTACTCCAGGTGATCACGGTAGCTCTGTGGTTAAGATTTCGATTTTGGTGATTGCTGATGGGAGAGTCTGGTCACAGATTTGAATATTCATCCCCCCCTCCAAGTTAGTTTTGATTTGGTAGTCATTTCTTATCAAAACTTCATTTCTGCCGCATCGAATTGTCGACGTCATTTTACGTCGAGTTATCACAGTTGGTAAGACCTGGATTCAGCATTACGCACTGGATATCAAATCAAAATGTTAGGTTACTTCCGGTGAATCGTTTCCTAAAAAGCAGAAAACGGTCTTGTCAGCCAGAAAAGCTATTACGAAGAATTTTTGAGGTGAGAAAGGCGTCATGATCACGGATACGAGCAACTGAGATTACACAGCTGTCTATAGACCGTTGATTACTTACCAAAAACAAACTATTTCGATGTTTCGAACGTTACATATTTCACTAATTCCTTTAAGCAAGCAACGTTTAATAGAACTGTTTTGATAACACGCAATTAATTCGAATAGGAATAAGTAGTATTAGACTGGTTTTGGAATTAATAGCTTTTAGGTACCTGTAGTCTTGATTTCTAGATTCCACTTAAGAACAATGATGAATTCTATAACGTACAAAACAATACAACGTTGTCTTAAATCTTCAAGTGCTATGATGAGAATATATAAAGACAAATGTGACAGATTATATTTTAGTATGAAAATGGATCACGGATCAAAACTCCCATATCAATTGCGGCCGCGGTAGTCTCTTGGTCACGGTTTCGGTTATCGTTCAGTGGCGGATTCGATCCTTGATGCAAATAATAACCCACTGTGTAGCCGGGGCGGATGCACATTAAATCTATTGGGGCCCAAAGTCCTCCCTTTGGCGTGGTGTGGAAGTTAGGAGAGGGGGTGCCAGCTCAGGTGTCGTTCTCGTCACTTGACCGAGGTATAAAATTGCGAGGTCCGGCGCCAATAGTTCTAGTTTTGCTTCTAGTGCAACGTTGATAAAAAAAAAACTAATCTAAACACATATCAATTGCGATATAGCTCTAGTTTTAAGTTGATCAACAAATATCGGGAGTAATTTCCCTGATTTTTAATTTCACGAACTTTTCTCTCATTTATTAAATTAATGTTCTTTTTCACTCATCAAAATTCTTTGTTAATTGGTTAAGGTGAAATAATATGCTGCAGAAAAAAACTACCATGAAATTCTTCAGAATGCTTTTTACTGAGCGTTATTTGTATCAAATATAATTTTTTTAATATATAACTTCAAACCATTACTCAGATAAATCACATTGATTTGCTGAAAAGAAACATTTTACTTTAGCGATATACAAGTCTCTTTTCATTCTTTAGGCTCCCGTCTACAAGCCGTTTTGATTTCGTGGACGTAATGTTAATCCTATGGAATTTCGACTACCGTTCTCAAATCTTTACTATTTGATCGATTAGAATGCAATTAAATGCATCTGAAAGAGCAAAAGACAATGAAGGCTTCTGTGGTATTACTTTCCCCCTTCAATTCTTAAAAATATTTTTATCCCTATTTTAATGATTCGTTTGCGAGTTTTTCCGGTATTTAAATTTTTTTTTTTTTAAATATATTCAAAAATCAGAGGAATAAAGTAATTCCAAAGAAACCTCCATTAGTTTTTGCTCTTTCAGATGCATTTTATTACATTTAAATAGATCAAAAAAATAAAGATTTGAGAACGGTAGTCGAAATTCCAGAGGATTTAACATTACATCCTTGAAATCAAAATAGCCAGTAGATTGCCTAAACAATTGCTTATACAATTAGAATTTTCGTCAAATGCAGAATAGACCAGAAATCACTTTAAACACAGTTTTAAATTAATGTAAATTTTAATGTTGTATATTATATAGAATATATATTTATTGACATTCGAGTATATATATAAATATGATCGTCTTCTTTGTTTGGAAAAATTGTTTTGAACAAGATATAAGAAGCAATATATCTTAGACGAGCACTTATTTCAATTTTTTACAAATACGTGCTCTTTCTATCCCACTTTTTATAAAAGTTTGCAATCTCTCTTGCTGTATCCCTTTAATTTCTGATCGTATATTGGTATTAAACAGATCAATGTAAAAAAAGGTAAACATATTATTAATTCAAAAAATTAGGAATAGTATTTTTAAAATTTGATTTAAATGCATGTAAAATATATATTTATACTAATTTTCATCTAGATAAAGCAAAACTAAAAATTTTAGTATCTTGAGTATCATTTCCCATTAATTGCTGTAAATAATATCAAATGCGACTAATACAAGTTCAACTGAAAACTGTAGTGTTCCTATAACATTATTTTTTTAAAATTTATAGCTTTAAGTAATTGTTAAAAATTATTATCCAAAAGTGACGATATTTTAGAATTATTTAAAAAAAGAAATATTATTCTTTGAAAAATAGTAATAAAATTAGGAAATTAAAAACTTGTCACAAAACGTCCGATTTCACAATACCAACCATGAAAAATAAAAAAAGGGGAAAAAAGAAAAAAAAAACGAAAGAAAAAAAAAATGTGATGAAATTTGAATAAATTTTAAACTAAACTCATCTAAAATTGTTGATGAAAACGCTATTATGTGAAGATTTTATCATTTTCTGAAAAAAAAAACTTTTTAATATTAATTAAATGTATTTTTTTTAACTTTTATGCCCTAAAAACACATACATGTAACTATATCACTCATCACTGTCATTAAAAATGCGCTTGATTTAAAAAAAAATATTTTAAAAAATATCTCATTTTCAATAAAAGCCTTGTCTAAATTCAATTATATCTCTGAAAGATTCAATTTTCAGAAGCAACCGTTCTTTGTTCGAATAAAAAAACTAGCCAAGAAAAAGCGCCAAAGCAATTAGGTGTGGAAATTCTATTTTTAATAATTATATCGTTTCTTTGCATGCAGAAACACATTGAACCATTCACTTCCCATCTGAAAGAAAGTAAACTAAATGACGTAGAAGGGACTGAAAATTGTGAAATTTTTCATTATTGTGGTTAATTGCTTTCATTAAGCGAAATTCATATCTCACTAGAACAAAGTCTCTAATCTTCGATCATGAATCTTTCAAATGCCGCAACCATTTATGCTAGCCAATGCTTCAGAATTATTAAATAAAAAGCAATTTTATTAGGAGAATAACCGAGTTTTAAAGTGCATATGGACTTACTGAATTTTTGTGATTATAAATTTTGGAAAAAAAGTTTTCAAAAATAATTTTTATCTTAAGATATAAGAAAAGATTTTTTTTAAATTCATCTCAAAAACCATTGAATTCCTCATCACTCCACCTGATGCTGGCCTGAAATTATGAAGACTCGTATTTCGAGGCATTGAATAATTCGCTAATATTGTAATGCGGAAATATTGAACGTTGTTTTCCCTTCAACGAGACTTTTGTTATCAGTTAGATGGTTTTACAATTCATGTGAGAATACATCGAACAATAATATTGAAACGTGGGGGGGGGCATGACCTTGGCGAGAAATTTGGGTGACAAATTTGGCGAAAAAATTAGATACCTTTTGACGACAGAAGGAAGTTCTATTCCATACTTTCAAGGGTATATTTATGAGCCATTGTGTGTGTTAATTAGATATGTAAACGATATGTGTGTTAGTGCGGTTAACTAATTTGAATTACTATGCTCAAGGATTGAGTAAACTTTGAGTTTGTTCTACTGTATATTTTTTTGTGTGAGAGATAATTGCATCCTGTTAAAAGGAAATATTTTGTATTAACTAAAGAATTTCGAAATAATTGGTATGATTTTATTAATGTCGCATTAGAAGCAACACGAGGGCTATTAGCAACGGACTTCGTAATTTTGAATCTTGGTTAAGTGACGAGGACGACACCTGAGCTAGGACCCTCATCTCCTAACTTCCACACCATGCCACGGGAGGACTTTGAACCCCAACAGATTTAACGTGTATCAGCCCCAGCTACACGGCGGGTCTTTAGTTGCATCAAATCTCAAACCTTCGACTCAAGGAAAACCGCTGAACACGAGTCCGATGCCTTACCCACTAGTCTACCGTGGCCTCTACACTCGGAATAAAAGCTGGGTCTTTGAGAAAGGAACCCGAACTATTTTCTATATCAAAAAAGTAATTCCAAAGTGAAATAAAAGAAATGTCTTTTAATTACTTATCAGAATTTATTGTTTATTTATAACAACATTTTTCTAAAAAGGATGAGAAATACTGATTGGTTGCATCCTATTATTATGCACAAAAGAATATTTTAATGTTGGTAGCCAGATGAAAGAGTCATAAATATAAATTAAAAATCTTAAAATCAAGCTTTTACTTAAAGAAGGACTAAAAGGGGTACAAAAATATTTTTTTTAAATATAAAATAATGTATATCGTATAAAACCAGAAAGCGCTTAAGGATGAGATACCTAGATAATTAACGATAAATTAAATAACATAACTATTTTTTCATGAAATCAATAGAAGTAATGCCTGAAGCCTATAAAAATTATATATTGTATTACTTTTAAAAATTATTTGTGTGCCTTTTCATCATTCTTTTAACAAAAGCTTGATTCATTCTTTACTTATATTTATTTAATTTCTTTTATTTAGAAATTTAAGACTAGTAAGCAATTACGTGAGCTTTATGTTGTGAAAAATTTCAATTCAATCGGACGTTGTTAAGTGCAAGGTCCAGAATCCCATCCCCCTTAAATACGTCGCTGCCTGAGTATACCATAGTATTATATCGTAATCGGAGTGATAGGGAATGCAAAATTTCTGCTCAAATGGTTGATTAAGAAGTGGGTTAAAATTCCAGTGTAAAGTGAAAGACCCAGGTCCTCGGACCTTTTTCTAAAATTATTACTGCTTGATCATACTATAGTATTGTATTGTCATCGGCGTTACACATATATGCAAAATATCTGTTCAATCGGTTAATATGAAGTGGGTTAAAATTGCCTTTTTCTAAGTCTATCACTGCTTGAGCGTATTATAGTATTGTATTGTCATCGGAGTTAAATGTGTAGGCAAATTTTTTGCTCAATTGGTTGATAGGAAGTGGGTTAAAATTCCAGTGCAAAGTTTAAGACCTGGGTCCTTGGGCCTTTGCTAAGTCTATTACTGCTTCAGCATACTATAGGATTGTATTTCATCGGAGCAATACGTTTATGCAAAATCTCTGCTCAATTTGTATGAACAAGTTAAATAAAAACTTACAAAAAAAAGTTATACATTGATTTGCAAAATTAAAATATGGTTGGAAAGAGAAAAGTGGTAAAACTATCACCCTTAGCGATTCCCCCCTAACAAACAGCCAATCATGCATATAGATACCAAAGATGTCGAATCGATAGGCAGTGTCATATTCTGTAGGATTTCCCAGAAATTGTCACGCTGAAGGTCGATAATAATCACGCATTAACTGCTTGTGTGTTATGGAACAAATGGAATCGAAGAGTCGACATTTTAACTACATAAACCATATGACTAAGATATTACAAAAACGAGAGCTGTTTCACTGACAAAAATTAAAAATTCAGAATATTTTTTTCTGATTGAAAGTCCTTAATTAATTATCAGTGGGCAATTTGGATTTAAAGAAACATGATAGTTAATTTCTAAGATTTGGAAATTGGAATCGAGAGAATTTCCATCAGCAGACTATTTGGCGTCGCTGATGATGTATATATTCACTGTTATGAATATTCATTATTTCCAAATTCAGATGTGGAATGAGGAAATTTATATATATTCGTGAAGGGTTAAAGGACTTGATATATGTTCTACAAGTTATTAAAACAACTGAATCATAACATTGGAATTTGAAAGGCGACGGAATCTATTATAATGCAAACAAAATTAAGCATTACTCAGTCAAGATGTTATTTTATCATTCATTTGAATATACAATAGAATATTGTTAATTAAACAGCAATATTGATTTTATTTTTTTAAATTAAGTTAATGGATTTTATTTGTTTTCCTTAAAAAGTTTTAAGCAATTATTAATGGAAATTATCTTTCGATAATGTTTTTTGTACGCTTTTATCTTTCGACTTCTCTTATATTGAACATCTAATTAATTTCAAACTAGAGACGAGTTGTAACCTAATTCTGATGAATTCGTCTAAACGGTTATTAAATGCGTAAGCGTATGTCACACTTCTCTTGACTCAGATCAGTGCAAACGATCCATGACAATTTAATATTTAAAACATCATTTTTATTCGTCATTTAATACAGCATTGTAAAATGAGAATATCATGCGTTCAGACATAATAAAAAAGAAAAAATGAAGTTAGTTCAAACTTTACAAAATTTATAGCGAATGATAACTGTTGTTGTTACTCGAGTGAGTGAGTGAATGTGAAAGTTATTGACTCATGATCCAGATGTGGCTATGCTGCGCCAAGCAAGATTTAACTGTGGTCTAGACGTGAAAAAATTCGAAAAAAAAGACAAAAATTGGTTGACAAGAAGAAGAGTCGAAAATAAAGAAAGATCGCTAGAGTAACCAGGGTGTGCGTCACCCGTGTTTACCAAAGACAGTAAACCCCGTAGGAAAGAAAAGATCACGAGGGTGCCTCGGGGTCATGATGCCCTGACTTACCAGAAGGATGCAAGTTCCTGATGTCCTCTGATACAATCCCCAGGGGCAGGGTGCCTGGCTATTCCCCCATTTTAATCACCTCTTAAGACATGCATGAGCTGCAGTGGGACTATCGTGTCATAGCCGGTCACCACATGGGTCTACATATGGCTCAAAAGGAACTCTATCCATAAGCATCTGGCCACTCGCTCAAATATCAAAAATGAATTACAAATACACTTAAAGTACAGGTAACAAAAACATTAAAAGACAAAATTCAAAGATCAGAACATCTATAATATCATATTGAAAGAAAAAAAAAGAAGAAATTAAAAATTGAAAGCATCTATAAAAACTCTAAGAAGTTCTACAGTGGGATCATTCAAGTGTTCCGGACATGCGATCCCTAGCACTCCAATAAATAGGCAAATATCACCTCTAAGTTGTAATATAGGGTCAAGGCCTGGGAAAACTAGTAAGTGTTCTCTATTCATAATATCTGTTTTGCAAATAGGACATAAACTATTGACCTAGATTACTATTCGTGATGAAAAGACATTCTATTTCCTTCATCAATAGTACAGAATATTTCAGCAGTCTGCTTATAAAATAATATAAACGTCTTCTTTAATCTTTTCTACTACTTTGCTAAATATTACATATTCTACTTTCAAATACAATAAAAATAATTTTATTTACTTTGTATTAATTAATTTCTGCAGTTATTAATTGTCTGATAAAATTAATATTTAACAATATTATTTATTTTTATTAACTATTTCGATTATTTAACGTTCAGAATTATTTGTCTTTTTTAGGTATCTGCTTTAAATGTGCGTTTATCGAAATAAGAAAAAAGTAAAACTAAATGAAAAGTTTCTGATGAATGTCGGAATTTCATAGAAAAGAGAGAATTGGAGTACATTTGTAGGGATGAAGAAAATTAAATAATTTGCTTGATATATATTAATGCTTTGAGTGTACCAAAGATATATAATGTGAAACGTCACTAAGAATAATATAAGTACTTTGATACAAAACAGAGGGACAAATTCTTTTGCGGAAAATTTAGGAAAAATTTTTTCACCCCAATTTCATATAGTTCAGCCCTCCTTGACTTTTTTTTTTTTTTTTTTTTTGTCAATCAACGATTTCCTAAACACCCGATGCCGTTATCTAGCGGTCGTAATTTTACGGTGGGTGATGTCACCAAAACGGCAGTCTATGCTAACCAGAAAATTGGTTCTCTCACTTTAAAAAATCGCACTATCTGGTTTACACAGACAGTTTTAATAATGTCATCTACCGCAATACTGCGGCCACTAAATAATGGCTCCGCTTTCCTAAGAAACCATAACTTAATAAATTGTCCCGAGACTGGATAGGAATTTGATATCCTGGATGTAATGCGTTTACCCTATGAATTAATACCATTACAGGGTTGACCGTCTTTCAAAGACAGGTTCTTTCCAAGCTAATATATTCTGCTAATTTCTGACTAGTACACTATACTTCCTTTTAAAAGAGATCAATTAATGCACACCCTTAAAAATACACATAAGTAACAATTCAAAGTTTGCACAATCACTAACACAACAATTAAAATCCCAACCTAGAATATCCTAGGAAGGTCTAAAACAGACTTTCTTATTTTGTTGCCAACCTTAGTGACTTGGCGAGATTTGGCAACTAAATCTGTCGCTAAGGTCGCACTACCTATACACAGCGTTGCTTATATATTTTAAAATTGTCTGTAAAATAGTTTTTCCAGTTATAATAGTTCTTCCCCTGGAAAGAGAACAAAGTCTTCCCAGGGGAAGAACTTTCCAATTTTCCCTCCTTGTAATAATACGAAAATTATGAATCAATTTTATTTCAACCAATTAAACCCTATTTTTTAAAATAGATTTTAAAACATCTTCAATTTATGCTGAGTAAGTTCAATTTGTGTGAGACTTGATTTTTCCTAAGGATAATAAGAGCTTTTTTAAAGCATTCACTTTCTTTAGGAATTTGAATTTACGAAATGTTTCCTAAATAATTGCAAATTACCCTTATTTCTAAATTATATTCTAATAAACTTTTAATTCAAAAAGATGTATAGATTATACCAAAAGAAGCATATTCGTTCATATTCTAATTTTCAACCATTTCTTTCTATATTTTTTTTTATTTGAATAAATCATAAATAGTTTAAATTGCCTCTATGTGCCAAAATTGACTAAACTATTTTCTTTTCTAATCGGTAATATTCTCTCAATTTCAACACTATATAATATTTGTTTAATGTGTTTTTCATTGCAAGTGTTTCTAACGCAAACGAATTCAATACAAACTTTCCAAAAAAGAAGGGCAATAATTTGAATAAATATTTAATGACACATCGATGAAAAGAATTTGTACTGTTTGGATTACGTTTCAGACAATGAGTTTTCATGTAACCATGTTGGAAATACACAAACACATTTTCCATTTTTTTTAGTCTGTAACATTTTTCCCCACATTCAATTGTTGGGAACTGGGACGAATAAATATATGGTAGGGGTTTGGTTTTTGCTGAAAAATGTCACACAATATTAGTGTGACATTTTTCAGCAACACTTCAGCAAGCAGGAAAATAACATTAGCAGAAAAATGAACATAAAACTGCGAAATCAATATACTAGCGTTTCGGATATTACAACCGTGCTTTCTGTACTAAATACTTAGTTCATATTCATCTTACATTTCGTTCAGTCACGAAAGATAAATGCTTGTTGGATTGTGAGTAGTACTGTTCTTGAAAGCCTTAAAACTTTTAACAAAAGTGTTTCTATTGGTTTTATGACGGATTTTCATATGATTAAATCATTTTTTATTTCCATTATTTTCACTATATATTAGGACGGCATACTATTCACTATATACTAGGATATAATGAATCATATTTACTTCCATCGGGCTTACTTTCTTATGTGGCCCCGGTGGCTTAGTGATCGCGAACTCACTGTCGGAATTGTCGCGGGTTCGAGCCCTGATGTCTACTGTATAAATGGGCTTATGTACGTTAAATATATTGAGGTTACAAGTTCTCCCGTTGGTGTGGAATGGAAGTTTGGTGCGGAAGGTGCCAGATCAGGTGCAGTCCTTGTCACTTGACCGAGGTTGAAAATTACAAGGTCCGAAGTTAATAGCATTCCTGTTGTTTCTGCGACGTTAATAACAATCTATCAATCCATAATTTTAGGATAAGTACGGTGTTTATAATCTCTCCAGGAGCTATAGTGATATTTTCTTTCTGTTTTGGGGTGTACTGGAGTGTCTTCTATGAAGTGAATACACTAGAGACGCACTTCCGGGATGTCATAGGGATTTACTTTTGACCCTTCTTGTCAACCAATATTCGTCTTTCTTTTCCTTTCTATACTTTACGCCCAGATCACAGATTTATTATACTTATTCTCTAATAAGTATGAATAATATTGCAGAAAATTCATAGCAATACTCGTGTAATTATAGTTATTGTATGAAACTTTCTAATTATTGCAATTATTTAGAATTTGTGATAAATCATTGCGATATTTTTGCTATTAAGAATTTCTTAGAAAACTGATGAATTGTGATTTAACCCATCTTTTATTTTCAATTATGCTAGAATAAGAAGTTGTTTTATTAAAAATAAATAAAAGAAATATAGTTCATCAATTAAAAAAAGGTTTAAATATCACGAAACATAACGCTTAACCGATATTGATACAGAAACTCAGTAATCAAATTTGTGCTGCAATTATGGTCAGTTTAGAAAGAGTAACCGATGATTTGACATATAATGAACGGGAAAATATTCTTTTCCCGAAAAATTAATTCAATTAATATAGAAAAGATGTCTTGAAACAAGAGCACTTAAGGTAATATAAATTGGCCGAAAAGTATTTCAGAAAAATTATTTAGATAATCGAGGCGGTTAGACAATCAAGTGCATTCAATTTTGAATCTATTTATTGGGTTTTCCGACTGCTTATTTCTATTTGACACAAAGCTCCGCTAACTAAAGGCAATACGCCTTGTAATTTTGAACCATGGTCAGATGACGAAGTCAACACCTGAACTGGTACCCCATTCTTAATTTGTGTATACATTTCTTTTCTGGTAATTCTGGTGAGATTATAAAAATTAAAGTAATTATGGGAAACGAAACGTTTTAAAAAGAAGATGGCAGTCAATATCAGTTTATATGTATATTTATTGAATGCTTCTAGCTGAATACTTCTACTCGCCTCAAAGATCTGCTAACCCTAGCCTCGTAATTTTAAGCTGTATTCAGATGACGAGGTGGGCACCGGAGCTGGTCACCATGCTAACCATACTATCAGGATACCTTTATTTCGTTGAAAAATAAAACCTCATTAAGTCAGATTAATTAGCCAGAGTCGATAAGGATTATCGAAAATTCGAATTAACCGAATAGAAGGGGAAAAATGAAATAAAACACAGTAACAGAAAATCGTCTTTATTTTGAACAAATCAAGTTTGAATCATATTTGGAAGTGATAAAACGTTTATTTTGTGAGCCATAGAAGGACGCCTTAAGTTTTTTTTCAAAGCATTTCCCTTTTATAAAATGTAATACTTTATGCCATTCGTCACCGGTGATAAGAGCTGTAACTAAGGTTTTGTTGACTTTACTCAAAATATTTTTAAGGTTCTACCCCCTACCCCCATCCTATCCCTGTCATACATTCATTGACGTTAGAATATTTTGATAAAGAAATAAATTTTTAAATATACGTGTACGAAACAAATAGATGTTACTGTAGAATTTTCAGATTTAAAAAAATCGAAAGAAAAAAAGAAAAGGGGGGGGGGAATTCTTCTTGCAGTGCAATCTGGGTTATTCGGAGTTAAAGAGGTACAACTTTACGAGTTCTTTTATATATAAGAATATACTTTATTACTTTTCAGTTTATATTGCGGATATGTTGATTTTTCATTGACTGATTATTAAAGTTGATTTTGGAAGCAACATGACAGCTATTGGCGATGAACCACGTAATTTGAAGTCTTCATCAAGTGACGACGACGATATATAAGTTAGCACCACCATCTCCAAATTTCCCCACCATGCCATTAAGATAACTTGGAGCTTCTACAAATTTAACGTGCATCAGCCCCACAACACGGTGGATTTCAAGTGTCATCCAGGCTAGGACCCATGCAAACCATGTGACTCCAATAGACTACCACGTCCTTAAAGTTTTAATAAAATCCACTTATTGATATTTTTTTCCATTTCATTTTTTTAATCATTAATATATCCCTGACATTTTTGGGTGCATCAGGCCAGCTATACGATATATCTTTAGTAGTATCAGGATTCTAACCCATGATTGGAACGAAACAGCACCAGCCGCAAGCTTGTAACCATGACCACTCCGCTACCACGGCCACTCGTTGAATTAAATATAAGTAATAGATGGTGCTTCATTTCGGTGTTCATGTTCTTGATCAATAAATTTTATCCCGTCTTTATACAATAGATACTACATTCGCTTCATTATTTAGGTTTACTTATAATGCAACGATGGTGCAGAGAAAATGCAGTTTCACTAGTAAGGCGGTAATTTCTTGTTTTGCCCTTTATTTCTGTTCTCACGGTTGCGAACCCGGGTCTTTGTCCACTTAATCCCTTTTAAAATTTCAGCCAAAGAAATGCGAGTTATAGCATTTTCTGGAAGACCTTTCTTAAGTTTAGCGGGGTTTCATTTGTCCCACAAAAGGTCATGTGAGTTAACCTTTATGACATTTCTTTTCCGCTCTCTTTATCTAATTTTTTTTTTTTTTTTTTTTTTTTTTTCATTTTCTCTTTCGCGCATTCCTAGAATCCGCAAACCAGAACCTATCGCTGCATTATGATTACTTTGTTTACGTAGGTTAAAATTCCTTCATCAATCA
>BMAW01096302.1:152026-314052 GCA_019974015.1 Nephila pilipes
TAGAGTTTTTAGTTATAATAGAGTTTTTAGTTATAATAGAGTTTTTACTTTCTAGTTTCCAGATACTTAACAATCTTTTTAAATACTTCCGGGAAAAAAATCAGAAAAAGCAATTATGCAGAAACATTCTTTTTTTCCCTCTCTTTCGAATAAGTTTTATTTCATGTAATTAAAAGCAGCTACCTATGTTTGAAAAGAAATATAGGAAACTCCATAAGATTAACATTTGACTCGAAAAATCTTGGTGGAATATCAGCTGAAAGCATTAGCCTCGTAATGACTTGTTCAAACTTTTAAATATAATTATTTATTGACTGAGCTAGAACATTGCACAAATATATTGCGGAGATCCTTAAGGAGCATTTTTTTCAGAAAATATAAAAATAAAGTATATATAATTTTACTAATAATATTTCATAGATCTTCAATGGGCTCAATGTTTCAACGTTTTTAATAGTTTCCAATTTTTTTTGCCAACGTTGTAGATGGTAAACTTTTGTGTTTTCAGTTTAATAATATTTTGGCCATATTATTACCAATGTGCTCATCGATTTTGAGCCATCTTCCTTCCAACGGAGTAAGTCACCTTGACGTTTTCCAGCTTTTGTCAAACAAATATTGACCTTTAAATAGTTTAAAATGTTCTTCGGGTGCTATATTACCATTCCTTTTGCTTCATTCGATAACCTTTCCTGTTCAAATTATTTTTTTCGGTCATTCATTGCATGCTAGTTGTACTTTGAGCAATGTAGGAATGTTGTCCAGAAAGTAAAAGTACTGTACCTCTGACTCTCAATGATAATTTTTTAACAAAATAGACTACATTTCATTCAAGCTCAAAATCTTGGAAGTAGAATGTGCGTTCTTTTGTCTCCGTTGGTTAAAAACTCTTGTGGTAGTGTTTCGATTCCGAATCCCACCAAAGTTCAAAATTACGAGGTCCGTCACCAATAGCTCTCGGGTATCTTCTAGTGCGATGTTAATAAAACTAACCAACAACCAATCCGAATCCCACCAGCTTCGAATTGAGTAGCGTAATTCAAAACGAATTACTCTTTTCTCGAAAGTAAACGTGCCCTTCCAGATTTTTAATGAAATAAAAACTATTTATGGGAATTGTATCAAGTACCATACTAATGTTTACAAAAAATAATCATCTCTGCTTCTGGGGTCGTTAAATGACTATCTTCGATAAATATTTTCTCCAGAGGGGACCAATTGATTCCAAGGGGTACTGAGAAATTCTAAAAATCCTGAAGGAGGATATAACTAGAACAAAAAAGGAAGAATGTGAACGAAGAGTATGTGTTTGTTGTTTGACAATGCGCTCATTTCCGAACATCCAACGCCACAAAACGACTCTCGAGCTCATTCGGTTACATCATAAATAATCTCTCTCATAGCCCTGATCTGACACCACCTTCAGATTTTCTTCTTTCTACTTCTTTGAAATTGTTTATAGATAATAAAAGGTTCTAATATTCACACAAAAAATCCATATTGCCGTCAAATAATGGACCGAATTGGCTGAGAGGGTTGTTCACCAAGGTTTAAGAAAGCTCCTTCCTGAATTAAAAAAAATTCATTGAGAGGGAATACGAGTTCATCAAAAATTAGTGTTTGATTTGCTTATAAGAATTTGTAAATTTTTCAAAAATATGTGCCTTTTTGAATTTTAAGAAATTGAGTACTCTTATTTTGTGGACAATCTCCATAAATTTAAAAAAAATTCGGAATATAGTTCCAGAGCAATTTAATTTATTCCATTACAAAATCATGAATAAATCAACTAGAAGACTTTAGAAAGATCAATATATAGAACATTAATTGCGTTTAAAGACTGTTTTTACTGCATTAGGAAGTTGTTATAATTAGAATTTGAAATGAAAAGAAGGCTGTTACTTATAACTTTCAACAAAAATCAAAATGTTGCTCGATTTGAGATAATGACATTGTAACGTTTGAAAATGAATTAAAGATATTGTTATGAACTCAAAAAAAAATATTGGCTTTAAGTTACAAGTATTTAATTTTGTTAACTATATGTACAGATATTTACAGAAGTTTAGTGACAGGAGATATTGAGACAACCGGTCTCGTGAGGAAACAAATAAAGGACATTTTGGTTCTTGCTGAGGATCAAATCGGCTTCTCGTCAGCGAATCTCTTTCATCTCACCAAAGCCTTGCCGAAATATGTAAGCGATCTAAAAATGTTAATATCTAGGAGAAAGCATGTACTTCAGGCTGTCCCGATGCCCAGAGAACTCAGCTATTTATGAGTTCCATAATGTAAAAATGGGAACAGTTATATGGAGTGAGTGAGTGAGTGAGTGAGTGAGTGAGTGAGTGAGTGAGTGAGTGAGTTAGATGGAGAAAAACACCAGAATACGCCATTAATGTCAACTTCGGAGAGCGACACATAGATATGGAAAAAAAAGGTCGACCGATGTGGTAAGAACAAGGTATTGAATATGTTACAACATCCAAGAGCTAGGTCTACTAATGCTCACCATAATTGAGTGACACGAGCTCGTGGGCAGCTATATTTCAGTCGAACAGTGTGTTCGAACTCTGATTTCACTAAAGCCCATAGTGCAGCAAGGCTGTGCTCATTAAATTTGTCGATGCTCAAAATCCTCCCTTTGGAGTGCCATGGATGCATTAAGTGGAGTACCAAATCTGGTGTCGTCTTCATCACATGACAGTGGTTCAAGATTACGAGGTCTGTCGCTACAGCCCTCGTATTACTCCTGATAACGACATTTATAAACAATTAATTGAAGAGGTAAAATATACTAGCTTGAACTAATACATCACAATCTAACTCCAAGGGAAGACTTTCAGATCTCAATAAAAGTTAATGTGCAGAAGTCCCCTATCCCTTTCATTCAATCGACTTTTAGAATTTTATCATATTTAGCCCCTACCCTTAGTGACTGGTACCTAGAGGTCATGGTTGCGGACTCTCGGTCGTTGGTTTCCTCGAGTCGTAGGTTCGATCCTTGATGCTACTAAAGACCCACCATGTAACCGGAGCTGATGCTCGTTAAATTTGTCGAGGCTCAACGTCCTCCTATTGGTATGGAAGTTAAGAGAGAGGGGGATAGGGTGTCAGGTCAGGTGTCATCCTTGTCACAAGACAGAGGTGCAGAATTACTAGGTCCTTCGCCAACAACCCAAGTGTTGCTTCTAATGCGAGTTTAAAAACCAATCAATCAATCCTTAGAGACTTTAAAAAATGGAGCCTTAATCACTCGCTCTGGCACTCCTTCTTTAAGGAAAGTAGCAATAATATTACTTTCAAATATATTTATTAGAAACACGCATTATTAGCCAATTAGACATGATATTTTTTATTCGTAAGGAATGGGCTAAGATAGTATTCTGCACTTTGTTGGATTTCCATATTGGTTCTCTTAAAGTGAATCACACTAATGCTGTAAGAGAGATAACTAATAATTGATTGACCTTGTTATTTAGAGTCTCTGTTTGGTGGCAAGTGTAAACGAGGTAGCCTAGTGGTCATGGTCGCGGACTTTGGGCGGTGTTGTTTTCGTCGAATCGTGGGTTCGAGCCCTTATACTACTAAAGCCCCGCCGTGTAATCGTGATCGATATACGTTAAATATATCGAGGTCTGAAGTTCTCCCATTGGCGTAGCGGGGGAGTTAGGAGAGGGAGGTGCCAGCTCAGGGGTCGTCCTCATTACTTGACTGAGGCTCACAATTACGAGGTCCATCACCAATAGTGCTCGTGATGCATCTAGTGCAACGTTAATAAAACTAATCAATCGGTCAATTTAATGAGGAGAATGAAAACTGAGCTGATACCCACCCCCTTTAATTTCAACACTAGATCACACCATGTGAGTACCTTGAGATGCAGTTCAGTTTCACATACGGAACGTCTGAACGTCTCTAACAGAAACAGGATTTGAAACTTAAGCTATACTTGAGCATCAGAGGTCTTGGGTATCGCGACTTTGTCCTCAAGGGTATTGAGGCCATAAGCCCTCGGAATATGTTATGGAATCATTCTTTCCCCCTCATCACACTGCCGCCTTTGTAGGAGAGGGCCGAGGAATTCACTTATAATAAGATAAAAGTTCTAAGAACACGTGGGGATTGCGGGAACCCCGTCCTTAATATTTATAAGCGATGAAGGGATCCCACACATTGAAAGGCAGACTATTACCACATCACAAAGATTTGAAGATCGACTTTTTTCGTAATTATTGCAACATAAATTATTAGTATAATTATTTTTTAAAAAAATATCTTCCTTATCATTCATTAATCAGTACTACCTATAGTGTCTATATTTAAATAAATAATATCATCAAAATTATTACCAAAAGCTTTCTATCATCAAAAGAGCAGTTTAAATATTATAAAAAGCTGTATTTAAATGTAAGGGTAGTAAAACACACAATTCTAATCTAACAAAAATCTTTGTATATCAAAATTATATTTCTGTCTTAACTTTTCATTTCTTGAATTTACCATTTCTTCCACACATGGACAGCAAACTGAGAAACTTGTTGGCCGTAACACCAACATCACGAATTCTCTATGTGCTGACAAATTACACTTCATTACCTGGAAAGAGGAAACTTTTTATACGAAACTGAATAATTGAAAAGGAAACTCCTCGCCCGTGGAGGTGTTGAGCGCTTACAAGGAAGCAAGACACGTTTTAGTTCTAAAATTCTTATTTACGGAATAAAACTTTTACAAAATTCATTCCTGGACTGTGAACTCTTTGAAATGTTCGTTGCACATTATGTTTTTAATTTAAACATGACCATCGTTGCATATACGCATAATGCGTCAAATGGGCTTTTAAAATGGCAATACATGGATGACTAATTAATGTCTCACTTAGAAGGAACAGGAAGTCTATTGGCGACGGACCTCGTAATTTTGAACCCCGATACAGTTTTGAGAACGACACCTGAGCTGATACCACCCTCTCTATACTTTCACACCATGCAAATGGAAGGACATAGAGAGTCGATAGATTTAACATATATCAGCCCCACTAAAAGGCGGTTTTTTTGTGACGACGAAACAATGCTGATCATTAGTTCGCGACCGTGATCACTGGGCTATTGTGTCCCAATACACTGACGTAGAGAAGTAATGAACTGATATTAATTAATTGAGAATAAAAAGCACTTGCAATGGTTGTATTAGAGAAGCCTTTAAATCAGTGAACCTTATATATGATTGGTTATTGACGCCGTACTGAGAAGCAACACGAGGGCTATTGGCGATGGATCTCGTAATTTTGAACCTCTGTCAAATGACAAGGACGACATCTGAGGTGGTGCCTCCCTCTCCAAACTACTTCAACGAAAGGACTTGGAACATCGAACTAATGTAACGTGCATCTGTCAGATTACACTGCCAGTCTTTAGTGCCATCAGTGCTCAAATATACGACTCTACGAAACGCCGACCACGAGTCTACGACCATGACAACTAGGCTAACGCGGTCTCTGAGTGACTCTTTTAATGGGTCGGTACAGTCACCCGTGGACGTTGAAAGATCAAAGGGGTGTTTTAGGTCCATGGATAATTAAGGGGTTGAAAATAAACTGCCGCACCCCTAGGAAAAACTCACAAGTTTCATTAATACTCCCATGATTAATATTAAGCGGGATGAATACTAAAAATTATAGATCATATTTTGACTATATCTTTTGAACATTAAAAATAAGTATTGTTGCACAATAGTTTTGCTCCCAATACCTTTTTGAATGGCACATGAACACATCTTAGAATGCACAGTGCACCACAGTATGTGTGCTATGCTCCAACTCGATCAACATATTTTATATTCAAAAGTTTGAACTGTCCAGTTTCAAGATTTCTGCTACCTCCAACACTCCACTGCAAATTTTTGAGCACAATATTTATCCAATGGAGTGTTCCCTTTCTTTTCAAAACTAGTTTATTTCTTTTAATGGTATGGAATACAATACATTCGAAAGAGTTGAAAAAAAGGAAATTTCTACGTTATTGTTTTCGTTTTCTATGTTTTATGTGTGTATTTATTAAGTATCTGAAAACTCACAACTACATTATTGATTTAAAAAAAGAGTGTAATTAAGTGTTTTTTTTTTTTTTTTTTTTTTGAGAAGGGAGTGTTAAAGTCCTTTTTTTTTTAAAAAAGGAGACAGTAAATTAAAAACGGTTGAGGATCTATGATTTAAACTTATCAAATGGGATCTCTCAAAATTTATCTTGAAAGGTTCGCTAAAAATTATATTATGTAAAATATTTATCGAATATAAAATATTCCGTATTTTAACATGTATAAGAGCTCCTCTCCGTTTTTGCGGTCCTCAAAATAAGACCTGATGCCTTTTTTTAAGTCCTCGAAATAAAGGGCTACATGAATAACATAATAAACAGCAAATATTACTCAATTCCTCACAATTTAAATCTATATAACACCGTTAGCGAACACCCAACGGGTCGCGATATGGTATTTGTAGGGCAGTGTGCATGTTTGTGTCGTGGAGTGCTGTGAAAAGTGAAATTATTTTGAAGGCCTTTAAAAACATCGGCCTAAGCAACAACATAGATGGTATTGAAGATATCAATGTTTTGAAGAAAATGGGCAGGGGTAGCCAATGGTCACGATCCCCAGTTCGTGGCTGGCGTTCTTTCCTTCGAGTTGTAGGTTCGGGTTCTGATTCCTCTAAAGACGTTGTGTAGAGGAGCTGATGTGTGTTAAATCTATTGAGAACCCACCTCTCAGGAGTTTACCTTATCTATGTAAGTACGGGAGTGAGTGATGTTGGAATTAAATGGCACAAGAAAGCGAGATGTGACCATGTTGCGCCAAGGAAGGGGGAACTGTATTCTAGACGTTTGAAAAAGAAGGTGGAAAGTTAAAATTGATTGACAAGAAGGGGGCTTGAAAGTGGGGAAGATTCATCTGGGTATCCCGGGGGATCTTCACCTGTATTTACCAAAGACAGTAAACCCATGTGAAAGAAATAGATCACAAGGGGTCTTGGGACCATGATGCCCTTGCCTATCTAAGGAAGGTAAGTTCCTGAAAGCGAATAAGTACGCGAATCTCGAGGCACACAAGTGACATTTTCTTCCCTATTGGGTTTAATGTCAGTAGAAATATTGGTGACGCGTCCTCGTGATACTCAAGGGATTCTTCTCAATTTTTGACTCTCCTTTTTTGTCAATCAACTTTCGCGCTATTCTTCTTTTTCTTCTGCTTAGATTATAGTTACAAGAAATGTTTGGCACAACTTAGCCTTGAGCTATGAATCCTCAATGTCACTAGCTCACTCTCTGACAAGGTCCATGATCCTCTCACAGGTGTAGTGTAGAAATTTGGGCAGTACAGGTATCGTCCTCGTTAATTGATCGAGGATCAAAGTTACGAATTCCGTAGTCAATAACCCTTAGTTATGTTAAGTGCGATGTTAATAAAAAGCCAACGAAGATAATATCTCTAACGATGTAGTTAATTGTGATGTATTAAATAAGAGTGATGATGTTTTCTGCGACGAATAAAGATGTTTTTATATCTTAAATTAAAAATAACTTTGATGAAAAAAAAACAGTTCCAAATTTTAAGTCCCATTTATCAGGTGGCTCCTTGTACACGAGAGTTACTTATACACGTTGAAATATGGTAATTGTTTTTATAGAAACTTATTCATTTACGCCAAGATGATAAGAGTGATATGAACTGTGGACTGTACTCGTATGGTTACACTTTATTGATTATCAAAAACATAACTAGACTGGAAAAGCAAATATACAATATTATAAGAATCGACTGAGGTACAGAACGATTGCCGGGGAGGGGGTACCTTTTCCACAATTTTCACGCTTCCAGAGCTTTCTGAATTTTTAGTGGACGAAGAGTTAAATATTTGCTTTCCAATTACCAATGTGAGCCCCGTAAGAGAAAAAGATCTATGTGCTTACTCGTTTTGTTTTTAAATAGCAGACAATATTAAGGTTATTTTACTATCATTATCCGGTAAAGTCTCAGTTCAGTAAACACAATCTCAACATTTTTCATATTGTTTTAGATTTGTCAATAATCTAATTCTTGACATATAATCTATTATACAAAATTATCATCTAATATGCATAACCTATCATTAAATTTTTATTTAAAAATCGTTTGTAAATATATATTTAGGATGGCTACATACTATTCTTCTAGGCAAATACTTATTTTCTGTTCTTTTTGAAGAATTATTCTTTTGAAACTAAAAATACTTGTTAAACACCGGACTGAAAAGCGCAAAAAGATATTCAGCATGCGCAATTCACATAAAACAAGTGTAACACATAAAATAAATACAAATTTAAATGAATTAAATACACTCTATAACAAGCAAAAACGATGCACCAAGAAGAAATTGTCCAATGGAGACAAGAATTGGCGGATAGGAAAATTTTGCACAGAATAGAAAATGATTAAAATTTCAGAAAAATTGTAGGATTTGTTGCAGGGTTACAAAGTAACGAGCTCAATAAGGTGTTGACCCAATGTGATGGGTGCAAGCTGTCACACGACATGGCATCGAGTGATAAAGCTCCATGATGGTCTCCTGCTGTGTTTCTAGCCAAATTTGCCCCAATTGTTGGGCGAGGTCATCAACATTCCCTGGTAGATGCAGTTGCCTTCCATCATATCCCAGACATGCTCTATTGGAGAGAAATTTGGCTGGCCAAGGAAGCGTTTGACAAGCTGTGAGATAGTTCATAGCAACACGTGCCGTATGTGCTCTGGTATTATTTTGATGAAAAATAAGGCCAGGGTACTGCAAAAGGAACGGTAGCAAAACAGGTCTCAGAATGTCGTCGACGCACCACTGTGCTGTAAGTGTGCCTCTAATGATGACCAAAAAGGTCCGGCTATCAAGAGAAATAGTACCCCAGACCTAGTTGAGGTCCTGTGTGACTTGCAATAGGGAAAGCAAGATTGACACGCGGTCCTGGGCGTCTCTAGATAAGTCTTCCATGACCGTCAGGACACAGGTGGAAGCGGGTTTCATAGCTAAACACTATATGTGCCCAGTCAGCATCATTCTAACCTGATCGAGCCAAGCTCCACTGTAATCTGGCTCAACAGTGTGATACATGAGTGGCAGGTGATGTAGCGGTAGGTACGAGCGTAGATTTTGCTCTATCAGTCGTCTGTCAATGGTCATGGTAGACACTCGTGTGCGGGTCACATATCTGATGGTTGATAACGATGAATCAGGTGCTGTGACAGCTGATCTGACAATCCCTCTGTCATCCCGATCTACAGTGACCCTAAGTCAACCTCTACCATCATGAAGCTGAAATCTTCCGCTGTCCACCCATTCTTGCCAGCATCTTCTGATCGCCGCATCGCTTCGACAAATATGACGAGTGGTTCTCCGATTTTCCCAACCTGCCTCTTTCAATCCAATTATACGACTTCTTTCAAACTCTGACAGTTGCTCGTAATGAGCTCGAATCCTTTGGTGAGGCATTTTTTCAGTTGTTTAAAGGTATCCTAAATCACAATGCAACAGGAAATTTGATCATCAGATTGAGAATTGCTTCTTATATGCACCTGCTGAATGCGCAGTTCCGATGCGCTGTAGCTCCCGCTATTCATTCATTGGACACCAAATTTTAATCATTTGCATGTTCGGTCCAAATGTCTTTGCATACGAAATTTCATTACAATCTGGCAACTCCTTCTTGGTACTTCGTGGTTTTTTTTATATATATATATAGAGTGTATTTACACGTTTTATTAAATTAAACAATGCGAAATGTAATACTTAAGAACATTTTTAAAAAAACATTTTAAAAAAAAAAACATTTAAAAATCAAGTTCATTCATTAAAACACAAACTCACCTCGTTTCTTTACAAATAATAATATTAAATAAATAATAATAATAAAAAAAATTAAAAAGCTCTATGCAAAGTTTTGCAAGGGACAGATTTAGCCACCCAAGGTGCGCTTTTTTTTTAATTAATTATTATTAAATTACTCAATTAAATATAAAAGAGTAAAAACGATGAAAAATATCGAGGAATAGACAATAGTAAACCTTTCTGATATTAAAATTAAAACAAACGATGAATTATTAAACTGAATATATTTAAGCTCAATGTAATTAAAATTAAAGCAAACGATAAATTATTAAATTGAATTTACTTAACCTGAATGTAATTAAAATTGAAGGGATCAATAAAAAAGTTGAAAAGTGATTTGGTACCCTAAAATTGATCCAACTAAAATAATAGCCTCTTGGATGACTAATAAAAGTCATATTCATAATTTAAGGAAATGAAATGCATTTTTGGATACTCATCAATGCCTTTCTCATTTTAAAGCATATAAAGATGATAGTCATCTTTTTTGAAGTACATCATTCGAGAGAAAATTTCGCACCAATTACATACATATATTTCAATTATGACAGACGAATAATAATTATTCAAATGATATTTTAATAAAGTTCTAGAACTTATATTTATATATTTTATCCTTCAACATAAAGAACAAAAATTCTAACACGAACATTTAAAAACATATAATATTAATGTATGTAGAGAATAATTGTAACTTTTTCTTAAACTACGCCTGATGTGAGGAGTACTGAATAAAAAACTTAATTCATCGGTTCATTTATGTCAGGACAAAGGAAGATATCACCTGACTGTGATATAGAAAGAATAAATGAGAGGAATGAACTACTAAGATTAATAAACAAATCAGGAGTGGATCGGAAGATTGGTCTGATGGGTTGTTTGATCAGTGGAACAGAGTAAAGGAATGGTTTCCTTATCTTGAAAAGATGATCAGAAAGAATGGGTTGTTGTGGAAGTTGAGAAGCCACTGAAAAAAAAGCCGCCTTTTTGTTCCTTCTCTATATATAGAATTATTTTACTTTTAATACTAGCTGTCAGTGCCCATCCTTTCTACTGGTATAAAGTTTTATAAAATAAAATTCAATAATTCCTCCAGCAAATGAAAATTACTGACTAAAAAATTTAATTTTTGAAAGAACACTTTTTTTGCGATGTTTCATTTGAAAAAGAATCATATTTCTGCTACTTAGAATAAACAAATGAACACTTATAATTCTCTCCGAAAAATTCCATGCAGAATTAATTGTCGGAGGCAATAGATTGATTGTTTATCAACGTCTCATTTAGAAACCCCCGAAAGCTATTGGCAACGAACCTTGAAATTTTAAGCTTCTGTCAAGTGACGAAGACGACATCTGAGAGGCACCTCCCTGGCCAAACATTCACAACACACCAATAGGAGGACTTTGGACCTCGACAAGATTTAATGTATATCAGCCCCGCAACACGGCGGGTCTTTTGTAGCATCAGGGCTCGAGATCACGACTAGACGAAAATAACGCCAGCTGCAAGTCCGCGGCCATGACCGCTAGGCTACCGTGATCTCATTGTCGGAAGTAAAAATTAATCTAGAATTTTTCGTCGTCGCAATGTGTGCGCTAGACCTCTGGTAATATTCCGCAGAGGAGAGGAAATAGAGGAAAGACTCTACTCGACCGAAACAAAGGTGGCAGTGAGTTCGTGGTCATGACCACTCGAATACCGCGGCCCTCGTAATTCTGAAGCAGTGGTTACTAATTGGATGTGTACTACCCATCGGTGAGCATTGAAGAGATGTAAGGGGATGATTTGGGTCCAAGACTAATTTGGGTGGTTTTAAGGATCAACTGCCGCCCCCATGGGCAATACTCCCAAAATAGATTAAAAAGCTGAATTAATTCTTATTCTCCAACGCATGTTTCAACAAATAGTTGGGAAATGTCTTTTAAGGCTGTCTTCGCGTCATGTTCAACAATAGAACACTTTTTCGAATAACGAAACCCTCGAACATTGATTTTATATTCTGACCTCACTATTTTTCAAGAGACGTGTGTTTTATATTACTCATTACTGTCTGAACCAATCCCTTTTTCTTGGTGTGAACATATTTCATGTTTCATCTTCTATTATGTAATGCTGAATGAGTATTGATATTTATTTGCTCAAGTGTGAAAAATGACGCGATTTTGGAAAATTCTTAAATTTTAAGAACACTACGTCATAAACGGATGTAGGTGTTACGAAGTCTCAAATTTTTATCAAAATTGAGACTGTTTTCTGTCTGAAAATGTGTTCCCATGTTTCGATTAAGCTGTTAAACATTAGGCGAACAAAGCCTTAGGCAAGATCAGTACGCATTAAAGTAAGTACAGGTCCATTATAACTGTGTGTTCCCAATATAATTTTGAATAATGTATGAAAGAGTAGTTCGCGCAGTGCACCACACAGATTATAACAGTGTACATGCTATGTTCCGCCTCTCTCAACCAAGTTTAAATTTACACGTTTTTACATATTTGGACAAGGTTCAGGCTCCTTTCAACATGCCACCAAGAATTTCCGAGTATAATGTTAACCCTATGTCCTATTTTACTTCCCAAAGATAAATTATCACTCTTAATTCCATGGAATAAAATGAATTCCATATATATATATTAATTATATATATATATATATATATATATATATATATATATATATATATATTAATATATATAATTAATATATATATATATACATGTACATTTTCAAGAATATCTGACTGAAAGATAGCGGAAGTGTCTTTTTATTAATGAATTTTCTTTAAATTACATTGTTACTTTGTCTGGGTCAAAACTTTAAAAGAGCTTTTTTCTCACATTTTAAAGCGCTCAATTGAGCTAAAATTTTCTATATACGATTGTTTCAGATAACAAAACGATAATTTAACTACAATTAATAAAAATTAATTGATTAAAACTAATTATTTAAGGTAATAAACTTTACGCCACGTTTCTCGCCAGATCGTCAAATGGTCGACCGTCGTTAAATAATTTATCATTTGTTTTAGTTTCAATTACATTTAGCTCAAATATATTCAGTTTAATACATAGCATATCGTTTGTTTTAATTTTAATTACATTTAGCTTTTTTGATGAACATAATGCTTAATTGAGCTGAAACAATTTACACGTATTTATTTTACATGATATATTTAATAAACGTCAAATAATAAATAAATTAATAAAACTAATTATTGAATAATTCAATTTGACTCAACGTTCTCTTTTGCTCTTAAAATTTAAGGTATAAAAAATATGTTACGCAAAGTGTGAAATTTGAAAGAAAACCCATGTTCAAAAAACTCGTCTTTACCGGTGTTATTTAAGATTGTAAATAAATTAGTACGGTTCCATATTAAGTTACAAATAAATCAGTGCGAACTCATTAGATTACGAATAAACTAGTGCGATTTTCTTGCTTAAAAAGCTCCTTCTTTACTGGTTTTAAAAAAAAACTATTTGGTAACATTCTATTTTCCTAGTAAAATAAGTAAACAGTATTACGCTCTTGTGCGCAAAATGGTTAATTTTCTTCCAAATTCTCTTGTCTTTCTTGAAAAGGTACTACCAGACAATTTACACGAGTCTCATTATACGAAATCAAATAAAAATTTCTCGGAATGCTTCGGATTCCCAAGATATTTTACTTTGAAGAAAGAGGAAACTAGATTCATTATTCTTAGCAGAAGCGAAAAAACGAAAACATTGTTATTTGGGTATTCTATTCTGGGTAGAGGTCGTTTACTTGTTACGGAGATGAATTTCTTTGTTGAATTTCTTCCCCACAACCATAAAGTCTGATTGGGAGAAGGGAAGAACTCACGGTGCGGTGAATTCTTAAAACAAACATCGCTATTGGATAAGATTTATTCTATTTAGTTCTTATATGAGCTCTCCAAGACTACAATGTTTCTATGATCATTATTTGAGTCAAAGACGAGGGAGCCCATAACCCGACACAAAAAGTGTTACATACTGGAACCTATAACTCATACAACTGTCCCTCAGGGGCTCGCCTTCTTTAGGTAAACACGACCATCATGGCCCCGAGGAACCCTAGGGACCTTTTTCTTTCCCATTGGGCTTCCAGTTTTTGGTAAATACGGGTGAAAGGACCAAGATACCCTAGTGACTTCTTGTCAATCAATTTTTACATTCTTCCCTCTTTTTCAAACATCTAGACCACAATTACACCTTGTTTGCGCAACACCACCATATCTAGTTCTTACCCCATTAAAGCCTACCCTCACTCAATCATACATCTGACCATGTTGAAGCTTGGATGTCCAGTACAGATTAATGTGTTTTACTTAACATTATCTTTCAAAATGCGAACGTTAATTTGAATAGCTGAAAACTTAAATATTTACAAGATTTGGTGATCATTTACTGCCCAATCAAAATTTGATTGCTGCCTAGTCGAGTTGTCACCGTCGAGGAGGCTTGTATTCTCATTACCCAAGCAACAATCAAAACGTTGGGTTGCTTCCGGTGAATCTTATCCAAAAACGGTAAAGATAGTCTCCCCGGACGGAAAAGTTATGACAAAGAATTTTTTAGGTTTAAAAGGCGTCATAATCATGAATATGAGTAACTGAGTCTTAAGCAGCTATCTAGTGAGTCATGATGCCTACTAAAAAAAAGCATTTTCAATACTAAGAGCACCATTTCTTCGAATTTCAAAAGACTTTTTGAGTGATCATACTTAGTATAATGCCAGATTTAAATTATTCAAAAAACATCACAAAAAGAAATATTCTTCTTTGCTTTACGAGTTAAGATATCATGAAGAAAAGATGAGATGACCCGGTACTTTTTTTTGTGACCCATCATTTATGGGAAGCCCTACACCAGAGCTATCCGTAGGTGACCGGTAATCTTCCTTAGTCTTAGGGAACATTCCTTAGGAGAAAAAAGGCGAAAAAACTTAATTTCACAGTTTTCACAATTGAATTATTAATGAACAAAAGTGCAAATTTTAATAATATAATCAGTGACTAACACTAATTATATTATTAAAAATTTGTATCAAATCCAATAATTGATATTTACCCTCATTCTCTTTTTTTGAAACCGAGCCAAATAACATTCCATGTACCTTATGAATACCATGTCGTTTGGGTTGAAAGGCTTACGGATTGGATTACATTTTAAAAAGAATCGGAAAATATAAAACACCATTTTCAACAATTTTCTAAATTATACAAGTATTCTGTTCTGTTTTTAATTGGTTATTATAGTCTGTCTTCATCGACATTATTGTATAAGAAAATCAATAAAAAATTATATTTGCTCATTAAAAATTAATCCTTAAAATTTTAAAATAATTTACAATTAAGGCAAAATTTATTTATTTTTATTCACGTTTTCGCTTTTCCCTATTTAATAGGTGTTTAAATGACTTTGTTTAATAATGATTCATGCTGTTGTTTGCCGCCTAGGAATACATTCTAAGAGCACAATAAAGTTTTACTATATTTACATTCTTTTAGATCAGACCAAGCCAACCTACAAGCCGCATGTGGTACACCCTGTGTCAACATGTGGCCTGCGGAGCTGGATCATCTGAAGAAAAAATTTAACTTTTACTGTACATAAAAAGCAGTAGAGAGCGTTCCACCACGAGTCATTTGGATCATATCCCAAATTATGGGAATATCGTGGTACACTGATTCAGCTATCGTCATAATTTTCCTTCTATGTATTTGTTCAGAAACAATTACAAAGTTGAGCTCATTTTAAAAAGCGCGCGGGCCGTCTTGCGTGAGTAGGCGATAGTCAATGTTCCTAACCATCAAACCTATTAAGGGCATGATTGTACATTACAAAACACATGGAGGGAATGAGACGCGCGAATCATGCGAAATAGTTTTTAGCCAATCTGACTGTGACAAACTTAATATTTTGGACACAGAAGAGTATTGTTCCAGACAGACTGACTGCTCTGTGTCTTTTGGTCGTTAATAATTTAGCACCAGAATTGTGGTGTAACTGCAGGAGAGATTTTCAAATTATATTTGGTACAACTACATTTAGTTCAATGAAATATTATTTCACCTCATTTAATGCAAAATGTTCTTGATTTTTCTAAAGGATTAGAGGGGATTAGTCACTTCCCTCAAGAGTAGTAGCAGATATTACGTGAGAATTTGAATTGACGTTAAAAGAGCCAAAATGAAAAAAAATGATAAATCGAATTAATCTCTCTCTCTCTCTCACACACACACACACACACATACATACACACACACACGTATATATATATATGGCGTTTCCTAAGCTGAATGCAAAATCTTTTGGGTTGGACAGGCTTTAGTAAGAAACTTTTCCATTTTGTCATTCTGTTAAAAAGAATTATGGAACTCTGTATTAGACGGTTGTACTTCTTTGTTTTATGAATCTAAAATAACGCATTCTATGACCAACACTAATAAACAGATGTTTTCTTATCTTCGCTTAGGCGACGGTGGTGTTAGCGAACGTACCTGGCCCTGAGGATATCCTGAGCCTAGGCTCCAAGAAGTTGAAGAAAATCATCTTTTGGATGTCGCCAAGACCAGAGATTCCCGTGGTCTTCTCCGTCATATCATATGCTGGATCCATCCAGCTGTCCGTGTCTGCGGACAAGATGGTCGTTACTCAGCCACACCTGCTGGTCAAGGAATTCGTCATGGAGGTCAGCTTTACATGTTTTTCCGTTTATTGTTGATTCCAGCAGTTTTTATGTGTAAAGTTGTCAAAAATGGAAACACCATTAATAACTATATCAATTATTCTCACTGCAAGATAAAATTGATATAACTATTAAAAATTAAAGGGAACAATAGATTAATGAATTCACTTAAAATATTGAATACCTGAAAAAGAATTATTTTAATATGAAAATACGTTGGTAATGGTCTAAATAGCCTATATTCTACCTTTCTTTGGAATATGAATATTAATTCAAAAATTCTTCGGGGGAAAACCATTGAGGGGATATACATTAGATTACTTTGATCAAACGATTAATTGGTAATATATTTAAATTTTTTAGTTTTATTATAAATTTTTAATAATTTTCAGATGAGACTTTTGCGCTGAGTGTTTCTTTGAGCATTGTCATCCATAAAAAGGAAATCAGGTTCAACTGCACCTCTGCAAACGCGAAACATAAAGCTCAATTAGTTATATTTTATGGCCATCATAAAGCCTCTTTCAAAAACATAAACATCTCTGCGTCCGTCGAATATAATACCTGCCTAGACCATTAAATTTTCATTGCCATGTCGATTTATTTCTTGGATGTAAAAGGACTGAAAGCGGATCCTCGGATTAAGGTACGTCAAGAATCTGTGGTTTGACCAAATCTGGACTCATCAGAGAATAGAAAGTCTCAGTGATCTCTACTCCAGTGACGATGTGTGGCTCCTGTAGCCTAGTGGTCACAATTGCGAAATCGGGGGAATCACTTTTCCCTTGAGCCGTGGATTCGAATTTGATGCCTCTGAAAACCCATCATATAGCGATACTCATGCACGTTAAATCTGTAGAAACTTCCGTGGAATGGTGTGGAAGTTTGGAGTAAAAGGTGTCAGCTCAAAAAACGTTCTAGTCACTTGGCTGAGATTCAAAATTACAAGGTCCGTCATCAATGGTCCTCGTGTTGCTTCTGAGTCGATGTTAATAAGCAATAGGTCAAAAAAGCAGTGACAATGTGTTTTGAACCATAATAAAAGGACTCCACTGTGCGGAGGAATGAGAAAATATTCTTTCAAACAAACCTCTCTCATGAAAACTTCTGGAAACAGTAAACGTCGAAACTTATACTCCTGGGCGTTATATTAATGAGACAACTGACATACTGTTGTAGTCCAGTTATACCTCACTTCGATAAACAAATATCAATCTACATTGGTCGTCGCAACTCCTGGAACACCTTGCCCAAGCCTTCTCTCAACTGATTTGGTCTCATTATACTGTCTCCATAAGTTGTACATAACGCAGGAGGTTACGTTAAAATCTCCAGTATTCTGCATTTCAGACCACGCTGCCTCTAGTCTTTCAACGATTCGCCATCTTATTCCGTTGGTGAACGGATAAGGTGGAGAAAGTCCGGTGGTGAAGGTCCGTTTTAACGATTTCACCAAACGTTACTGGTTACTCATTTTAAATGGGTTTTTTTTTTTTTTGAGTTTTAACAAATATTTAGAAAAAATACTTCAAAAGTCGTCAATGTGTGAGGACAAACCATGCGTAGAAATTGGCCATCGTCCTTTTACAAATCGTTTTCCTTTCCCTCGTACATGTACGCTTACGTAATCGACATCAAAAATTAGCCACTTGGTTTGAAAGCCTTATAGTTTTACCTGTACATACATATACACGCACACATATTATATATATATATATATATATATATATATACAAGGTGATTATAATTAAAGTTAAAGTTTCAAAATGCTGTAAGAAAAAGAACGACTGATCAGAATGACGTCAAATTTGAACGGAACATTATTGTAGAAGGGGGAAAACGTATGGCATAAAAAAAATAGTACCAAATTTCAACAACAGATGGCGGTGAAAGCGTAAGAATATGTAAATAAAAATACTTGTCATACGCACGACTCATTTCAGTTGTTATAAAAACTCCAGGTACACAGCTTTTCCTCGTTTTGGATCTGAGAAGTTCGCCATAACTGTCTCAATGAAGGACCGCGTTCTGCTTGTAAAGCTTTTTTACAAGAACAATGACAGTGCACCAGCAGCTTTGCGAAAGTTAAGGACACTCAAAGTAGTAAAAAAGGCGTTGGACCGATGACTGCCAATGGTCTGGAGAAAATGACTGAGAAATTAGAAAAAACAGGTTCTTTTGATGTTCAATCTGGTAGAGGAAGGGAAAAAATTGATTCGATGGTCGTTGGAGAAGTGGCAATAGCAGTGCAGGAGGAATCGAACGATGGTGTGCAACCGTGCAGTGCAAGGGGAATTGCCCGAACATTTTACAGGTCTGTGAGCACGGTGCATAAAATTCTACGAAACATCGTTTATTGCTATCCTTACAAAATTAGCCATGTGCAAGAGTTGTTTCCTTCTGACTTGCGAGCAAGAGAGACTTTTGCTTTAGAATTTCTTGCTCACATGGAAGTGGACAATGAATGGCCGTGGAAAATTATGTGGAGAAACCTATTTCCATCTGACAGGATATGTCAATGCACATAATTGCCGATTATGGTCAATAAACAACCCACTCGCAACTCAACCAGTACCACTTCATCCAGCAAAGGTCACTGTGTGGGGCAGCGTTTACGGTATCATTTATCATAGGGCCATATTTTTTTGAGGAGACAGGTACTTCGGTCCTGTTACCATTACCATCACTGGTCAGTGCTATGAGTGTCTTTCGCGCAATCACGTCATTCTAGATCTTCAACAGCGTAGATGTGTGGATGGGATCATTTTTATGCAAGATGGGGCTTCTCCGCAAATTGCAAATCCAGTGAAGCAGCTGCTGAAATCGCATTTCGGAAATGGTAGAATTATCAGCCTCGTTTTCCTACAGTCTGGCCGCCCCGATCACCTTATCTTAATCCGTGTGGCTTCTGGATGAGGAGCTATCTGAAAGATGTTGTGTTCAGTGCTCCGATTGCACACCTAGCTGAACTGAAGGCACGCATTGCGTTACACATTCTGAACGTGACCCCGGAGACACTTCGATCAATTGTGAAACATGTTTTTTCTCGATTCCCTCTTGTTGCACACAACGGTGTACAGCATATTGAACATGTTTTCCGCCAATCTCTGTAAATTTGAAAACCAATTTGATGGATGCTTTTTATGCGGTTTTTGGCCTCAAGACAATTAAAAACCAATTTTTCCCATCCGATGTGATATGACCTTGCCGTGGTGGATAGGCTTACGTGACCAACAATATCACACCTGTGCAGTCATACACATTGAACAGTACAGTAGGTTTAACGAGTAACTTACACCTTAGTCGTTGTTATACGATTCATTTGTAATCGAACCCTTTTAAATAATGATGCTTACAGCGCCATCTGTTGCTAAAATTTGGAATTATTTTTTTTATTATGCCATACGTTTCCCCCTTTCTTCTATAATATTCCGTTTAAATTCGACGTCATTCTAATCAGTCGTTCTTTTTTGCAGCGTTTTGAAACTTTAATTATAATTACCCCGTGTGTGTGTGTGTGTGTGTGTGTGTGTGTGTGTGTGTGGGTGTGTGTGTGTGTGTGTGTGTGTGTGTGTGTGTGTGTGTCGACTTGAATTGCCTACATCTCGCTAGCTATATTACATTTAATGTTGTTATTCATGGAAAAGAAAACATTCGTTCAGAGTAAAAAATAATTGATTTTATTTAATCATTATGAACTTTTTTATATAATTATACCATCAAACTATTACACTGTTTTGGACCGTGGCATGGCTCGCAGAACAATATACATACATATACATAAGTCAGTCACTAAGTTAGTTGCACTACTCAGTAAAAATTTACGGTGAAAGGTTATTTTGATGAACATTTCAGGCATTTATCTTTATCGTGTGAACGTAACGACTTTTCCGAGGGTTTTTTCCCCCCTTTTTTCCTTTTTTTTTTTTTTTTTTTTTTTTTTAAGTTTGCATGATAATCAGTCGTAAATATGTCTCGAAAGCTGCAAGTGGCTTCCAATTTGGAAATGCGTACAGTGATTTATTTTATGTGGGCGAAAAGGTGTAACTGCACTGAAATTTTTCGGCAGTATGGTAAAAATGTTATGTCATGTCAAACCATCGGGAAGAGGTGCAGCATGTTTAAGAATGGACGTACACATATTGACGACTCTGAGCACGAAGGAAGACCATCCATTTCGACAAATTCTGAAATCGCTAATCGCTTGAATAAATGCATTCTTGCAAACAACGAACGAAATCTCGAATGAACTGGGTATTTCTCATGAAAGTGTGAATAAAATTACTGCCTATCATCTTTAATTTCATAAAGTTTGTGCTCGATGGGTGTTTTGTCTATTGACGGAGGAACATATAGGGAAGCGTTTTGAAAAGTGCATTTGCATTTCTGTAACAATACGAAAAGGAAGGAAATGAGTGACTGGAGATGACTTGGATTCACTCTCCTTATAGCAAAAACCTTTCCCCTTGTAACTTCTATGTTTTTGGTTCCATTAAAGAAGAACTTTCACGACGATACCAATCGGATGACGAAGTAGAAGCTGCAACCCAAGAATAGTTATCAGGCACTGGAAGGATTTCTTGACAGAGAGGCATCGAAAAACTTGCACAACGCCTGGATAAATGTTGAAATAACAGAGGTAGTTACGTTGAAAAGTTGATTTTGATTGGAACTTTATGATACAAATAGTTATTTTAAAATTTATGACCTGTCTTGTTTCCTAAAGCAGTGCAACTAACTTTTTGACTTACCTTCGTATGTATATATATATATATATATATATATATATATATATATATATATATATATATATATATAATCTGTGTGCCTACGCGATCTCCTCCTCCGCGTGCTCTATGACGATTTACTTCTCTTGCGAGACAGTGACCGATCAGGATGTTGTTTGGAAAGATCGAACTATTATGTTGTGTGCTCTTTTCCAATACGTTTCGTCATGTAAAATGTTATTTGTGTTTAATAAATGTTTCTAAAGTTATCCATGGTGGTATTTTTACTCCACCCCCCAAAAGAATAACAAAAACAACTGTAAGTTTAAAACAATCTGCATGGATTCTTGAGACTTGCTACTTGCAGAATAAAGAGAACTTCTCTAGAAATACCGGGCCAATCACGAAACGTAGATCAGTTTCAAATCCATTTCTTACTTCCTACATTTTTCTACCTTGAAAAGGCTGTTACGTTCAATTACCTGATTTTTCATATTATTGCTATATCTGACTTCTGTCTCTTCAATTATTCTTTACATAATTTTTACTCAAAAATCTTTTTTTTTGACATACAGAGAGATTTAACTCAATTAGGATGTTAACGAAACTCAGAGGACAAGGAGTAAAACCGATTACAATAACTTTCGAGTATCGAGTTATGTTTCTTAACATATTTCCTGGATCAATGTCCTTATGTCAAATGAAATCAATTTTCATATCCTCCTTTTCTACTTGAGATTGAATATTCTTTATTGTGATTGAGTTGTGATTACCGTTATTGTGATTTAATTTAAATAAATATTTACGTATCTTCTCTGGCTATATTCCCTTCCATTTCTCTGATTTTAAAGAATTGTTTGTTGACTTACGACGTGATCGAGTTCCATGAGCTTGTTTAACATTTCTTCTGATATACATTGCTCTTACCTTGAATTTCTACAGATAAGATCAGAACCAAATGAATTTGGACTTGATTCAGCATTTTTATCTTTATTGTGTATAAATATCGTTTGCATTTATAAATATAATTGAATTAAAGAAGATTCGTAAATTTAAATTTTCTCGAACGTAAGCTAGTTTTTGCTGTTCTTAATGCTCGTTAATGGTATTTATCGAACATAAATGAACGGGTGATGGTATGAAGAATAAAAATCCAAAAATATGGCGAATTAAAGTAATATCGCCATTTGGTCAATATTTGTGCACTCTATCCGTAATGCGCAAAAAAAGATGATGTCATTTCATACAACAACGCAGTATTCTTTATGTCGTTGAGTGGGAAAAGAATCAAGTTTAAGGAACATTTATCTTTTATTCTACCTACCGCTTTTAAATAAGCTGGACTGGTATGTTATTCTTTTTTCCAATTACCCATTCAATTACTATTGATAGTATAATATAGGTTTATAAATAAATCTCAAGAGAGTAAATAAATTTTGTTTTTAACTAATTAAAAAGAAAATTTATGTGAAATGCAAGTAAAAATTCCCTCGATTTTGCCTGTTATTTTTAAAAACCACCATTTTATAGATGTTTATTGTATGCTATTTCTTATTGTAAGATATTTATTGAAAACATTGCCAAATTTTGTTGTGCATCTGATAATTTACGGTCACGGTAGCCTAGTGGTTTTGATCGAATTCGAGGTGGTTTTCGAGCCCTGATGCCTCTAAAGACCCGCCTAGTACTGAGGATAATGCACTTACAATCTATCGAAGTCCCTAAACCTCCCTTTGGCGTGGTATTGAAGTTAGGAGGGATGTGTCAGCTCAGGTGTCGTCTTCGTCACTCGAGGTTCAAAACTACAAGGTCGTCGCCAATAGCCTTCATGTTGCTTCTCAGTGCTATGTTAATAAACAATCACATCACATCACCTGATAGCTCATTTGAAATGAAATGTATTATCGATAGGATATATCTCTCTCGAGAAAGAATTAGAATATTATCGGTAGCTGTAATAATTTATTGTCTAAGTAAATATATCATCTTTTGCTTTAATTTTAATATTTGAATACTAATTTGATAATTTATCACAAAATCGTTTGCTTTTGTAATTAAAATTACATCGTTTTCAAATTTGAGAATGTGTATATTTTTGTAAGATTTATTATTCCCTAGATAGAATAAAAAATATTGATAGATCACTGTTCAGTTTAATTTTTGTACTGAATACATTTTTTGTAAATAATTTCCTGCGTGATTAAAATTTTTATGCAAATATCTAAATTATTTTACGGGTTTTTATTTAAATTCTATACTTCGTTTGGTTTTAAAATTTGGAGTTCATTACTAACACCCTTTTACAAGTTTTTGTTGTTGTTGTTGAAAGCCAAGAAATTCAATGGATTTTCTTTTGAAAGCTTAACTACAAAATTATATTGAAATTATTTCTTTCTATAACATTCAGAATTATTTATGTAATGCATAACCAGTCGTAATACATTTCTCCTGTAAAATGCGGTATTCAATTAAATACAGTTTCCTATGAAATTTATCCCATTTAAAAGAAAATGTGATCGGTGTTTAGAATAAACATATTCCAATCCAACTTCCATAACCGTGTCTCATTTTTCTGACTTTTCAATTTTTACCAGAAAAAAAAGGAGAGTTTCTTATTTCTTCCGTCGACGCTTCGCAACGAAATATGAGAAAACTTGTTGCTGAAACGAAATACCCGAAGATATTTCGTTTTAGAGCAGCTTTCCCCTTCAATTTCCTTTCCACAATCGCTTTTTGAAGACAGAAAATTTTATTTACTTTTTATGGGAACAATCTTCTTTCGATTTATCTTTTTCAGTTCTAGGAATCTTCTGCCGATACAAATTTGATAAAATTTGAACCATTAAAAATTAATAGTGTTCCGAAATTATAACTTTCATTTAAAAAAATAATACTTTCATTTATCCTCGAGGTAATAAATATCTTTCATTTCTTTATTTTTAAAACGTTTTTCTGAATTTCACTTGGTGTGTGTGTGTGTGTGTGTGTCATCAAATTTTCGATCGTTAATTTAACCAACTTCCCATCAAGCTAGAGCTTTGAAATTTTGGGAATCGTTCGTACTCGCCTAACAATGCAATATTTAGACATTTGCGACAAGTTTTAACTAATATTTTCTTTAATAATGCAGTTTAGCCCAAACACTTGGCGCGATTTCAAAAATTGGCACCAAATTTGGCGATTGTTTTTTTTTTTTTTTTTTTTGCTGAGCGTTAAATCCGTGAAACGGAACAGGGTAGCCACATTTGGCAAAATACTGCCAAATAATTCTTGTCGCCAAGGATAAACCTTTCCTGAATTCTGGTTCCCATTTTTTTTAATAGAATGACTTACAAACTTTCAAATGCATGTTTTGATTTTATGAGTATTATGAATTTCTTAATATGCTCACAAATGTATCTTTTTAAGTAAATTTTAAAGTTAAAAATAACTAACAGTTTTAACTAATATTTCAATAATTTTCTTTAATAAACTTTGCTACCATATAAAAACGTTATTTTTTAAAACGTTGGTTTTTATATCGAATTATTTTTTATGTTCTACATGCGAAAAATATTTGTTCAACATAGCTGTAACGATACGAAGCAAGTTCTTTTCTCTTTCATAAGAAAGCACAAACTATTTTAGAATAATTAAGTTTATTTAAATTTTCACTTTAGCCGAATGTGAAAAAAAAATATTTTTTGCTCATATTATTACATTTTGATTTCTTTTTTCACTGAATCAAAAATATAGTATATGATTCTCACGAAACCCTAAAACTATTTTCAACTAACTGAAGTTAATAATACTTTAAATTATTTTTAAAATATTGTGAAAAGTACATGTATTTTTTTATTTAGCACAATTTACTAATAATAGAATTTAAGAAAACACTGATCATTCGAATGAAATAGTAATTTAAGTTTACATATGTTGTGTCTATTCAGTTAACTGAGGAAATACCCATTATACCGTATGAATAGACACAAGGTGAATATTTAAAGGAATCATGATTCGAACATATTATTCAACTTGAACATTATTCATGAAGAAGTTCTGAACTATGACCATTTGGCTACCATGGCCCTGCTTTAACACCAATATCGCTTTGCTGTAAAAGAATGGCGGTGTTTCTAATAATTTCGGCTACCGTAGCATTGTTTTAACATCAATATCGCTTTTCTGTAACAAAATAGCGCCGGTTCTAATGATTTCGGACATGGTCGAAAATCACGAGTTCGATGCTTACAGTGTTTCAGTCCAGTAGCAGGCGCGAGTTCTGATGTCACTAAAAACCCGTCGAGGAACAGGTCTCATGCATTTTAAATCTGTCGAGGTTCATTGTTTTCATAATGGGATGGTGTGAAAGTTTGGAGCGTGGGATTATAATTTAGGAGTCGTTGTCGTCCCATCACATGATCGTGTCTCAAAATTTTAAATTTCCTCACCAATAGCCTTTGTGTCACTTTTGTGTGAAATTATATATAAATTCCTATGTAGTTAATATGTCGAAACTCAACGACTACAAATTATGTAAAATCATTTTTATATAAAATTTTTAATCAACAAAGTTAAAAAGAAGTCGTTTATTATGACTCGCGTTCTGTAATTCTAATATGCTCATTATTAGTCAAATTAAGGAGATTTTTGCTTATAATATACTTATTTAAAATTCAATGAAATTCATATTATATGAATATAATTTATAATTCATTTGAATCTTTTAAATGAATGCAAACATTTAGAATGCAAATTAGTAAGCAAATGTTGAGCTTATTAAAAGGGTTGGATACAAAATAGTGGTAACGCACGAATAGATCTGAAATGATTTTATTATCATAGGTACAAACATTTATATTATCTCAGCAGCAGCATCTCTCATCTATACCACCTTTTGTTACATGAAAGGAACGCGTCGTATGCCATCAGCTTTTGATATCCCACAATGATCGTGGCCGCTAACAAGCGGCCGGCAGTTTTCATCGAGTCTTAAGTTCGAACCTCGATGCCATTAAAGACCCGTCATGTATCCCTACGTGTTAAATATGTCGAAGCTCAAAGTCCTCCCGTTAGTGTAGTATGGAAATTTGGAGAGAGAGGTACCAGTTCGAGTATCGTCCTCGTCACTTGACCGAGGTTCAAAATAACGTCACCTGTAGCCCTCGAGTTGCTTCTGGTTCGACGTTAATAAAACCAATCAATTAATCCGCAATGAATCGCCTTACACTACGGATAACCTTCTTTCTACTAATGGAATGGATTTCTTGTAGTGGTTCTTTTATTTTTTGCATAGAGATCATTATCACGTGCACTCATATCGGGTAAGTGGATGTTCCAATACCTCCCACCGTCACAGGAGATCCGTAATAGATTTCACGCTATGACACATGGCTTTATCAGGGAGAATTATTAGATTCAAATCCAATAAAGGGCGTTGCTTCCTCCTGAGTTTTGGACGCAGATTGTTCCTCAAAACTTCCCAGTAGCATACCGGAAATATTCTGTCCTCGTCAGGAAATTGATTCTGCCTGCGCTAAATCTGTTCACACTGTTTTTTTTTCTACAATGTGCTGCAACATGATCATCGTGGAAGTCATATACAACAATGAACACCAACTTCAGATGATACAGCGCTTATGTGGATGTGGTGAACCAGGATATCTCCATTCATCGGATAGTCGTTTCAAATATGATTCGCAGGAAAGAGTGCGTGTTTCATCCGTTGAGACGATCCGTCCGATTAAATTTTCATCTTCTAATTTCTATCAGCTTAAAATGTTCAGTAACGGCACCACCGCTGCACCTCGGACAACATATAGGGTATCCATCTCATTGCAAGCTTGCGATATCTAAGGATATTGGGCAGAATGTGAAGTACTATTTCGAAGCACTTGCCTTCCTCATAGTTTTTGTCTGGGCGCTTTCTCTTTCCATTTCAAGCCATAATATTATTGGGTAAAAATCGCCTGTCATTACTCACTACATCCTTTATATGTAACTGTCTTTTGTCAGTTCAGAGCATGTTAGCGCCATTTGGTGTACACCAGATGAAATACGGAGGTATTTTGCAACTACTTTAAATCCAACTTTTGTAATATTAATATTTTACTCCATTTATCAAAGAAAAAAAAGTGGATCATTTAATAAATATTTAAAAATTTCAAGAACACAGCATGATAAATGTATTTACGCATTAGGATCACGTCAGGTTATTTTAATATATTGAATCACTTTGTTTCTCACTATTTGAAGATGCGTTCCCTATTTATGCCTAGTTCGTGAAACAAAATTAAGACAACTTTAAGAATTGGAGAAAGTAATGTCGAATAAAAGAACATTTAGAATTATTTTGCAGAGGATAAAACACTTTGATATTTATTGATCTAGAGGAATCATACATTTAAAGGGGTGCGCTTCTTTCGCTCTGCAAGCCAAATCACAATACTACTGAGTAAAAGTCACCTGTCACCACTCCCCGAATACCTTCATGTGACAATGTTCGATGAGTGATGACAACTGAAAAGGTCATTTTAATATCTCAGAGAACGCTAGTACCATTTGGAGCGTGCCAGTCGATAGAACCTTGATATCACTAAAGACTCGTCGGGTAGCCGGGGCTGATGCACGTTAAATCTGTCGTAGCTCTAAGCCCTCGCAATGTCATGGGTTGCCATTTCAAGTGTCGTCCACGTCACTTGACCGAGGTTCAAAATTACAAGGCCCGTAGCCAACAGCTCTCTTGTTGCTTCTTAGTGTGGCGTTAATAAATCATCAAGGCATATTAAGCCAGTCGAAATACAAAGATATTGCCAGTACTTTTTTATCTAAACTTTGTGAATTAATTTTATTCAAAATTAAACATTGTTATGAAATTCAGAGATTAATTGAATTTCGTGTAAATGATGTGGCCACGGTAGCCTAAAGGTCATGGCTGTGGACTCGCTGCCAGGAGGTTTCGTCCGGTCGTGAGTTCAAGCCTTGATCCACTGAAGACCGTATCCGGGGTTGATGCATGTTAAATCTGTCGAGGCTCAAATTCCTCCCACTAGGCGTGGTGTGGAAGTTAGGAGAGGGTGGTACCAGCTCAAGTGTCATCCTCGTCACTTGACAGAGGTTCAAAATTGCGAGGTCTGTAGCCAATATCCTTCTTGTTGCTTCTAGTGCGGTATTAATAAAATCAAACCAAATCAATAGTCTAGATGATTAAAATTAATCCTCAGTTTATTTAATTTAACACGAGATTAAAAGAGTTGTATGTTGATTTATGTCAAAGTTAGAAGAATGGGAAGGATTCAAAATGTTGTACTCGAGCATTTAATGTAATTAAATCATGACTTAGGAAGAACGTTCAATCTTAGGTCGAAAGAAGGAAAGATTTAAAAGTTAGCTCTGCTCGACATTCGAATACTGATTCACAAAATAATGTAAGAAGCGTATTGGATTCCAGAAAGCTATTGTAATGGAATTTTTACTGAACATTAGTGCGGTTATATATTCTTAATTGAGTTAGCTGCTTTTAAAAACTTCAAGTGCTAATGAAAAAGTTATTTGAAGGCTAATTGGATTTCCAATGTTTGTACGTTAAAAATCGGACAAAATCATGTTAAACAATTTTCAAGAAAGGGAAATCAAAAATAAGAAATTACTTTAAAAATTAATTATATTCCTAATCTAAAAGTTAACTTGTTAAACTCTAAATCGATACATCTTTGAACATTTGTGATTTGTCTATTGCTTCCAATGAGTTTGACCTCATGTATAGTGCTCCTGATGCCAGCTAAAAAGCTCTCATCTCACGTAATTGCGCAGTGTTTTCTTTAAATAGAGTTGTAAAACGAATGCTCAGAAAATAAGTTAAACTGAATTATACCAGAACTTAACTTTATTTACGAAATGCAGTATTTCCTTCATTGATGCAGATAAATGATTTCACGAAAATAGAACGTAAGTAGAATCATAAAGGTTGTTTAAAATAAGAATACGTATTCTCAAATAAGTATTTTGATCTTAACTATTTTAGAGGTTTTTTTAGACGTTTTTAAATTTTATTAGCAACAAAAACACAATTTTTTTACACCATTACTGCACATTTAAAGAGCTTTCTACCAATCATATACCACATTCTGGTGACATCTGGCTCCGGTGAATCGAGGGCTTAAAGATGAATCCGTTTCAATTGAAACCGCGTAAATAGAGGGATTACTGTTTATTAATTGTGATGCATTTCACTTAAGTTATTTAATTAAGTAATTAAAATGGTTCATAATGATAATTACCAATTATCATTGAGGTTAATTAAATAGATTATGTTAATTGACAATATGTATTACTAATATGATAATTGCATATTCAAAGTTGGCTAATTATTTTATTTTTTTCGATAGGGAAAATCCATCCAGCTCTCTTAGTTATAACATTGAACTTTCTGGAGATTTTCTGAGCTCTGAAATGAAATAATATCTAATTCTCTTAAAAGTAGCAGATAGTCCAGAAACAAGTTTTTTACTATCACTATCAAATAAAATCATGACCATGCCTTGGCCACGGCCACCATGGCTATATATATATATATATATATATATATATATATATATATATATATATATATATATATATATGTGTGTGTGTAATTGCCTCTTGCTTTTGTGAATTTATAGAGTTTCCATTTTGGGTTTTAACATTCTTCTGTTGGGATTTTTTTTGTTGAGATTAGTACCTGTAAAACATTGTTTAACCATCAAAAATCTATCAAAAGCTAAATTCAAAATTTAAAATTGTTATATTCCATTCTCTCTTTATGGCTTTTTTTTTTCATGCATTTTTTATTTCTTCATGAGTTGAATTTTAACTTCTTGCCGTTATTTATTAGCTTAGTGTTCTTTCAGGTACATTGATTTCTTTTTTAAATGTCTTGTGGTGTGATTGGTTTTTTTTTCTTTCTATGCATTAGGTAATTAAAAATAACTTAATAGTTTTCTTTATACTTTTTATGTGACCTAAAAAAATAATTATATATATTTTCTTTGTAAATTTTAATTTTTTCTTTTGTTTTAATATTTGCTTATATATTGCTTTTTATTTCCCTACAAAGATATAAGAAAGCTTATCCTAGGCTTACAAAGAGCGTTGTGAAGGAAGGCGATTACGTCGAAAAAGGGCGTATGATGCCCGTATATGAATTTCTAGATATATTGCTTTCAATTTTAAAGAAATTTAATATTCTTGCATTTTCGACAGCCCTCTATATTTGTCGAGGTATTTTTTAACTCTGAAATACAGTATTCGTAGTCAGTTTCCTCCCACAGCTAATGAACTATTTCGAATAAATAAATCATAACTTAGTCTTGTTTTCGTTATCAATATCCTCGACAAATGGGATGTTAATTCTTCATTTTAATGGACTCTCGATGAACGCAAGATAAAACTGTTCTTGAAACGAAATAATTGAAGAAATGTCCTTTTAGACTGCTGTTTTTCCAAAGTTTCCTTCCTGGTCTCATTTTCAAAGAAAGCTTGTTTAATTTTTAATATTTGTTTCTGACCACTGCAATTTTATTCTCCTCAACAGTTAGCTGGAAGTGAAACGAAATGTAATGCACTAAAAATGCAGATATCTTCTGTAAATAGTTACTTTACATAAAATATTTTCTGGTGATCTTTTCATTCTGTGAATTATTTAGGCCTTTTTTTTATCCATATGTAAAAAAAAGTTGAACTTTAATAACAACAGTAATTTTCATGAGTCTTTTATGCTTCAAGAGTCTCGTACAAATTCTGAATTATTCGTGAACATTTTACTTGTTACACAATTCATGATTTCAAAAGGAGTCTAGCAAAAATATTTTAAAAAAATATTTAATATTACGCAATGATAGAAAACCATACTGAGTGTCTTATTAACACATAATGACATGTTCAAGAGAATTCATCTTTAGATAACAATTCTTAAGAAAATCGTTCCTATTCCAAATGCTCAATCAATAAAATAATCGTAAAACTAATCATCCTTATTCAAATAATGCCTGAAAAATAACCAATCAGTAAGTCTTAAAATAATCAATCAATAATCCTTAAATTCAATATCAGATAAAAATTGATAAATTAATACAGGGCTTACACACATTGAAACTTTCACGAAGAATCACAGGAAAAAGAGACTTCCAATTTCACACAATTCATGTTTTCACTTTCTCATCAATCTCTAGTTAAATAATAGAAAGTGAAATGGAATTTTTTCAAGCATTTTTACTTATCTTAAATGGCTGCGGTATCCTAGTGGTTATGGCAGAAGACTCGAGGTCGGAGGTTTTCGTCGAGTCGTTGGTTCAAGCCTTGATACCACTAAAGACCCACCGTGTAGCCAAGGTTGATGCACGTTAAATCTGTCCATGCTCAATGTCCTCCCGTTTACGTGGTGCAGAAGTGAAGAGAGAAGGTGCCAGCTCAGGTATCATCCTCGTCACTTGACGAGGTTCAAAATTACGAAGTCTGTCGCATATAACCCTCTTGTTGCTTCTAGTACGACGTTAATAAAACCAACATCACTTACATAAGATTCTTTTGGTCATTCATCCGTCTCACAGCTGTGGGTTTACCGTCAATGCCTATTTTTAGTCCATTTCACGTCTGAGGTCATTGAACAGAGAGTCACTAGTATTCATCAAACTTTTGCACGAGGAATGGTAGTCTCCATTGCTGAACAATAAGTTACCCCTGTCGTCATTGGATCTTCTACTTTTCAACCACGAGGCGGGGATTTTGACACTGCCCTTGTTTATGGTTTTCGGTTTCACCATTTTTCTTTCACGCTCGGACATTCCACAAAAGGATTTTCTGTGTTTCCCACAGTGAGAGGCGGATTCCTTGTGGTTATGGTATAGAAAATGCCTTTCTTCCTTTGTCTCAGACATGTGTTTCTTCATTGGGTACTGCTACATGTATATACCTGTTACGATGTTCGTTGAAATTTCTAGTTGACCCTTGGCTTCCAAATCTCACTTCATGATGTTTCCCCCCCCCCCCCCATTGATTTGAAAAAGGATCTTTTTTTGACTCATTTGACTATCTGTCTTCCATAATCGTTTCTTAAAATTGATCTCCCCTTTTGACAGTCTTCTCTGATTCCAATATTTTTTGTAATCGGTATTGCTTAACTTCAATTATGTTTGCAGTAGCTTTTGCCTTTTGTTTTCCTTTTCTTTCCACAGTGTTCTCCAATATGATATTTTTTTTCCTTTAATATCATTTGTAGCTTCGCATTTTCTTCTTGAACTTCAGCTAATTCTTGATTTTTTTTCTTCAATTCAGAATCAAATTCATTTTGCTAATATTGAGATTTTTTTTCGTGATAAATTTGTGCTCTTATTTTCTTCAATAATTATGTTCTTTCCTTTAATATAATTTTTTTGTAGTTTCTTTAAGACTTTGCTTCTGTTTCGCGGTTTTCAATAGTAATGGCCAAAATATTACTGACGAATTTCTCATCTTCTGGTAATTTCGAACTATTCCATAATTTCTGCTTCAATTATGCCATAATTAAGCTGGCTTCAACTATTTTACCAATCTCGCTTAAAAAGAATTACAAATCTAATTTTTTTACGTTTTAAAACATATTTCTCTTATTTTTCGAAAGAGGGCGTATTGTGATGTTTCTCTTTCTTCAATAATAATGACATCAGTAATTCTTTAGTATATATCTATATTTATATTTACATAAAATTGGGATTTCTCAAATAAGCGTGATACATTGTATTAAAGTCAGAGTAGTTCTTACTTAACACTTTCTCTCCTGAAACCTTTCAAAATTAGCGCGGTGCGTTGCAACAAAATCAAAGCTATTTTCATAACTCCTTCTTTCCGGAAGACCAACACTCATCAGTCTTTACAGACAGTGACTCTTACTGGAGCAGATGAGTTGCACCAAGCACTCTGTAACTCATCGCCAATGGTTACCAGACATTACACACACATGGTATAAGAGGCGAACTCCTGTTGGAAGCTGTTATTAATAGGAGAGATAAAGGCTATAAACACGCTAGACTTCCTACTTCTGATATAGGGCAGAAAGTTTACCCAACCTGCACTAATTTTAATTTTACCTAGGGCTCTCTCAAGCATCTTTTACATCTTTTCTCAGAGAAGATATAATTGCATTACCTAATATTGTCTATAATTTCTTGAAGATTTTTGGTCTCGTTGATTTGGTCTGGACTTCGACTAGATCATGTAGTATAAGTGACAATAATACAACTTTAATTATTCTTTTTTTTATCAAAAGTGACACTAAAATAATTTAAATAACACTAAATTAAAGAAAGCTGAGTAGACTTTACGTTAGACCTTTTCGTCAAAGTTCAGAAAAAGAATTCCACAATTGAATATAAATGTGATATTACGCTTATATAAGTATAATAATTTAGCTTCTGAAATTTATATTTTTAATTATGGAACCAAAAAAGCATTTGATCTAATGTAACACCAAACGTTTCAACTAGTTTGCTTTAAAACCCTGATAGATCCCTGATCGAAAATATCGGAAGTTTTTAAGTTCTACTGATGTTGAAAGTGATCCAGTGTATCCATTTTCCTTTTAGTGCTTCAAAATTTCTTTCTTCAGATATCTTATTATTTTGCATAACTTTTTTCCTACAAAAATGTCTGTAACCTTCAGATAAAATTGAATCAATTAAGCTCTTAAAAAACTAATGCTGAATGAAAAAAAATGATTGCTATAACTCTCTAGCACACGTTGTGTTTTTTAAACTTATTTTCTGGTTCAATGTCCAAATAGAATAAATTTTCGCATACATATTTTCCCTTCCATCTCTTCCTAAGATAGAATCCTATTTGTATGTTGTTATTAAATTACAATAACTGTGTTTGAAGTATGGCGCTTAATCCCTTTCAGTTATCTGTTTAAAAAAAGAATCTTATGTTGACTTACTGCAAATCGTGATTAAATTCAATGAATGTGTTTTCCATTTCACTTATCGTGACGAAATTTAATTAATCTTTGTTTGAGTTGCTAGTGAGGCGACGGAATAAAATTAATTTAATCGCCAAACTATTTTAGTGCTTTACTATTTTAATATTAGTTTTAGTCGTAATTTAATTGAAGATTCGATTCATAATTTGATTTTAAAATTCTTGAGCGTCAACTTGGCTTGTTTCATTTAAGCTGATGAGATGTTTATCTGACAAAATAACGTGGAGTGAGTTTGATAGAGGATTGTCAAAGGAGCATAGGTAAATAAATATCGTTATGTAAATAAAAAAATGAAACTAATTCTTGAAATATATTATTTTCTTTGTATGACGATAATTGTAAAACTCCATTTTTTTACCATTCGCTTATGCATATGAAAATTTAATGATGAAAGCGCACACGCACATACTTATACGAGGGTGTTTCAAAAAGTTGCTGTTTTTGAAGTCTAGGGAAACTGATAAGACAAGTTGGTGTTACTAGTTACTTTGTGTCTCCATCTATTAAAAGTCGCCGAAACAAATTTGATGCTTATTCATGGGTTATTTTGTATTGTACCGCGTCACGTTGTCACCATCGATGAAACCAGGATTCAGCTTTATGCACCTGGAAATCAAGCAAAAATCCATAATGAGTTGCTTCCAGGGAATCTGCTCAAAGAAAGCTAAGACGGCTTCCTCTGCTAGAAAAGTGATGGTGAAGAGTTTTTGGTATGCAAATGGCTTCATGTTCATGGTCTTTTCAGAAAATGGAAAAAAGTTCAGTGAATAATACTATATGCAAACACCTCATTCGCATTTCCCATTCGCATTTCCCATTCCTAATGCCCATTACTCCATTCCTGATTGGTTTGTGTCCTATTGCCACTAAAGACTCGCCATGTAGCGGGACTGATGCACTCTAACACACACTACTAATACACAATCAAGACTTCTTTAAAACATATTTTCTGAATACTATCAACTAAAATTACACCAGGGCTTAGTTTTGTACGTATCCTTCAATATGCTCACATTTTTTTCCAAAGTACAGGATGATTATAGTTGAAGTTGTCCTTTGAAATGGCTGTAAAAAAGAGCCACTGGTCAGAATAACTTGATATTTCATCTCAATATACGTGAAGCAATGGAAATTTGTTTTGTGGAAGAAAAAGCATAGTTCAAAAGTGTACCGGTAGGGAGCGTTGTAATAGTCATAAAAGGGCTAATTAAAAGATTAAACATGTTGTTGTGGCACTCTTTGTTCAAAATCCATCCTCCATCACAAGGTGATACCCTAGCGGATAAGAAAAAAAATCGGTTATTATTTTTCCCTGGGCCAAAAACCATAGAAAAAGCAAAAAGTGATGAAACCAATAAGAAAAGGAAGTCGTGAATGAGTTGCTACGACTTGCTTAAGATATGTTCAATATGCTGTCCTCTGGTTTGCACAAGTTGAAAGCGCAAAACAGATCGTAGATCCCAGATATTAATGTATTAATCGTTATGAGAATTTGAATGCGTGTTTTCAATTCAGCTAAAGTTCGCTATCGGAACCCGTACACAACATATTTTAGATAAACCTATAGCCAGAAGTCGTAAGGGTTCAGGTCAGGTGATAGTGTTAGCCAGGCTGTTCGGAAATGCCGACTGTTAATTCTATCATTTCCAAAATGCATGTTCAGCAGCTGCTTCACTAGATTTGAAATGTGAGGATGAGCACCATCTTCCATGAAAATTGTGACATCCTTACATCCGCGCTGTTGCAGTACTGGAATGAGCTGGTTGTATAAAGAGTCTCGTAAGGTGCCCCGTTGACTGCACAAGTGACAGGACCCGAAAAACCAATATCGCGAAAAAGAAAGAACCTACGATTAATGCTGCCGTAAATCCGTACTACACATTTAACTTTTGAGAATAAAGAGGCAATTGTTGCAATTGGAACGAATTATCTCTTGCCAATATTCTGCAATATTGAATAGTGACAGAACCTTGGACTCTGAAGAGCTCATCAATATAGGCTTCGTCTGTCCACAAAAGGGGTATATTGCCCACTTCCATTCGACCAAGAAATTGCTGGACGAAAGCACTCGTTTTGGCAGGTAAGCTGGTACCAACTCCTGAACATGCGTAATTTTGAATGGAAAGCATTGCAGAAGGCTTCGTAAAATTTGACGGACCGTATTGAAAGGCATGTCTGACATTCGGGCAATTTTCCGTGCACTGCACGTTCCCAAACCACTGCTTGATGATTCTTCCAATGCTGTATTCACTCTATCCACTGAGGCCGAAGCAATTGATTTCATCCCTCTTCTACATTCTACGTCAAATGATTCTGTCTCTTCAAATTTATCAATAATTTTCTTCAGTCTGAAAGCAATCATTGGATCAGAGCCACTTTTCAAACCCTTTAATGTCCTGAACTTCTTCAATATAATTGCTGCACAGTCACCGTTCATGTAAATAAACCTTCAGTTAGAGTTATGACAACATTCTCAGACTGATTAAAAGGAACTGCCTTTCTCCGCATTTTTATCACACGTGTTATGCGTGGTGAGCATGTTTAATAAGCCTCTTAAAATTCGCATATATTTTACAGTAATCATTTTCAACCTTTTATAACTAGTGTGGAGCCCTCTATCTGTCCTTTTTTTGAACTTTTTTTTCTATCGTAGAACAAATTCTGTTGCTTCACGTGTTCTCAGATGAAATATCAGGTCATTATGACCAATGGATTTTTTACAGTAATTAGGAAAGGCAACTTTAATGATAATCACCCAGTATTATGAGTTTTTTTCCCATTTCTGTATGAGAAAAAGAAATCGAGCGTGTACTGAGTTAATTGAGCACATGTTCTATTTCATTCAATGATAATGTTTCTCCATTTAACTCATCTTTTAAAGTTCAAACAAATAATAGGATAATACTAATGTTGCTCGAGTGTATCTCAGAGAATCACGTTTAATTTTTATTGAGTTACATCAAATGTGTTTGGGGTCTTCTAGAATCCTAGTGAAGGAGAGCGTTGTGAAACGCAATGGAACGTCTTTAGGACCGTTATATTGCTTCAACCTTCTCCAAAAGTTCAAAGTAATAAACTGCATTAATTGTACATCGGTCATGAAGAATATAGAGGTACACAATACTCTGTGAATCTCCCCTCCCCTTTCCTACAAGAAAAACCCGAGAAGTATATCAGTAAATAATCGAGTTTTTACTTCTGTCACCAAATGCGAGTGCGACCTCATGATGCTATAAACAGAACTCTGATTCGTGTGAAAAGATGATGTCACGTCATTGCTGCGTCCAGATTCATCGTTTAAAACACTATTGAAAATGACTCTCCTGTCTGTGATGTAGCTTCAAGTATAGCCGAAGTCATGGTCCCCGAATCGGTAGTCCATGCTGCTACAAACGTCGTCGAACTGTTAGTGCAGACACTTGTTGTCTTGCAAACGATCCCATTTATTGATTCAGGCCTTGTGACGTAGTTGTATGATCCACTAAGTCCATGTGGGTAACATATCAATGTTCTTGGCTGTTAATGATAGCGCGTCGCTGAGATCCAGCATGGCTTTCCATGTAACCATCTTGAACCCATCTATTTCATATTCTGCTGACAGTCATGGAATCTCTACCGACGCGAGCAGCGAACTGCGATTCGATACACCGCAATCCCGGTAGGCTACAATTTGACCTCTATCAAACTCAGAAACGTGCTAATAAGCATTTCTTCTTACACGAGGCATCATAGCAACTTTTCACCAGGCAACAACATCAAAACTCAATTTGTGTATGAGAAACCTGCAGTACGGTTTATATATTTTAAAACATTGTAGGCGTTGTTACCGGTACCCGCTTTGCATTAATTAGTTGAAAAGTTAATCATTTACATATTACAGCATCTTTTTCCTGTCGTGCAAATTTCACGTGTGTAGCGTATCGGTTTCCTGGTGTAGAAATTTTAATGGCCGTTAATGTTATTTAATACTTACCGAAAATAAGATAGTAGGAAATTCGGATATTGTAAGACATGCTCATAGCCAAAGCGACGGATCTTTAGTGACATCAGGACTCGAACCCACAACTCGGTTGCAAATTCATGACCGTGGCCACTAGGCTACCACGTGAATGAACGAAGTGTCTAAGCATTTCTAAAGATGAGCCGATTGAAAAAAAACACCTTTGAAGTAAGTCCATGGTTTCATGACTCGTAAGGCTTATTGTACCACTTTCTTTGAACCAATAATCTCATCCCCCTGATCTAAGCATTCCCTGAACATTCTAAGCATTTTTTTTTTCTGTGGGTATATGTAAAGAACAACGATCATGGAAATAACACTCAAACAAAAGAGGTTCTAAAAATTACCATATTACTCAAAAAATAGAAGTCAATCCCAACGTCTTGAAACGCGTTTCTCAAAATACGAGCGAACAAGTTCAGCTTTGCCTCCTAGAAAAGGGTCGACATTACGAATATTTGATTGAATGTAGGTTCGCAATTTTTTTAATGTTATGTTAGAAGTGCTTTTGGCTATTAGCATGTGGCCGCTGTTGAATAGTGGTTATGATCGTGAACTGACGGCTGGCGTTGTTTTCATCAAGTAGGATATTCGAGCCCTGATACCTCTTAAACCTTTAACTTAACTTAAAGGCTTAAGACTCACCCTGTAGCTGGACTGATGCACGTTTAATCTAATCAAGGTCCCAAGTCCTGCCAAAGGCGTGTTGTGGAAGTTTGGAGTGGAGGGTGCATGATCAGGAATGTTCCTCGTCACTTGACTGAGGCTCAAAATTATGAGTTCCGTAGCCATTAGCCTTCGTATTGCTTCTAAGTGCGGTATTAATTCAATAACGCTATTAGCATTAAAATAATTGTTTTAAAATTCCTAGTTTTTGTCTAGTAAATTCACAGATCATTAGAGTGGGAGTTTTTAGGATAACCAGTACAAATCAATGTTTGCTGAAATTAATTTTATAATACCGTACCAAATGAAATTAAAGTACTTAATAGACAAATAATACAGCCTCTTTGTTCATATACTCTTCATTGCTTAAGCTAAAATATTATTCAGTAATTGTTGCCAACGTACATAAAAAAAATGAGAGATCAGTGTATGAATAATTTAAACTAAACTTTCCTTACATTGTACTTACAATGGAATCAATGAATACTAATCGGTCGTTATTTCCCAGAGTAATTTAATCTAAACTCAACAATTCAATCCTCCGTGACGCACCGAATTTCAGACGTCAATCAAATCACATCATGCAGAAAATGTATAATAATCTAAATTTCTGCCGGTCTAAATATTTAATGTTCAGAACTCTAATTTCAGTTCTGTCTTTGACAGCAACCCTTAGTCACGTGACCCTTTTAACTGGAAAGTCAGCTTGTAAATGCATACACAGAAGAGGTTGAGTTGCAACTCATGCTGAGGCGAGGAACCGTGCAGCTGTATTTTCAGTGAAATGGTTATTCGAGTTTTCATCTAAAGATTTTAATCATAAATATATATTTGCAGTCTGTAAAAGAATTTTAATGCGATCGATTGATTGCTTATTAACATCGCACTTAGAAGCAACACGTGGTCCATTAGCAACGGAAATCGGGGTTTTGAACCTCGTTCAAGTGACGGGGACGACCCCTGAGGTTGCACCCTCCTTTAAACACTTCCACACCACGTCTACAGAGCCTTGACAAACCTAACATGCATGAGACCCACTACATGGCGGGTATTATCTGGCATCAGAAATCCAGCCCGTTACTCAACGAAAGCAGCGCCAGTTGCGACCTCGCCACCATTATCACTTGGCTAACGCGGCCACATGACGCAAATTGCATCTTAGCGTCGCTATTTATATCTGCTAAATTGTTTTTTCCTAACAATTTATATCTTTTTCAATTAAGAACTTTTTTTTTTGTTGCTTTTTTACTGTATTTGTATACACGCATTAGCATTGAAAATAGCACACCAAAAAGGGAACTGCTTCGGATTGAAATAAAATTTAATACACATAACGATACAGATGAGAGATCCACTTGATGCCAAAAAATTAAGACAATTAAACAAATATAGTACGTACAATTAGACAAAAACGGTACAGCTTCTATAGCGAGTCGGACATCATCCTGTGTCAATACATGCTGATACATGGTCCGAAGTTGAGTTGATTAAACGTAGGATATTGTTTTGATGCAGATAGGACTGCATACCTTGAACAGCCTCCTCTAAATCATGCACAGAGTGAAGTGGTGGTATCTGACCTTTCAGCTGATTGCACAAATATTCCCCTCTATACGGGTTAAGTCCAGAGAGAAGGCTGGCCATGGAAGAGTCTGATCATGACGTAGAAAGGCTTGATCTGCTCGAGCTGTATGAGGACGAGCATTATTTTGTTGGAAAGCCATTTAGGAACGGTCCCACGTAGAATCGAAGAATATCATCAACATAAAACTGGAACATTAAGGTTCCACATACCACAATTAGTGTGGATCGGCTGTCATAGGCCTAGACTATTACGCCTTCTATGTAGACAGTATGTCGTGAGGGTGTAATTGTACCGTTTACCAGGGCACCTCCACCCCCATACGTAATTATCATGTGTCCCAAACCGGGATTCATCAATAAACACCAAGGTTTGCCAATCTGTGGCATTCGACATCACTCTGGCTTGGCACCTCTCTAGTCAGAATCACCGATGTTTCGGTGTTATAAGTAGTACATGAGAAGAGTGCTTGGATTGCAGATTTGCTTTCGTAATGCGCCTGGAAATGGTTTCTGGAACAAATGGCATGCCTACATCTAACTTTATCGTAGAACGAGTCTCGGTCGGATCCACAAACGCTTGCCATTGGTACTTCGATCATCGCGTGCCATTTCTCTTTCATAGCTTCAACGGACTCAACTCTTATTCCTTTTAATGCAGATTTCATTTTAGGAAACGGATAGAAGTCGCATGGATCAAGATCCGACGAATAAGGCGAATGGCTTAACACTGGTATACTGTAATTCGCTAGAAACAACTTAACAGACAATGTGGAATAAGCCGACACATTGTCTTGGAGGAAATATTTGCCGTACGGGGTTTTCGTCAATTCCTACAGTCTCGATAATTGCAGGAATACTTAACCGACATTCGGATCGAACCAGATTTTTTTCGATATTGTCATACGTTTTTGACGTGGAAGGACGACCCAGACATGAATCATCTTCAAAGTCTATTCGGCCATCTTTAAAACGCTTAAACCACTCAAAAATACGTGCTCGCGATAAATATTCGTTGTCATACATTTCTTTCTATTAATTATAAGTTTCAGTAACGGACGTTCCAAGTTTCATGTAAAATTTCACAACAATTCTTTGCTCACTTATCATTTTCCCGACGAAACAAAAAAAAAAAAAAAATACTTAAATGCGAATGTACGCTACGGGTATACGGATCTGAGTTAACCGAACCGAGAGGCAGTGTATTCGAAAGAGAAGGCTTAACACTGAGCAGGTGTCGGTTGCTGGCGTTCGGCGCCTATGTATTTGTTTCAGCGTCAGTCTCGTTATTTAATAGCCATATTTCGTAATAAATAACACAAAAATAATTATGATGGTATGATAAATATTGCCATGCAACATCCTTGGTTAAAATTGGTCGAAATTTAGCAGTAAAATGTAAAATGAAAAATATATATTACGTTAAGTACAATAGAACACATACTTTATAAATGAATAAGTAACTTTACAACACACACACAAAATTTATGATACAACAAATATACTTGTGCACAACTAATCTTTGGCTCTTAATAATCATTTGCAACGTCTAGAATGTAAATTTAAAGTCTGTATGAGTCCTCAACCAAAAGTCTTCATATATAGTCCCTAAACAGAAAACTATTACGTTTCACCATATAAATCGTCTTTGATACTGTTGTCTTCGAATTGTCACTCTCTCTCACACACACAAAAATCTTATTTTTATCTCTGTATTTATTATCTCTTTACTAAAATCACTCTTTATTGGTTATGTCCTACACATACATTAGTTTTATTTTATAGCTGTATTTCAAACACGTTTCGACAAACTACATATATTTTCGTCCAGTACACTGGCTACCATAAATTAAGGGAAAATCACAAAATGACGATTACTCAAAAAGTTATGCGTAGAATGAAATGAAACTTATGCACATTATACAACACGTAGGAAGGTATAAAATAGCATAAAAAGAAATCACTAGACAATTATGGTGCTGGTGAAATTATCATATGTATACAATAAACAAATCCGGTGTGTTAGTTTGGTATACGAAAAGTACCTTTAATATGGGGTATTATTCCTCAGAGAAGCAATGAAGCACATGCAGCGATGTGTGATACTCTCAATTATGTGGTCACTTAATTCTGTAGTCATTGTTCTTCCAAGGCAGTTGAAAACGTGGCTAAGATCCTAGGAGTGGGATTGAAAGCAGCTACACGTCATCCTAGAGTGTCCTAAATATGCTCAATAGGGTTAAGATCCGGTGATCAAGCTGGTCACTGCATGCATTGAATTGTTTCCTGCTTAAGATAAACATCCACGATGCGAGCCCTGTGTGGTTTCGCATTATCATCCTGAAGCACGAAAGCATCTCCTATTACCCCGACATGAGCGCACGCATAAGCATCCAGAACGCCATCTCTATAAGTGGGAGCATTAACATTTCCACGGGGAAAAACATGGAGGTCTGTGCGACCACCCAAACACAAACACTGCCTGATCCATATATCTTTCACGGATGTGTGATGGATGAAAACGAGTTCCAGGTTCTCTCCAAATGAAAATACGCCTACTATTGCTTTAGAGGCTAAACCTGGACTCATCCACAAAGAAAACATCTCTTCATTGATCACGCATCCAGTGGACATGTTGACGGGCTCTCTGCAAACGTTCTCACCTATGGCGTGACGTGAGTGGGACTCAAATGGCTGGTCGCCTCGCATAAAGACCACGTTCGTGAAGCCTTCGACGCACGGTTTATCTTAATACCAATCTTCCTGAGTTTTCAGCGAGGGAGGATCTGAGTTCAGCTGGGGCGGCGGTTCTTTCTTGCACGTAATGACAAATGTCGATCATCGGCACTCGTGGTAGCGCTGGCCGTCCTTGGCTGAACCTCTCGGATACCAAATTCGTGGTTAGAAATTGTTGCCAAAGACTGAAAATCACAGACGAACTCACATTCAGACATCTAGGCATTTCTATCTGACTTTGTCCTGCCTCTAATCTCCCAATAGCTCAAAATAGCTCCAATAGCTGAATCTTAACAAGATTCACGTAGCGACAATTGCCGCCTTGTTCTGAGACATCCATTTTTATTATCCTTGCAAATGACATATTCTGACATCAGCGCCAGTATTTTGCATTACGTAATATTGTTCCGCTCCTTTTACTGGCCAACATATTCAAATTTCGTTGAGATTGGCTTACTTTTGGTCGAGTTATCGCTATTTTTGTGATTTTTCCTTAATTTATGATAACCAGCATAATTGTTAATACTCCTTGAATTTTCTTAAATTTCTTGCCTCCTACATTATCTACTTGCTGCCTGTCTTTAATTTCTTCCATACTTGACAATTGACTTTGCTCGAAGATAAAGTATGAAAAAGGATTTAAGTTCAACATGTCATCCTCTGCATTGTAGCTATTTTTAAAGTTCTTGATTTTATTACCATACATAGAAAGCTTAAGGGACCACCTAAATAATCTACCTGTTAAGTGTTTAATATTGCTTAACCATTGTAACGCGACATGATAGGTATGAACTATAAAGTGGTTTCCATGTAAGTAGCAGGGGGAACTTGTCGATAGCCTCAATTATTCCCAAACATTCTTTTTCGCTGAAATATATAATTTCTCTCATACTTTTTAATTGTCTAAAGTGGAATGCTATTGGGTGCAATGATCCGTCTGGGTGTTCTTGTTTTATGATAGTACTAATAGCTTTATTGCTTGCATCGACGAATGCATGACTTTTATAATTTAGATTATAGAGTATAAGGACAGAGAAGTTTTGATGTGAGTGAATTTTTTATTGTTGTGAATGCATTTTGCGGTACTCTTCTGACCAATGCCATTGAATATCTTTTCTCAATAATTCATTTAAAGGTACTCCAAGTTTGGCATAGTCCTTAATGAGCTTTCTATATATCTTTACACTTCCCAGAAATCTCTGTAACTCTTTAATACTTCTTTTTTGGATTAGTTTTTGGTGGTCCCAATGTTAAGATTAACTGGGGAGCAAGAATTATTTTGAATTTCATAGCCAGAAAATTAATTTTTGTTTTAATATATCTACGTTTTTTCTGATTTAACTTAATATTTTCTTCTTCGCATATTTAGAATAACTTCTTTAAGTGTTCTAGATGTTCTTCATATGAATTTGAAATTACGATGATATCATTGAAGTAATTTTTTTTTAAACTTTTATTTGATGTTTTTTTAAAATCTGTCTAATACATCTTTGAAAGATAGAGGGAGAATTGTAACGTAAAAATGGTAAACGTAAAAACTCGTAAAGCATTTAACTGTGATAGCTTGTGATCGCTTACCATTCACACTCGTCATTACACTCACCACTATGAGAACAAACGGTCTATTCTAGCAAAGCAAACCTGAAGTTAATTGAAGTTGATGAGAATTCAAGTCCTATATATGGCCGTGATAGCCTTGTGGTTATGGTCGTAGACGCGGTCGGCGGGTTTCGTCAAGTCGTGGGCTCGAGCCTTTATGCTATTAAAGACCCGCCGTGTAGACTGGGCTGATGCTCGTTAAATCTGTCGGGGCCCAAAGTCTTCCCGTTAGTATGGCGTTGAAGTTAGGAGAGGAAGGTAGCAGCTTAGATATTATCTTCGTCACTTGACCGAGGTTCAAAATTACGAAATCCTTCGCCAATAGCCCTCGTGTAGCTTCTAGAGCGACATTAATAAAAACCAAACCTCAAACGCTATCGCTATGTAAGGTAACACTGGAAAGCAAGGAGTCAGAAGAATTTCCTAGGAAGTTATCAAGTTTTTCTTCTATTTCGGACTTTATATTCAGCTTTATTATTTGGTTAGCAGGTCAAATCGTCAACTTATGTTTTTTCTTAGTCTAAACTTCTTATAAATACTTTTAATCATGTTAATAAATTGTTATTCTTGTTAGAAAGCATGGTTGACGATCTTCTTGTGTAATATTAGAAAACCTTCTGATACCGGAAGCAATTGGATGTCTCCCACAAGTTTGTTCAAGTTGCTAAAAAAATCGATGGAGACCATGAACATACATTCTGAAAATGATTTTTAACATTTCCAATGGAAAATCCGCATCGAATAGTGGGGATCACAGAGAGATGTGTATTGGAGAAGATAATGTTAAAATTAAGAAGAAAATAATTAATGTTTTTATAGCATTAATCAGGTCGTTTAACCTCACCTTGCATATTTAAGGAAAAGAAAATACTGAATGGACAACAAATGTGATTTTATTTTGTTTATAGTCTATATTCACTATCGTTGACTCATTGTAATGATAAGAATTATCTCGCATTAGACATTTACTACTTAATGTTCAAAAAAAAATCGTGAACTCTCAAAGTTAGATCCATTTAAAACCTAACTTTTCTTAATTTGTCTTGCTGTAAAGTCAGTTAATTATTATTAATTTTACTTCTCACACTTATTGGAGGCGCCAAATCTAAGGCATTGGTAAGCGTATCAACCGAAGATTTAAAGCAAAACTAGTCTACATTGGAGCGAAGCCTCAATGTTAAATGTTTAGAATTCAAATTTCAACCCTACGTTTGATGGCTGCACTCCGTATCAAACCCTCTTATTGGAAGATCTGTTCGCAAATTGCACTCTCTTGCATTAGATAGCAAAGGTCGCTTTGCAACGCATATTGAGGTGGAGAACAGAACAGCTGTGCTCTCAGTGAATTGATTATTCAGCGTTATTGTCTAAAGGACCGAATAATATAGCTAGGAAATTGGTATTAACGGCTATCGCCATAACAATAATGTTTATTTTCTCTAGTAATGAGGAGTTCTTTCAAAAGAACGTGGTTTTTTGCATTAAAAAAATTTCATACAGTTTATGTTTATTACATAATCATTGATGTCACATTTTACGCAGATTTTTGACATTGAAAATGTTTATTACACTCACAATCCGATCGATGCGACATTCTGCCTTCTTTATTAATGGTAACTCAGAGAAAATTACAAATATTTATAATTTATTAAAAATAAGCCTCCTGGACTTATGTTACGTTTTATGTGGCTTCTCCTCCTTTAGAATGTGTTCAAGCATTTTTGAAACATACAGATATGCTATTAAGACATTTGATTGTAAATATGTTCTGAATATTCAATTCGAAACCGCGTACACAAATGGTAACGCTAAGGCATAAAACGATTATTTTAGATACGTTGCAACACCAGCCATGACATGGAAGTTAAATAAAAATAGTTCATAAAAATAAATTCCCTTAATTGACCATACATTTTTAATGATGTCATCTTATGTTTTAAATAAATGTTTCTGCTTTTTGAGAGAAAAACTTTTATTTGACAAGATATGTTCGTATGTATATATGTCTTCCGAGTTTAAATTTGACACTTTTATACTATAGTATATTCAAGTAGTGACTAATTTAGGAGGGTTCGGGATTGCCACTAAAAGGAATTAAATAAGTGCAAATAAAAAAAAAATTCCTAATCAAGCTTTTATTTAAAGATGAACTAAAAGGTGTAAAAATGATTTTTTCAGATGTAAAATATGACATAATTTGTAAAAACTTGAAACGTTAATACTTCTTTTTATTTCCTACATAAGTAAGTAGCTATGATACTGTATTAATAAATATGTAGTTATCTTATAAAACCCTTAAAACTTTCATAAATTATGTATTATCATATGTTTAAAAAAATTCTTTTTATACCTTTTGTGTATCTTCAAATAAAATCTTGATTTAAAAATGTTTTTTACTTCAATTTATTAACTCTGAACCAAGGCATTCGATTAAATATTTCCCTTCCCTCTCAATTTTATTCCAATACTAAGAAACAAGTCGATTCGGAATAAATAAATCACTATTCTGTACCGTTTTTCTCTGAGTAATTTCCCCACTAAAAACGTGAGTTTCTTGTTTCCATCTTCGACGCTTCGTAACGAAATAAGAGAAAACTTGTTGCTGAAACGAAATACCTGAAGACGTTTCGTTTCAGCAGCTTTTTCCCTTCAATTTCCTTTCAGCGTTCATTTTCGGAAGACAGCAAGTTTTGTTTTCTTCTTATGAGATCAATCTCAATTTAGGATTCTCTTTCTAGCCTTTGTTCTAAAGGTATTCCCAAAATGAATAAATTGCATTCTTCCTTTTTAATATTAAAGAATAAATAGTGGATGGACCACGAGACAAAAATGGCAACCGCAATGTGTTTAAGAACCTGCGTAATGTAACTCTTCATTTACTTTGGATTATGGCAGGGGCAAATTAAGATAATACGTAAATCTAAAAGTTAAGTATTGTTTCATTTTTACAAGTTCATTTAATCATGTTATCAAAATCCTTAAGGGAAATTTTTAATTTTGAAACAAACAGTTTCGATGGACACACACACAAGCGCAACTGAAAATTGTTTGTGCTAACCTCTACAAACTTTGTCATTGCTCAGCATTAAAAAACACTCAAAATAGGAAACAGAATTGAAAACAAGAAATTATTCGGCACACAACTGGTATTCCTTCTTTTAATATGCATTTTATTTTCTTTGAAAATAAAGATTTATTTTGATGCATCGGATATTTTACAACGAATTTTTTATTACAACTATAATGCGTTAACGATATTAGTGATGAACAATTTTTATGATCCCTGTGTTCACGTAATAAATTACTGTAGTATGTCCTGTAAGGGACATTTCTATTCAAAGGATAATTCCGTTGGTCCTTGATCTCTTACTAAGGCGCAATTCTATGTAAAGGATAAAATGTCTATTCCAGTGGGTGTCCCTTATTAGGAAGTACTACTGTATATTGTTCATTTCATACATTTTTGCAAAAATTAAACTTTTTTAACTAAGAAGTTTCCTTTTTTGTTAGCTTTAAATCCAATTAATAGCTGGGATTCTGTTACTTATTTACATATCTTTTTTTTTATTTAAAGCTTGATATAGTCTGAATTTCTAATTAAATTGTAATTTTTACTATGTATCTTCTGAAGAAGGGGCACTTCTATTTAAGGTACAGAATGATTTCTGTGGTGGGTTTCCCTTATAAGGAGGTACTGCTATTTCTATTTAATTGATTCTTATTAATGTTTCATTTTTCTTTCCTTTTCAGTTAAAACGACTATCTCATCTTCTAGCAAGGAGGCGTATACCTGGTGAACATAGAAGAAGAAGTCATTTCACTGAAGAAAGGCGATTGGCTGAAATTATCAATCCTCCGGATGGAGAGGTAACTGGCTCAATGCCATTTGAAATCTCATTTATATGCGAAACTGCTAATAAAAGGCCTGATGCAATGTTAATAGCGAAGACTCGTCATTTGAAATACACACATTCTCCTTTATCTCGAATCTCAGACAAAATTATAGATTGCCCTGTTCATGTCTCGTTTAAGTACAGGTTTTTGAATTATAATGTTCAAATGATCTTTGAGACATTAAAATGTTTCACAATTAAAAATCTTCTTTAAGCCTTATTCACAAGTATCCATTTCGCCTCACACTTTTACCCGTTTATGTTCGAAATAGGTAAAATTATAACAGGTATAAGTAAACATCCTCGACTGTTGATGACTTTAAAAATGTTGTTAAACTTCTCTGATAGTTTTGATTATCTGCCATAGAAACATAACCTTAACTTTATTATAAGATTTACTTTAACAGTTACTGCATCAGATGAGACCTTTAGCAGGAACACAATTTTCTCACGATTTCTTAAAGTTTTATTTATACATCACATCCGGATTTTATAGTACTTCTATTGCACATAAATAAATTTAATAAAATCACTTATGTTACTTGGGGGGGGGGGGATTAAGCATTATAAAAACTTGCGCCGACATCCAATAGGCTCCAAGCGAGTGAGCACAGTTCATAATAAGATGTAGAAGCGAATGGAGCTTCGCTTAAGTCCATCTTAATCTGCATAAAGCAGAGCAATTTGATTGGAAGCGAATATGACGTTAGCTTCAAGCACTTCGCTTTAATCTGCATAAAGCAGAACGCTGCATATTAACTAATAGACGAAAAGTTTGATGGTGATCCACTTTCAACGATATGTTACCAAAAGATAATTCTTTTTTTAGCCTTCATGGAAAGCGGAGAAAACATCCCTACTCTCTTACCGTCAATTTTGCTTATTATCCATAGGTAAAGGGTGTTGGGTGATAAGCACGCTTGCGATGAAATAAATGTTTTATACTTTATTTAACATTTGAAATGTTTATTGTACTGATGTGCGATGAGGAGGGGGGAAACTACTCACAAAATAGGGACTAAAATATTTGTATTATGTATACAATAAAATATATACGTTAATTAAATACTTATAAATACATTTCATAGCTAAATGTATCATAAAAATGGGATAATCAAAAGATAATTTTCAACTTTTTTTTTCGGAAAATAAGAAAAAAAAACACTATACAGTTTTCATAAACATGCAGAACAGTAAAAATCTGCAAAAAATGATCAATATATTATTATTTCGTAAATCGTATAAAATCTGTAAAAAAGATTTTTTTCGAAGAATAAATATTTCTCATGATATCAGAATCGCACGAAAAGTTCAAATTTTACAAAACACATACATCTCAGTAAAATTAAATAGACGGCATAAATTATTAATTTGTATTATATAAATTAAAAATTATTCAACCTTTCTTGATGAATACACATTTGCAGTCTATTTAAAAAAAAAAAAACAAGTGTAACATTACAAAAAGTTCACCTCTTTACTTTAAAGTTATGATGTTACTGCTAGAAATATGAAATTTTCTCTCGGGAAAATAGAACAAAACAGTTTTGAATGCAACTATTTGTGATAATGACGTATATTTTTATAAAGTTTCATTTGCATTCCATTTCAATTGTTTTCCCACTTTTCTGTCAGAAACGGTTATTTCTTTTAATCTTCTAATTGTTCATTACACTTTACGGGACTTTTCAACAGGAAGAGTAGAATAAATTAGATTCTTGAAAATTGTGTAAGATAATATTTAAAAATTAACTGAAAAATCAGGATAAATTTATTCTGAATATTAATTTATCCTTACGTACATAATGTCGCAAATTGCAGCTATTCATGTTGATTTATCTGGTTATAGGAAGCCGTAGATTGAAGTAACCCGCAGTGTGATGTTCAATCTGCTGAGTTCTACTATAGTGACGCCCTCCCAAAGGTCAAGAAACACTGGGAGAAATTTATAAATCTAGGGGAGGTGAATATGTACAAAAAGGAGTCTTAAAAATACTAAATAAAAATTAAGTTTCTATCTCTCGATTATTTTTAATGATAACAGGTACTTTAATCTATGGCTTCCTGAAACCAAATAAATCAACATGAATAGCTGAAATAATCAATTAATATGCGGAATAAATTTTATCCAGAAGTCTCGATTATTTCTTAGTAATAATCAAAAATTTACGATATCCCTTCGTAAAAACTTATATTATTTTACAGTAAAAATATCAGGAATAACTTTTGAGAAATTTATAAGCTATTTGAATGTTTATTGCTCAATTGTACGGCATCATCAGATCTAATAATTTTACTAAGATAAATGAATTTTACTTTATATAATCTTTATTTATTAATGCTACTAAAACATTTATTTCTGTTTTTAGTAATTTTTTGCTCATTTTTCATGATATGCTATTGAAAAAAGAAAATAAGCTAAGTAAGCTAAAACATAACTAAAAGATAATTCATTAAGGATTTTATCACATTTTAAGTCTTTTCAAGAATATTCAAGCCTGTACTGAATGTTATTCAGAAACTCTCTTTGAAAACATCTTCGCTCTTGTCCGGGATTCAATAGTTCAGCACTTTCTATAATCCGGCCATGATGGAATGGCTTGGATTTTTTGTGAGGTTTTGGGAGTTTGTTGACCTTGATCAGTAGGTAGCGAGACAGCGCTATTAGCATTTTCGCACAATATTTATCATAACTTATTTCACTGACCAACAAAATGTTCTTTGGACTCTACTCTTTATTGAGAAGGTCGCCTTTTCTCTCCCCAGAAAAACAAAGATTCTTATTTATAAAACTCCTATTAGGCAGGTTCTAATGTATAGCTCAGAAACGTGGCCTCTAACAAAAAATGGGGAATACAAAATTGCAGTGTTTGAGAGAAAGGTTTTCAGACGCTCGATGCACCTATGATGGAAACAAATATTTCGACGACTGTGGGTAACAGAAACTAGGTGATATTTAAGCAATTGTAACTCCCTCTTTGGTTCTAAGTTATACAAAAACAAAACTTGAGGAGCGCTCTTAGTAAGAAAAGTTTTAATTTCAATACACTAAATCAATGAAACATGAACAAAAAAAAAAATCTTAAACCATCATTTCAGGGTCAAACTGACGGACTGAAAATGATTTCATATCTCAAAAACAGTGTCATCTCAACTGATCCTCCTCTGCAGAGATATATATACATATATTGATATATATACATATAGAAAGCAGAAGACATTAAAAGATTAGTAACGCAAACATTCTAAAAAAGCTCATCTTTATGAAAACAAATTTATTTGAAATAGCACTGTGAGCAATTATATATAATTCAGTTACTAAAATCTGTCGGAACCTATGATAATCCTTTTAAACATCCAGTATGTCTTTTATTCCTGTTGTTGGTGCCATGATCTTTTAAGTCTCTCAAAGGGGTTTTATAACTATTTGATGGCAAGTGTGTGGAGAGAGAGAGAGAGAGAGAGATATCGAAAATCCACTCAATTGGTTTTAAATTATTTAGAAAATTTATTGAAAATCTCAAAAAAAGTATTTTTTTAAGAAAAAATTATTTCAAAATTAAAAAAAATTTCGTCACTAGGAATAGTGCAATTAAAAAAAATCCCTAACCTAATAATTAAACCTAGCCTATTTTATCTATTTGAACGAAATGAAGGACATCCGAAGGATTTAAAAATAATGAACAATTCTTCGGAATAACATTTTTCTTCGATTTTTGAAAATATTTTTCAGGAACAGAAAACCGAGAAACATATAATTAAAATAGATGTAAAAGTATTTCCCAAAATCAGAAGAAAAAAAAATGTTACTGCGCAACAGCCTTCATTATTTTTTGTTCTTTCAGATGCAATTTATTGCATTCAAACGGATAAAATAGACTAGGTTTGAGGACAGTGGTAGAAATTCCTTAGAATTAACATTACGCTCACGAAATCAAAATTTCTGTAGACGGATGCTCTAAGTGCCAATTGAAATTTTATACAAAACATTTTTTTCAGTTTTAAATCACAAAGAACAATTTAGCTTACTCATGAGTAAAACTGTAAAAAAATTTAATATTTCACAAATTTTTGAATAATTCTGTGAAAATTAATGCGTAGGATCAGGGGCACAACGAGAAATTTTTAATGGGGCGGGTTCTCTCCCTTCAACTCATATCTCAAAGTTAATTTCAAATTTCCTTGTTTATTTTTAAGGTGAAAAGAATGTTTATGTAGAGTTTGGGATTTCCCATATTAATTTTTTCTAAAAAAAATTCAGTATAAAAACATTTCAGTTTTAAAATTTCAGTATGTGGCAATCCTTTTGGGGCTTAAAACCGCACATACATCCCCCTCTTCATCGCTGCATCACTGTATATGATGTAAATACATGCGAAGCATTTTTATACCGAAATCAGAGAAAAACAAATAAAAGTAGAGATTTTAGTATTTAGATACCAGTGTCACTTAAAAATGTTGACCTTTAAGGAATATGAAATCCTGCAAATATTTGTAGTGCTGAAAGCCTCTTTTACACAAGTTAAACTGAAAATTTTAAAACATATTTGATTTTTCTCTGTTTAAAATGACTCATAATTAGTTTCTTGGATAAAGAAATTTCAAAACATATTTCTGATAAACGTAATTTTTCTTGGCGTTAAAATTATATTCAAGAAATAATAATATTATTATTATTTCTTGCGTTGCAAAATTATAATTTAAAATCTCATTATTTGAGCAGCTGTTTTTCTTACATTTAATTCTTTGAAAGTAAAATGAAACATCGATAAAAATGTAAACAAAAAAAAAAATTGTCTGTTGAAAAACTAGAGTTCTGCGTTTTCTTAATATTATTTTTATTTTTTCCATTTTCCCTTGCTCTTTTCTATTACTTTTTTTTTTTTACCTTATTAAAAAGTGCTTAGCGAAATAAGAACAACTTCAAAAAACTAATGATAAAATAATATGATTTTAACTAAAAAAATGTCTTTCGAAAAGTACATTATTGAATTAAGTTTAATACAGTTCCCATGATTTTGTGTCTTTAAACTGTCATTTATATGCTTAATGTAAATTATAAGATTTAAACCACTAAGCAAACATAATAATTTTTTTTTAATTCAAGAAGAAAATTCAGTAAATCAAACTTTTTTTCCTGCTTTGTAAATACATAATTTTACTGAGTTATTTTTATCATAGATCCAACAAAATTGTTGTCAAAAAATTCAGTTCACCAAATTCAATTTTGAATCTTGCATAGAATTTTAAAGCAGTATAAATGCATGTAAAAAATGCAATAATTTTTGTTGTTATTGAAGATAAAAACATAAAAATTATAGATTTCAAATGAGCTGCATTATTTGTAATAGCGTCTGTACGAATACATAAATTTAACTCGCATAGTAATTATAATTGTTCAATAAATCACTCTTTTTTTTTAAAAAAAAAAAAAAAAGAAGAAGAAGAAGAAGAAAAAAGAAAATGTTTTAATTCAATCTAACTCTTTGATTAATTTAAAGTATACTACTCTTTGACAAGGAACACACACACATGTCTTAAACTTTCTTTACCATTTCCAGAACACATCAGTGGCAATTCTACATTTCCATTAAGAATACGAAAACGGAATTGAAATAAATTAATGCATATGTTTGACCTTACAACACTGAAAATTGTCTGTAATATCATCAACCTTCATGTAAGCGAACGAAATAGAAAGCTGTTAAAGCTTGTCTGGTTTATTTTCCCCTATGTAAATTGCCAAGTTTCACACACACACTCATATTTATTTAAACCTCTCGTAACGAAATTATCGTTTGACGAGAATCTTATTAGATCGGAGTTGAAGTGTTAAAACTGTGTTGAGCAAAACAAGAAGGTAATTATTAAAATCGTCTGCAGGCTCGTAAATTGAATTTCTCCATAACTGTGCTTATAAGGTAATTGCCTTTCATCAACACTATTCTTTTTATCAGATATTTAATTTAATTTATGTTAATACATGCACTCAGAAATAAATCATGATGTTTGTTTATACTGCCTTTGTCGGAACAGCGTAATGAGAGTTATTAATTTAACACGTTCAAATACAATCTTTCATTAAATGAAAATTATTCCAGCGAAAGAGAAATTAATGCAACTTTATGGAAATGACTTGATTTCGAGGCAAACATAAAACCGAACACATTTGCAATTTATGAAATTGTTCACTGTCTGATGTTATCGAAAGTTTTAGTAATGTAAAGGTTGAATAAATAATTAAGAAGTACAAATTTACGATAACGAGATGTGTGAAAGAAAGGCGTTATCAAATGTAGATAAGTATTTTAAAAACCTTGATTTTTTAGAATCACTAAAACTACTTAATTGAGGTACTTCATGTAAAAAATAGTTGAAAAATCGATTAATTATCAAACGGCAAACTACTTTGGAAAAAAATTTTTTAATAAATGTCAACAAAACGAAGTAAAAATTGTTATGTGCAAAACTATTATTTTCATTTGATAAATTAAAATATACCGACAAGTATCAGATAGTTATTCAATTGCTCAAATATGTTTGGAATCAATTCTCAAGAACGTCTAAAAAATGTTCAAAATCAAGGGGAGCAAAAATGTCTTAAATAACAAAAGTGATTAAATAATACTAGCGCTTTTCAGATGATAGCGCCATTTATGGGTTCGTGTTAATAGTTGCATTACGTTTATTCTGTATAGAAATTAATGCACTTTTTATAAAAATAATTTTAAACACAGCAAGAATAATAATTGATTTATACAGAAAATTATGCTAGAACTTAAATTAAATTACTGTATAAAGTTTCAGATTTCATCAATGTTGGACAGGAAATCAATATCTGGTTAGCGAATAGAATTGTAAATGAAACTATCTTTCGAATTTTGCTTCAATAAAAAAAAAATGCTGCATTGAGATCCGGATCTAAATATTTCTTCTTTAAGTATGATGGCTTAATCAGCACGTTTCATTTTCAAATTTCTCTTAAAAATCATGTCATGCGCAGCTGTCAAAATCAGCAATAAAAATATAATAGGCTTTAATGCATTTCATATATTTTTGGATCGTTTTTTTTAAATTATTTTCGCTTTTCTTTCTTTTACTTTCAATCTTCCTAATGGTTTATTACCATATAATACAATTTTTTCCATATTAAATTCTTTTTTTTTCCACTTATTGTACTAAAACACAAAATAATATTGATATTTCCACCAAAACACAAAGAATCTGTTAGATACTTAAATATTTTTTTTAAATGTATTCAAATCATTAGTACCTGAAAACTACATGTATCCTTTATTTAACGATTTATTTGTTTTTCGACATGATTCCTGTCTCTATCCTCGCACTTGCACCAACGCGTGTCTCTTCGGGCAAATCCGTCGGAATAGAATTTCGGTAGTTGTTGTCGACTCCAAGATTTAGCGGCAATTTTCACTTCGTCATGAAAAGGAAAGTGATTAAGATGCTCTTTCATCTTTGAAAAGAGGTGAAAATCTCAAGCTTCAACGATGCCTCGCTACCTTCTTCAGTTTACAGCACACCATCGACACCTAGAAGCAAAGAGAACAAATGCATTACATAGAGGACGTATATTGCTTTCGGATATAGCAAGAGTTTTAAAAATATTTAACTGTGTTATGTCCATGATTGCAGTAATTTTCAATCACGCCTTGTAGTACTTAACAGGGCAAATCCGAGAGCATAGATTTTAATTCCAAAATAACTTTGACAGCTACAATGATCTCTGATGTTGAAGAATAAACCTTGTGAATTTGATCTACTTTCTGAAAACGGTTCAAAAGCTAAAAATTTAAAGATGTAAATTTTAATTAACATAAATCATGAATTTCTTATGCATTGTTGTTTAATCAAATTTACATTTTTTAATGAGAGAACGTGTTAGATTCTGTTATAAATTTAAAAAAGATATCACGTAATCTCTTTAAAAATTAGAAAGCGAAGATTAAGAAAAAAAGAAGAAAGAAGAATGATTAGGAACAATAAATATGAACAAAACCCATAGTATCAATTTCATTTGTATGTGAATATCACCCTCTTTTTACTGTATGTATAAAGTATTCGGTAAATCATATATAACCCATTTCGAAGAATATATCTCATGAATTATGAAATTTGACCTTCTTTTTCAGCCGATTTCCTTGTATTAACAACTTAAAGATCGTTTTCACTAAAACTGTAAACGCAAATAGCAACACTTATCATTATTTCTTTTTTGAGAAAAGTGAAACTAGTATGTCAATATAAATACAAAATTGCGAAATAGTTTCACTTTTAATTCTTTTAATAAAAAAATCTTCTTTTATTTCATTTTCACTTTGAGACCAGTCGAGATACTGTTAATTCTTACGAATGAGCAAAAAATATAGGGACCTAAAACTAACAACTTATAACAGAGCAAATTATATAATATATTGAATAATCTGAATGAGTAAATAACAAGCACCATTCGATAATTACATTTCTGAAAACTATCATTATGAGTAATTAAAAAACAGATCAACAAGTTTTAAATATTTTTAGACTATTTATGTGAGAAAGAACTGAAAAAGAAAGAAAACTAGACACTTACAGAAGAAAAAAAAATGTTCGTGTGTGTATTTAACGAATTTCTTTTACTTTATAATTAGAATCCCAATAATAGTTGCGTCAGAACAGAATTGAATAAATCTTCTGTCGTGGGTGAACTTATATCAATTTAAATGGTTCTTTTTAATCAATTTAACGAGAATGAACAACTAGAATTCTGAAGAACATGACATCATTACCGCCCTCCACTAATATTCTTTTATCGTGTTGTTCTAATTACTTCGGCGAAGTACACTTTCACAAAAGAATATGGCTAAGGCTCCAAATGGAATAAAAGGAGAAAAATGGCCAGTTTTCGTTTTAATTGGCAGGGAAGTCATTAAAAGTAATCCTCAAGTCTTTTCCAGAAACTGAATCGAGTTAATGTACAACTTTTTTTTGTCTGTGAAAGATGTCTTTTGCAGCTATTGTAGACATTCTTGTATCTCATTTTGTATTCTATTATGGATGCGTTCTTGAATAAAATATTACTTTTTTGATTATTGATGGTTGCTTTCAGACGATTTATGCATCAATAAACCCCGAAGTCATTTTATATTTATTATTTTAATTTTGATAATAAAGAAGAGCAAAGGACTTTCTTTGATGATACTTGAGTTACACTAATTATTTTGACGAAGCAAATCATTATGTAGCAAAAATTACAAACACAAACTGTGTAACGAAAGAAAATGCACTTTAAGAAATTATATTTTTCTTCTTTTTTTTTAAGTAACGTTGCACTAGAACTGTGCAACCGGTTATTGGAAATGAACCATCTAATTCTGAATCACGATGATAGCGATTAAAACGAAATGTTAGGAGCTATAATCTCACTCTCAAACCTCTTTACTACATCTTGTTAAGATTTTAATATCAACAGCAGTTTTTATTATTCTACAAAATGACCTTCTACGAAAGTGAATTTTAATTTCATGAGGTGTGGGTTAAAAAATTCGTTGTTTACTAATTAGAATATCAAGGAACCTGATGAGTATGAGCAATTGCTTACAAAATCAAGTGTATACGTTTATCCCCCCCCCCTCCAACACAAACTTTCAGATATCACATGTCCGTATGAAGGTTACGATTCCGTGATTCTCAAATTTTTGGAATAATATTGATGTAACCTTTTTAGAATAAATCATTTATCAGGTGATTCTTTTTAATGTAAGAGTTAACTACGGAATGAAATCAGTGAAACTTACGGTGATAACACAGATGTAAAATCAAAACTGCTGATACATATACAAGAAAATTATTCAGTGCTATTTATTTTCAAAAGATATAAGTTATTTCAAAGATTACAAATCTATCAAGCTTATTTTAAATGTATCATAAAATATTTATTTAAAAATAGTTCTTTCTAAAAAGAATTTTCAAAAAAAAAAAAAGTATGGTGTCGTTAAGTTTCAGCTCTAAAAATTAGGAAAAGAATGACAATTTTCAAATTTTATTATTATTATTTATACTAATTTTTGGCAATGAAAAATTAAGTCTACGTTATAGATTTTAATTTTTATAATATCTATAACATTAAATTTATCATTTTTCTTTTTTGTTCAGTTATTCTTATATATAACGCCAAACCTTTTCTACCAGTTTTAGATAATATACTGATTTCCTATTTCGAAATGCACGTGTTGTTGTAAAATCACGATCTCCGTTTAATTGCTCAATTACGAAAATATTTTTGGGAACCCCCTTTTTCCTCCCTTGTTTATAAACGTCTATCTAATGCTTTCTTTCTCAGCTGACATTTGCTGCCTCAGACTCGAAACTTTGTACCCTTTAATACGCGTGAGTTGGAATTAAAAATGAATAAAATACTACAGAATCAATCAACAAAATCAAACATTCATTACTTTTAATGACCGTCCTATTTTGCTGGATATCAACATCAATAATAACATTGTAAAGATGTGACATATATATATACTATACGTGTGTGTGTATTAGAAGGCTGTGTGGAGAAGTATATATAATTCTACATATAATCTAATTAAGTACATATAATCTTCGTTCAAGCAATTAGAATATCAACAATAGCTTACTTTTAAAGTAGGAATCTTGGAAAAAAATTAATATTTGTAAAACGATACTCAAAATGTTCATTAAAATTATATTTTAAATTTCCATTAAGCGAATAGTTTGTGAATCATGTTGGGTCTAATAATAGTTTTTTTTCTGACTTTTCAAACAAATTTTTAAAAGAACTTATCAAAACTGAGCGAAATCTTAATTTAAAAATTATATCTTCCCTTTTTAATATTTTGTGAGAGAAAACCTTATAGAAACTGAAGCGAAATTACTCTAGAAAGAAGACCACACGTCAATTAAAATTCAGTGAAATAAGAAATGTAATTTTTTTTTTTTTTTTATTCTGTTGAATTAAAAAAAAAAAAAAAAATATCATTCTTTAACAATCGAATAAAACAAGTTATATATAAAAAAAATTTTTTAGTCAATTCCTACTTAGATGAACAAAGGAAAATTTTATTTTAGTTACTTTTTATTAAATAATTACAACTAATATAAATATGTATATACATATGATAGAATCACTATATTAAGAGGGAAAAAAAATTTTCACCCATATAAAACTAAAATTAATTAATTCATCCGGTAAATTAAATGGTGAGAATACAATTTAGCCCAACCATCCTTGGCGACAGGAATTACTTAGCGGTACTTTGCCAAATGTGGCTACCCTGGTCCGCTTTTCGAACTTAACATTAAGCCAAAAAAAAATTGCCAAGTTTGGCAATTTTTGAAATCGCTCCAAGTGGTTGGGCTAAACTGCATTGAGTGAATAGCGTTAACAAAAATGCATGCGTATAAAATAAATGATATATAGTGTTAGATTCAGAAGATTAACATTATAATACACTATGATTAGAATAATTACATTTAGTTTGCTTAAGGCATATTTACATATTGCTAAGGAATATTTAAGTTAATATTTTATCATCTGCTTTAATTTTGATATCCGAACAAAATATTATATTTAATGATTTATCGTTTGCTCTTATTTCATTAATTGACTTTTATGATAGAATCATCTGTTTTTACTCTTTTTGTTGCTAATTTTGGCATCTTTTTGCACTTTTGAATGTTTTGCGGTGAAAATAAAAAAAAAAGCATTTGAAGAAAGTATTTTCTTTTCCCGATAGTAGTTGCTTCTCTGGAGCCTGGGACTCGGAAGTACGCTTACTTAATATTAATCAATGTTTGTTTTGAATAATTCTAATTTTTCGAGAATTCAACGGGGGAAAAGCCGTTAGCTCAACAAAAAATAAAATTATCGAAGCCAATTCTATTTATTATTGTTATTTTTATTTTTTTATTTTATATGAATGGAAAGGAGTATATACAAGGGGAAGCCCTGAGTATAATATATTTTATTTGTATGGTATGTTTCCCATTTAAAAATAAAGGATATGCTTTAAACAAACTATTAGTCTTGCACTGAATCAAAGCTTATTATCTCTGATATTAGAGGTTGTAAGAGAAGTGCTACGATTACTTCTAGTAATAAACTTTTATTTAACATAAAAGTAATACATTCATAAACTGATCAACTGTGACGTGACACTTATATCATGAAAGATTGTGAGTCGCTACTTGTTTGTCTATTGTAATTAATGTTTTTAATGGAAATTGGAAAAAATGCATTTAAAAATTATTCAGTATATAAAATTACTAATCCTCTCTAATACATTTATGACACCTATATTTTCAGTTTCATGGAGAATTATTGCTTTTTAATATACGCGAAAGGGTTATATCATAATATTATTTCGTACGTAATTAAAAATAGAATTTTTCAAAAAGAAAAAAAAAAAAGGTTTGTTAAGTGAAAAAAAAAATGAGCATTTTTTTTTCGAAGTTAAATAAAGCACACAAAAATCGAAGTTAGGAACAGAATACAAATTAACAAATAATAATAATAATGCAACAGAAAAAAAAATTAAGTTAAATTCTTAAATAGAAGGAACAAAAATCTCTACATTTGAATACTTATGGTATTTTTTTTTTGTTTATAAATTGATTTTATAATAAATTGCTTATAGATTATTATAAAAGATTTTCTGAAATTACATAAGGCTTTTCAATATTTGCTTGAATTGAGACATTTTTATCGTTTTTATTTATCAAAATGAAACCAGTTAAAGAAACCTCGTGTGCTGAAAGCTAAATCTGTTTATTTTTAATCTACTATAACTTGAAAAGCGTCGCTATAGAGGAATAAATTATTTGAATTTACCCTTCCTTTTTATTATTTATTAATCTGGTATTGGTTACTCAAGTTTATAAAGATTCAAAAATATATACAAGTGCACCAGGATAAAATAAAACCACCTTTTCTTAACTAAAAGAGAATAAAAAAGTACTTGAATAATATTTTTAAGAACAAGAAATATCCAGAATTTGCAAAGGCATTCTAACATAATAAATATTTCGATATTCATTCTGTTAGAATACCTTTGTAAATCCTAGCAATACCTTTGCTTGTTACTATTGATGTATTTCATCCCAAACCATTAATCATCTGAAGAAAAAAATTTATGATTTTTAAAAATTAAAATTGTGTAGTTTAAACAGTGAGGCTCAAAATTATAAACAACTTTTGAAATTTTTATTTTTTTCAACTTTGCATGCTTAAGAAATATGGATTGTTTCATGAAGTCTAAATATTTGTACATCATTTAAAAGTAAATTTAATGAATAACTGAACACACACAACAACAAAAAATGAAAATCATATACTTTTTGTATTTAAAAAATTTCATTATTTTATTCTGAAAAAAAAAAAAAAAAAAAAGAAAAGAAACTTATTTTTTTTGTTTAGATAGTAATCGGAGTTCAAACTTAGACAATTACAATTATTGTTCTAAGAGCTAATGAATAACGAACTTTGATATAGAAATTGAAATTTATTCTCTGAAATATATTTCATTTTTCATTCAATTTATTCTGCTAAAAACATGATTTTGTGTACAAAGCAGATTGAATTGTTGTTGTTGTTTTGGAATTCTTTTTTGCATTTAAATTAAAGTAACATAAATTGCAATTAAATTTATTCTATTAAATTTATTCTATGAATTTAACATTGCAATTAAATTTATTCTATAAATAATAACTGTATCACATAAACTCAAGGAAAAGAATTCGAATATTGGACTGGTCAGAGAACGACCGCGATTTAAGCTCCGTAGGAAATTTATGGCACTTTTTAAAATCTCTTGTACGAATATATCGTCCATGAATTAAAGGAAAATTAATAGAGGCTAATTGCAAGTTGGTATGTACTAACAATACAAGAATTTTAAATATTTTTCTGCTCATTGAGACGTTATTGACTGTAATCAAGAAATAAAGAATAAGAAACTAAATACTGATAGTAATACTATAATACCATTTCTGTTTTTTTTTTTTTTTTTTTTTTTTTTTTGAAAATTAAAGCTTAATGTAAATAATAAAACTTTAAAGTTTTTTAAATTCTTTTTTTTTGCTTCAATTTAGCATTAAATTTACTTCTAAATTATTCATATTTATAATATATTTATAGTTATTTATTTGCATTGTATGAAATAGATCATTTTCTACAAGCGTGCAAATTTGAAAATATAAAACTTCAAAAGCATTTAATATTTTGATCACTACTGTAAATATGCGATAAACTTAGTTCTAAGAAAACAGAAATTTTTTTGCGAATGTGTAGTATGAAAGATGTTACATCTTTTACATTTTCAAGCAAAAATGTTTTAGATAAAATTACTTAAAAAGTTTGCAATAACAACATAGTTTCTTTAGTAACTTACTTTGATTTTTACTTTTATTTAAACTGATTAATTTAATCTGTGCACAATGTAATCGCATAGCAGTAAATTTTTAAGAAATAAATTTCTTAAAATAAATGAACGAGCAAAAAACGTAATTAGATATTCGATAAATCTATGCACATGCATAGTTTCACACTTCCCATCACTAATCTCCTCTTTTCTAAATTTTTAGAAAAATTAATCAAAAATGTTGGATGGGGGAGAAAAAGGAACTCATCTCCTTTTAATATATTAGAGGTTTAAAAAGAGAAAATTATTACACTTCACGCAAAAAAAGACACAAGCGTTATTACAATTTTTCACAAATAGGGGCGAAGCGTTGAAAAAATATGACTCAATATTGATTAAATTAAAATCCGAGACAGCCATGTTGGATATTCAACTCGGAGTTCGGCAGGAATTTTGCTGCCAAACTCGAGAAGTTTTTTAATACATCACTTTACTTTTTATACCTATTTTTATATCATTGTAATTGCAGCTTCTCCCTGAGGTGTGAAAATGACGAATTACTTTTGTATCGATCAAACAGTTTGAATAGGGTTTGAGAAGTAATTTTTCTAACCGAAAATATGTAAGACACATTTCTCTTTTATAAAAAAAGACATTTTCCTTTAATTTTTTTAAAATTTTATTTCAAAAAATTCTGTTATGTTATGGACAAAATCAGAAAATGAAATTTCGATTCAGTTTTTCATTTTATATGTGTCCGTCTAAATTTATTTATGAAAGTAACATTATATCGATTAAATGAAAATAACTTACTAGCATTTTTATTGATGGAACATAGCTAAATGAAAAGAAACATTCCAAAGTTGTAAAAAAAACTGTTAAAAAGAAGGATTTTAAAGGGATTGATGAATCTAAAAATTATACAGCATTGTAATTGTAATATTTTTATTGCAATATTTTGTAAGAATCGTCTACTCTCAAATATACATACATACATATCTATGTATGTATTAAAGCAATGAAATTATTATTAAAACACATATATAAAAATAAAAGAACAGTTCAAATCCAAAAACAACAAAAGAAAACATTTATCGAACTACTTAAAAAAATAAATAAAAATTGAAACAAATTTGAATACCCAACAAAACAAAACATGCAAATATGTAAATTTAATTGTATATATTATTATATCTTATTCAACTTTGTAAATATGAAATGAATCAGACAACGAATCTTTATTCTATTTCTTAGAGTTTTAGAATTTATTAGTTCAGTTATAAGACTATTGTGAAAGGTTGAGATTCAGCTTATGTTTCGCCTTGAGGTCGCATTTTATTGTAGAGGGTATTCAAAATGAACAATCTGATTTTTAAATTCCATATGTTCAAAAATAAACGAAACAGAATGAGAAGTAATACAAAAATATGAAGGGAAAACTGTGTAAGTTTTATATTGTGAACGATAGATGGCCCTCGTGTGTTCTTCGTAAAGTTATTTCACGAAAGTTGTTTGAGAAGTTTTTTCGGATCTACCGCACAGTTGGGTTGGTCACAGGGGAACATATGACTTTTTTTATGTTACACAGCTGGCCACCTAAATCGCCTGATAGGGCCTCATGCGATTTATTCCAGTGAAAATTTATAAAAGATAAGCCATTAACAACAAATTATGTGAACTTGAGCAATGGATTTCTGCTGCTGTGCAATCAACTGCTTTTAACACTTTACAGCGTATTTGACAAGAATTTAAGAATCGAATTCACCCTGTACATATAACTAAAGGAAGTTATATCGAACACTTGTTAAATAAACTTCCATATATACCCTTTGCATTCATTTATTACTTATCATTTTGTTATTTATTTTCAACTTTTATTAAAGATATTTTTTATTATAAAAAGCGCGTAGTGGCTTTTAATTGGCGTTATTATTATTCATATAAATTTCGGATTTTTATAAAGAATCCGTATTTAGAAAATAACGCGATTAAATTAATTTCTTTTAAGTTTTAACAATAATCCATCTGAAAGTTCACGTCAGTTTCTTCTCACACTTATTAATATTTCGTCAACAAATTTTATGAATATTCCAGTCAATCACTGCAGCATCAAAGAATATACAAACGGAGGAGAGGGGTGCATATCGTTATTGCCTTGAAAGAAGCAATTTCTTTAGTTCAGAATTACCCCTAAATAAAAACAAAAGAATACGATACGTCAATCTTGTTTCTGCTATTCAGAATTATTCAAGTACTGATAGAACTTTCTCAAAAATAAAATAACAAAAACACCTTGAAAACCAAAATTCCTACTAAATAGGATCGGAGGAATCCAACATCATTGAAAAATTGATGAAAATCACTTAATGATTGATGAAACGAAGGTAATCTAAAATATATGGTTAGAAAGGTGTTAGTATTATAAAATGAAAAACTCCATACGTATAAGTTTCTATAAATTAAAATTTATTCTCCGTTTTTGTATTTGAAAAATATTTAAGAATTCTTCACTAACAGATATATTTTAAATATGTATAACAAACATAGTCCATTTAAAAGCATTTCATTTGCATTGTTTCTTAATGCAAAATTATAATAACAATTCTTATCTGAAAATGATCTTTCAGCATACATTTTACAATACATATTGTAACAAGCAAAGAGACTGAAATTTTTTAAAGTTTTCGGACATTCAGGAAAATATCTGAGTTGTATTAATGTAAGGCTTCTATAGCAGTTGCAGGCTTCTATAATAGTTGATCTAGTCTGTTATACCAGCAATACTTTTTCTATACATAATGACATTCTGCAGTCAAAAATACTAATACTACAATCTGACAAATCTGAAAGAAAAAAAAAGCTTCTTTCAGTATTTCTAATTTATTTTAATCTGTAGATAATGTCATTCTCTGGTACGATTAAAATAATTAACGAACTCATAACTGATTTGAGCGTTGTAATTTTTTTTTAAGATGTCAAATTACATCATCCAAAAACTGATTCAAAATTTTTATTCTAAAATGAGTTTCGGGTTATTCTGCTGAAATAAAAGTTTTTACGTTTGAAGTTTAGAATGCCTACAATAATATAATAACATAACTATCCTGAAATATTTTAATTTCGAGAAAAAAATCTTGAGGGGTTGCATGTATTCCTTTGCACCCCCCTTGGTACGCCACTGAACAGAATTAAGGTATCCGTATACTTTCGGAGAAAAATTTTTGAAATACATTGATATTTGCTATCAAAATATTTTTAATGCTAAAATATAACCTAAAACTATGAAAAACATATTTAATAATCTGCTTTTAATCCAAAAAAAAAAAATTGGAGTGGAAAACATGGTGAAAATAGTACATAAATTGATTATCAGAATAACGTTCATAACTCAAAAGTAAACAAAAATATCATTATTTTGTAAATTTTATCTTATTTATCATAACACTTTTAGGGGCTGGTACTACTTTCATGATGAAAATCATATTACTACAATTTTTATTGTGTTTCGAGTCAAATAACAATGAAAAATCGAAAAAAAAAGTTATTACAATACATAATTTACACCTATTGATTGTTAGTAAAAACATATCAATTTTACAACCATGAAAGTAGTAGGGGTTCTTAAAAACTATATAAGGAAGATACTTGCAAAATTTAAATTAATTTGGTTCATAACTTTTTCTGATATTTTTGTTGCCATATGTCGAGAAAACTCATTTTGAGAAAAATCAAAAACAAACTTTCAAATGCAATTAAAAATTAGCTACCGAGTAAAATTAAAATCCCTGTAACTTAAGTTCTAAATAAGGTATAAGCAAAATTCGAACAGTATTAGAAAGAAAAACGCTTAAATTTTAAAGTGACATTAAAATTAGAAAATCGATAATTTTGACAAAAATGGCGTTTCAAAGGTGTACGGGTACCTTTTAGTCGATCTTTGAACAAAGTATAAATAATAATCCAGGAATTGTTAACAAATTAAACAAATCAACTATTGTAAGTTTAATTGTAATTCTCTTTTTAAAAAAAGATAACCAGAGGTTTTCGGATTAAAAGAGAGCCTCATGATGGTATCAGTTTCATTTCTGTGATAATATGAAAAGACATTAAAGTATACCTTACGCATTCTAATCTATCACAATTAAGTTGAACTTAATTTAGATCTTATTCTTTAATCCATCACACTTAATAACAGGCTAATTAACAATTCATGAAAAAAATACAGGAATGAAGAAATGACCAAAGGATGAAGACTAAGTATTTGCTTGTGAGATTATTTCGGCTGACTTAAAATCTGTAGAGTTACATATAACATAATTAAATAATACACTGATGAAATTTCCCTCTAACTTTCGTGAATTGTTTATGTTTCATTTGTATGTAGATTGTTGTAATGGAGAATTTAATTTCTGGAGCAAGAAATATTTCTCTTAATGATACCAAGTTATACTTTTTTATTAACATATAATACTCTTATTTAAAAGAAGGTTATTTTTTTATCTTCTATATCTCTAAATTTATTGTTTGTTTAACCTACCTAAATGAAATGAGTGTGGTTAATTCTATTTTTAGCTTTTATTTTCGTCTCGAATGTATCAAAATCAATGAAAGAAAATTCAAGAATTTTAAAGATTTTTTTTTTTTTTTTTCAGAAAAAAGTATTAATGATTTTAAAAAGGAAAATAAGCATTTGTAATTTCCGATTTTCTTTTTCACTCAAAGAAAGGATGTTATTTATTTGCTATTTAATAGGTCATTTTCCCCCTTTTTTTTTACCATTTAATTGAATTATTGAAAAAAATGAAAAAATTATCTTACATAAAACTCCAGTTTAACTTTTGAATCTTGAATTTACTTTTTAAGTAGAGTGTAATAATATTCTTCATGAAACCTTTTTTTGTTTGCTTCATATAAGAGGACTGCTTAAAAATTATTAGTGTTAGGAATTGGAACGGAGTAGATCACACACACACATTGTAGTAGCATTAAGCTCATGAGGTAGCTTATTCTAAGAAATATGACGCCTTTTGCATCCCAAAAAATCGTCGCCATAACTTTTCCAGCCGATAAGACCGACTTCGCCATCTTCGGAGCAGATTCACCGGAAATAACCCAATGTTTGAATTGTTACTTGTTTTCTGATGCATAATTAGAGATGAATCCAAGTCTTATCGACGGTGACAACTCGACCCATCAGTAAAGAAATTTTCATTTAGCATCAAATGGCTACCAAATAAAAACTAACCTTTGTATCGGGGTCAAATTTGTTTTGAGCCGTTTGACAGATAGCAGCAAGCAGTAGTGATACCAATCAGTAACAGATCCAGAGGGTGGGAAAGGGAACACGTGCTCTCCTGTCATAGTTTCACGCACAAGTTGGTTTTATTAACGTCGCTCTAGAAGAAACACGAAGGCTAATGGCGAATGGAACTCGTAATTTTGAGCCTTGGTCAAGAGACGAGGGCGATACCTGAACTGGCATCCCCTTCTCCAAACTTGTACATCACGCCAATGGGAGGACTTTGAGCCTCGATAGATTTAACGTATATCAGTCCCGGCTACACAGCGGATCTTTAGTGGCATCAAGGCTCGAATTTACGACTCCACGGAAATCGCTGGCCGCAAATCCGCTACCTCAAGGCTACTACAGACATGCACAGACCAAAATAATATATCTAAAGAAGAAATACCATTCAAATAGTCTTAACCAAATTTATAAGTATTTAGTTTATAATTTTACTTCAAAGTTGTTTGTTGTGTCCGAGCATAGGACCGAGCATTCTGCTGTAGTTAAGTTCTTATTTCTCAGTTTAAATTTGATTCTTGTAAGTTAATATTTAGTTTATTTTTAGAATGAGGACGAATTAAGTATTAACAATATACTAAAGAAACAAACACAGTTAAGTCTTATGAACTTTTCTGAGGATAAAGCAATTGTGAACCCACTATAGTTTTTTTACAACGTTTTTCTGAATTTCACTTGGTGTGTGTGTGTGTGTGTCATCAAATTTTCAATCACATTTAACCACTTCCCATCAAGTTAGAGGCAATTTGTAGTCGTTCGTATTGCCTAACAATGCAATATTTAGCGTTTTGACAAGTTTTAACAATATTTCAAATTTTAATAAGTCAAAATATTCTTCCTGCTTTTAGATTGAGGAAAATTTCTTTCCTCTGAGCACTCCACTGGACCCCCACGCAGCATGAGGTATCGTAAACCTTGTCGAGGATACTCACTCTTTACTATCTCCAGATATAGGGTTGTTGACTTTAGTCAGTAATCATTCGCAAAAAGAAAGTTTCCAATATTTATGTCTTATCACAATAATTTTTCTGAATTTGGTCTCATTCTTTTTAATAGAATGACTTTACAAACTCAAATGCATGTTTTGATTTTATGAGTATTAAATTTTTAATACCTCACAATGTCTCTTTTAAGTAAATTTAAATAAAATAACTACAGTTTTAACTAATATTTCAAAATTTTCTACAACTTACAAATTAAAAACGTTGTTTTTAAAAACGTTGGTTTTTATATCGAATTATTTTTCTGGATCTGCCATTGAACCAATTTATTCTATGAACGCCATCTGTCGTCAAAAAAAGGTACTTTTAGAACTCTTGTAACATTACTACATACAAATTACCAATCAAATATAAAAGAAAAAAATGTTTTCCATGCGTTTTTCCCATCATCTTAACCTTTTATAATAAATTATTACATTATTTGAATTGAAAACTCGCCTTTTGAAAGAATCGAGACTTATCTAAATAAGCATTGCCATATATAAAACTGTAGAGAATAAGAAATAACCAGACAGATAGGTAAGGAGACATTTACTTGATCGGCGATAAGAGGATGTAGCGACTTAGATGAGCACGGGATTTTGATATGAGAAGGTGGAAGGCGATATTCTAAGAGTGGGTACATAACTCGGATCCAGTTTAGAAGTGTTTATTCCTCACTCGGATCCAGTGTCGCTGCTACTATTGACATAAGTAGAACTCTCAATTGTAATCTTTGGTTTTGGACGTGATAAAGAAAAACGTTCGACATTCTAAAACTTAGAATAAACATAGATTTACTTGACTATCCATTTCTTGACTGATATATTATTACGTCTCAATGATTCAGAACCTGAATAGCGAAACAGGGCGTTATAAATAACTCACGATTTAATTTTTTTAACGAATTCTCTCGAATGTATTTCTTTTGAATTGAAAAATGATGAAACTTGCTTTTCTGTTGTAAGAATTATTTACTGTGTGCGTTAGTTAATAGCATTCCTTTTTTTCCACTCTGCCATCTTAAATTAGATTAGATTGAACCTCACAACTCGCGCGCGCGTGTTTCGCCTACATAATATTGCTGGCCCCATCTGGCGATTTCTTTCAAAGCTCTTCAAAGAATCTCGAAAAATTCTTTTTTTATATGAGCGTTTTTACTAGAATTCATAGCACGATGTTTCACGTACTCTTGAGAAGTTTTTTTTTACCTACACTTGTTCGCATACTACTTATTTCAAACAAATCTGAATCTTTTTCTCTTGGATTCCTTCTATTTCACTTGAATTTTAACAAAAACCCTAAATAATGTTTACTAATGGTAAGTTGAATACCAATGACATCAAAAAGGAAGTTCATTTCTGAACTTTATGGATGTGATTCTAAATCGCAAAATTAGCAATGTAGGAATTTAAATAAGCAATTGCGTAAAATGTTTGTTTAGTTCGGTTTTGACAGTTAGTACAAGGTACGGCAAACTTATACACTGTCAATAGTGAATTTATTATTTATTTTTCTTCCATCAGCTGCAGCAAAAGCTTCACTCTGTGCAAGAAGAAATCCATGCGGTAACGCTGCAGCTGAACAAGCTACTAGGAGAGGCTAAACCATGCGGGCCTCACGAGGCCAAGCTGCTGCAGACTTTGGAGGAACTCAAGGAGGAGTTCTCCGAGCTCATGAGGGAACTCAGGAGGAGGAAGTCCCTGGCTGATGGAATCGTTCTCAACAATCAGGTAAAAAAAAATTCTCAGTCTTGTCACTAACATGTTTCCTCTTAGCTTCTTCGCATCCATCGTACCGTGCAAAGAATAGGAATGAATGAAAGGGACTTAACGTTATGCTTGTTGGCATTAGGCGCAGTGGTGCGGCTGGGGTGTTCATGGCATGGTTGCAGGATCCAGGCTTGGGGAGTAGATTGTTGTTACGGAATTTTAAAATGAAATGTTTTCCATTTACCTTTCCGTTTTTCTAATTACCTTAAAACGTAAATAAAAAGACATTCGCCTACTCTGTCTATCACTCCAGGAAATAATTTATTCCCTACACTACTCTAACGGACTTGACTCCCACGCCGAAACATTTTTAACGTTAATAAACTGGTTGTGCGACTGACATGAAGCAATCGTGTATCTTCTTCGTTCTAGCTTTAGGAATTTAACAAAAATATCTGCTTAAAAGTTTTTTAAAACAGTTAAAATATTTAAGACTACTTTAAATTTTAAAAAATACGAATTTTTTTCCCTTAAAGTACTATTATTTTAATTACATTTTTAAAATTTTTCTTTTCCTTTCCCATTGCATTTTGACAAACAGCCTGAAATCTTCAGTTATCCACAGATGCTGAAAACCCTAACGACATTTCTGATGAAGATGGAATGGAATGAAGGTGATTTAAAGATTCCAGTGCAGATGACGCCTTATTCCGCCTTTTTATTTAGTTTAGTTTTCTTTTAGCATTGTTCTAGTAGTACGTTCGTGTGCCAGGTTACCATAATCATGACAGGCTTAAAAATAAAGCGGTGTATTAATTTGAAATTCTTTAAGAAAACGCTCCAATTGAATGTTTTCAATTGTTGAAGGAGGCATTTGGCGATAATTATATATCACACACACAGTTCTGAATAGCTCGAATGGTTTTTTGAAGAACAAGAGGAGGTTGAAGATTATGAATGTTCTGGACGACTTGTGACATCAAGTATTGATGAAAACGTTCAAAAAATTAATAAAGTTGGGCAAAATGAAAATCGTTTGAGAATATAGATGCTGGTAGACATGACAAACATACGAAAAATTTGAGGCGAGGATTTGAAAATGACGAAAGTATGATCAAAAATGGTACCAAACAATCCTCACGTGTGAGCCTAATGAGCTTTACGTGAAACAATTTTTAGTGGGCAAGGGTATTATTATGCTTGATCATGGGTCATATTCATCAGATCTCACTCCACGCGACTTCTGCCTGTTCCCAAAAGTGAAAAATAGCAATAAAGGATGTACGTTTTCAATCTATGAAGGAAGTCAAGACAAAAGTGACTCACTTACTGAAAAGAGTTACATTTGAAATAAATGAAAAAGTACTGCTTCGAACAATGGAAAGCACGTACTCAGCAGTGTAGAGATTAGGAATAGGAGTACGTTATTGAGGATTAGCTATTTTCTTATAAGTTTGTAACATTAAGCTATTTGCAGTTTTCTCTTCAATAACCTTGAGGACTTTTGTAATTTACATTGTATAAAATACCAACTCCTTTCCAACCAAATGAAACGGGATTTGGCAAATTAGATGAGGATAAAAAACTCAATGAAATAAATTAAGGATAGTGATAGATAAGCGAAAGGGAATTGAAAGGAATAAGGGGAATAGAAGATAACTAGAAGCTAATTGTTGTAGTTGATCTTTTGAAGCTAAAATTGATAGAAGTTATTCTTGGTTAGCGTAAGGGGTATAGGAAGGAAAGGGGGATCTTGGTTAGAGTAAGGTTAACAGGAGTTGAACCCGTTGCATTCGAGAAGTCTCTTTCACTCGATGCGAGTGAGCTAGTAAGCTGAGACTTTACTGTTTAATTGCAGGCTAAGTGTGAGGAAAATTGTTTCAAAGAGAGCGCGAACTTGTGAAGAAACCTAATAAACTGCCTTGTCCCCCCCCCCCCTTTTTTTTTGACGTCTCTTCAAGTGGAATTATAATCTTATTGATTATTAAATTAAGCTTTATGGTGTCTGTAGATTTAAATAATGAAGAAGGCGCTACAAATTCTCTATAAGTCATACTTTTTAAACCAGTTCCGTTATTTAATTGCTACTCTTTTAATAACGTACCTTGAAAAAACAAATAACCAATATTTCATGTCGCGTTATAATATCTCTCTGTACTCTACTCATAACATGTCTACTTGCCAAAGAAATATTAATGTTAGTAATATTTTATTTTACTTCTCTTTTATTTACATCTTTCAAAATATTAACCTATAACGTTCATTTACTTCGCTGCAATAAAACGCAGCATAAAGGTTAAAAATGAGGAATACTTCCTTTATATCTTTCTTTTTTAGACTAATAAATATATTTTTGAAGATCCGAAACTTTACAAAAACCCTTAAAAATACTTTCAACATTTCGGCAAAAAAGAGTTATAAAATCACGTAATTTTCCTTCTTTTCACCTTCGGAAAATATTTCGTTGTTATGAAATGAATACAATAATCTAGTTTCCAGAAATGTGAATAAAATTCAGAATAACTTCTCCAATTTTCAAATACTAATCAATTAATGGAGTCCATTATATTAATAGAAATATTATAATGGGTCGCGCGCCTCTATTTACAAATGGAACTCCAACAACTATTTGTCTCAATATAATAATCCCTGAGGCTCTCAATGAGCCTTTAGGTAATGAACTTTCCATGCTGATTAGAGTGCGTGAGATATTCAAAATAGTTCTATCGCATAAAGGTGAATTTTCATTATATTGTCTTCAAGCATTTCGACTAATTTGGAAGTGTATGCAGATGACGTTTAGCTATTATTACGTGAAATTATGCCAAAAATAGGGCTAATTTCTATCCTCCCAATTATCTTACTGTAAGTAATGTCGTCAATACTTGTTTCGTATTTCTCAATGTAGGGAAATCGATTAATGAGATAATATTTTTAACTTTATGTGTTGATAGTTTTGGAGTCTCTGAACTGTCTTACCTTGGTTTGAATTCATGTCTAATTAAGAGTAATATATACAGTTTAAAGTGTCTTTTGAGAATTGATATGAATTACTAAAAGTACTTGTCTATAAAGCGGCGCCCGCCAAATTAAGAATACGCCAATGTCGCCAAGCTAGTTAAAAGCGCCGAGTAAGCGGAGCGCGAATTTGAATGTAGGAACACAAATAACACACCAATAAATAATGTAAAACTTTTTTAATTAGTATTTTTATTTAATAATCTTTTATAACTATGTTTAGTGATAAATCTCATCCCAATAAGTACTATAAAAATTTAGATGTTTAATATTAATATTTACATAACTTTTAGAATATATTTCCGAAATTGCGTTCACTATTTTATAGAAAGCATTTTTTTTTTTCCCTACATATTTCCTGCACATAAATTCTGTCAGATACGATTCTAGATGATGCCGTGCCGCGCTGTTTCTTGTTACGCCACTTTGCGGAACCCCACATTCTTTCAACATTTTGCGTGTGAACTTCCGTTGACGGATCTACAAAATTGTACTTATGGTTCACCATGAAATGTGTAAAACCATCATCCATTTCGCTGGTTGGTAAATTGAAAATTGTTAACGACATTTTCAAAGGCAACAAAATAGGTATTTAAAAAAAAAAGTTACGAAATCGGTAACGTTAACAGGCAAGCGATATTTTACTAAAATGATGAAGTGCTGTTTCTTTAGGACTGCAACCTTAGGGGGTTACAACCAACATAACGATAAATCTTTTTGCTTGGCGATTTTTCCGTCTACATCCAATATCGTAATTTGGCGGGCGCCTCTATAATGGACTAGTACCTAACTAAGTTTATGGACTTTAAGTCGATCAAAAAATTTAACGTTATTCGATAAAATTCCTTGCCTGTTACAGGATGAAGATATGGATGGAGAACTCAGACGACGTCCTCGTCGTCTGACTTTGACCACACCTGGTCGCAGAGCCAGCCTGAACACCATGATGGCGTCCACGACTCGCCCTCTGGCCACGCCTACCATCTCTCACCACGCCTTCGTCGTGTCAACACCTAATCTACAAGCAGCAGAAGATTTCTCACCAACTTCTCAGTCAAGGCCTGGATATCTTCAAGTTGCACAGGTAATGGGTATCTCACAAATTTTCATTGAAGAAGAAATTATAGATTTTTAATACCCATGTAATTATAATTTTCCATCGGAAATATGAAAACGGTCTTTCATCTCAATCTTTTAAGTTTAAAATTTAATGTAACATACTTCCGTTGAAAACTTCATTTTTTTATAGAAATTTCATTTTTATTTTCATCGCAAAGAAGAGATCGAGAGTTCTTACTTCATGGAAATCCAAATATTGCTGAATAAAAATCAAACATTTAAAAAATGACCTTGAAATAGTGCTGACTTCGTTTCGCGGGGTCTATTAATCAGTAAAGAATGTATGATTTATGACGTCATATTTTCATTATTATTTTTATTTATTTATACGTATTAAACGATCATAGCTCTCTATTTCTACCTGATACCAAGGTCCGCTAGCCATAGTTAATACGCATCGTAATTTTTAGCAACGGTCAAATGACGAGAATGATACCTGAGTAGGCACCTCACTTTCAATATCCACGCCACACCAATGTGAGGAGTTTGGATCTCCAATGGCGGTAGAAGACGGGTCATTAGGGGAATCAGGACCAAACATAGTAGCAAACATAGTAGCTCATTCAATCCGCTGTTAATATTAAGAGCTATCGAGACGCAATAAATAATAAGTCAAGTAAATCCTTAATTAATTTTCTTCTGTCTGAGAATACTCAAAATTAAACTTTAATGCTAATGCAGAGCAATTACCTAACCGCATCCTTAATCAAATATTACAATCGATTGTTCTACTAATCTTAATAACAACAAATAGTAGAGTTGTATAAACTTGATCCGAGTCCAGTTGACATCTGGGGACGAATCACCTAAATACTTTTAGAAAATGACCTTACAATTTCTCACACCAATTTCGTGTGTTCAACAGTCTTCCTCTATCACCACATACCTCTCTCGAAGAACTCTAGATATCACTCACAACACTTCTGTATAGTAATTTACATAAGTCACACAAAACGAGATTCAAATAATGTAGTAAAGTATCCTTAAAGAATAGTTAAAGCTCCTGAGAGCCCGTTACAAAGCTTTTTATTTTTACTGATTTCGGAAGGCGCCTCTTAACGCTACACTAGGAATAACAAAAATATCGGCAAAACTGTTTTGCATTTTTTTGGTAGCCCATCAGATTAGAACTCCAAATTTAGGTATCCAATTAGTTTTTAGCGCATTTGTAGTTTGCTGAATGTTCCAGAGCTTAACGTTGGAAACCTATAGAAACAATTCAGGACGTAAATTACCTTCCAATCAGTTCATAATCAAAATACTTAGCTACTTTCACTGATTATAGGAGAGCATAAACTGATGTCCAAAAGTAATTGATAATTATGTGAGTAATGATGAAAATCGAGATGAAGAAAGTCGGAATGGCGGGAAACGTGATATGTGAGTGTAAACCGGTTATAAAATAAGAAAAGAATGCGAAAGAGAACAATAATAATAACTTTTGTTATCCAAAGAAACAGTTTCGAAGAAAACTGGGCGTAAGAGGATTTCACACTTCAATCAGAAACAAGTGAAATGAAAAGGTGATACTGCTGTTTAATAAGACGTATAATCAACTCTGGTAGCCAGACACGCTGCACAACAATTTCCCATTCTTGATATGACATTTTGAATGAATAGTGGGCTAAAAGTCACGAAGAGTTCTTTCCAGTATTGGAATGGAGCTTGGTGGTTGAGGAAGGGCTGCAAGTTGTCTCCCGAGCTTATTCCATAAACCAGAGGTATTCAAGCTTTTAAACTTTGGGGAACCCTTTGAGTTTACCGTTTTTTTCGAGGAGCCCCTTGTTCAAAGAGAAGAAAAAATAGGATATCAAAGCTTTATCCTATTCAAATTTACAAAATTATTATTACATATTTTTTTTATTATTATAATAGAAACGACTTAATAAGATAATGAATGGTAAGGTATCTAATGGCATTTCTTCGAAGAGGGGTTCTAAAATATAGTCAATGAATAATAAATAAAAGCAACAATATTTTAAATTACAACAAAAAAAATGGAAATAAATTTCTTTTAATGACATAGCTGTGATTGTTTTTTATTGCGAAATATTTTTACGTCTGGAATAATTGTTGAAATTTGCAACCTAATGTTATCTTCAGTATCCAATCTGTTTCTGTATTTAGTTTTTGTTGCAGCGTATAAAGAGAAAGATTTTTCGCATACATAGATTGAAACATATGACATTCAGATGTTTCACAGCTCTTTCGGCAATTTCAGAATATTTTTTTCTAATGTCAATTCAAAAATGCATAATATCAACTTGACTAAAATATAGTTTCAATTGAGTGTCAGTCGATATATCAATTTGTTGTTCTCTCTTTTATAGGAAGTTCGGAGATTTCACAGTCTTGAAAAGGATTTTAGATCCAAGATAATTTTTCTTTTTGAACAGGGAAAAAAATATTAAGAAATGTTTTTTGAAGATTTGATAAATGTTTGACCAAACTAATTTATATCTTTTTATGGGATTAGCGTTACCGTCTACTGAAATTGTATGTAAATTACGAAAGCATTCAATATTATCTTTCAAAATGAATTCCGCCCAAAATTTCCATTTTAAAAGAGTAGCGTCAATTTTACTCTATACTTTGAAAGTAGTGAAATAAGTGGGTGGTTCTTTGCCTGAGCCAAAGAACGCAGACTAATATGTGACCTAATGCATCTCGATTAATGTATTTGAAAAATGTGACTTTTACGAAATTTAAGATTTTATTTTATCCATGAAATATTATTTATATTTATTTTTACAAACAAACTGCCTTTCAGAATTCGATCTTTTATGAAAACTAAAATTTTACTTGAATTCTGGCTCTTCGATTAAGCAAATACTGATCTGTGGAACCTTTGTCAAAGTTCCAAGGAAACCTAGGATTCCACGGAACCCAGGTTGAAGACCTCTGCTATAGACGCTGAATGGAATTCAGATCAGATGAGTGAGCAGGTCACGATAGGGGTTGGATATTTACTTTTTCAAGGAAGTCGTCGATCAGGTCCGCATGTTGACAAGGCGCGTTATTATCCATAAATATGAAGTCAGGACCGTCAGCACTTGGAGATAAGAGTACGTAAGAATCAAGAACTTCATTTTTGTATCTTATGGCAGTCACAGTTCTCGTTTCAAAAATATGGAGCTCTGTTCTGCTGGCCGTGAACGTCCTGCCCCCTCCATAACTCCTCTTGAGGAAAACAATATCGTTCCGTGATGGTTCGAGAACAAATTCTAAGTTACATTCTCACCGTATCATTTTCGGTGGGAATCCATATTCAGATTAATACGAAATTCGTCAATGAACATAACATTGACCCGTTGGCCCAAACTCTAGTTTAAATAAGCTCGTTTATTTAAGGATGTGAGGGAAATGCAAGCTGCTGGTGCATTGGCATAAAGACCCACATGATTGAGCTTCCTGTAAACAGTTTGTCTGGAAACCCGTACTTCTGTGAGCAAAGAATCCAGTTTTCTGGCACAATTGATTCTCTAACGTTGCCCAGTTATCACCAGATATCGATCTTGGCGAATAGTTGTGACTCTTTGCCGTCATTAGTTAACATTTCCCGTACTCGAAACCTTTGCAAAATCTTGAGATCGAAGATACACATTAACATTCAGAATTCCAGACACTTCGGGTTGTGATCGTCCGGATTCAAGCCTTACAACGATTCTCCCTTTCACAAGCATGTCCAATTATCGTTTTTGTACCATCATTCGTTCTGTTTAGTCATTAACAAAGTTTTAACGCACTTGAATTAAAAGAAACCTGTCTGAACTGCTAGTGCCGAGTGAGCTGGATTATCAGAAGTCCGACGAGTGCAGGTGTTTTGCGGATGAAGGCGTCGACTGAAATGCTTTGCATAAAGGCAAAGTTTCTTTTTGAATAAGAAAAAATAGATTCAATCATATTTAGAAAAAATAATGCTTTAACCGATTTTATATGTTGGGAATTAATAACGTATTAAAAAAATTAGAGTTCTTCAAGTATTTTTCTTATGCCTCTATAAACTTTAAATATGCGTTTTCTTAAATTTTTATTTTTGTAGAAGCAGGTGCTTTCTATTCCCTAGGGTTTTTTATATGTTCAAGATACTCTTTAAATTTTTTTTGTAGATACTTTCAAAAAATATACTTTAAAACTTAGTATGGATTTATATCTCAGAGTTTTAGATATTTTTTTTATATGTTAAAAATAAATATTTTAATAATTGTAACCTTTTTTCAGGATTCTCTACAAAAATTATTTTTAAAAAAAACAGTAAAGTATGCCTGGTCTTCAGTTCCATACTAACTTTTGCTTCCAATAATATCAAAAAATATACATAAATCACTTGAAATAACTAAATATTAAAAATTTAGTATTTTATTATGAGTATTTTACTTACTTTTTTTCAGAATCAATTAATCATTTATTAGTTTTAATATTACCTCCCCAACCATTTTTTTTTTTCATTTGAAAAAGGTACTACGTAGCCTTACGCTAGCTTTGATGGGAAAACGTGACAATAATTTGTGAAATTTAAAAAAAAAAAAAAAAAAAAAAAAAAAAAGATATCAATATATGAGAATTTTTTCTAATAAATATTTGACTGCTTTAGATTAGAACCAGAAAGAAAATAACAAAATCGGTAAATATAAAACAATTCACTTGATACTGTATAACGCAAGATTATTGATCGTTATTATATGTATAACCCTAGATCTCGTCTGTTTAACGAAATCGAAAATAATAATTGAATTTTCCGTATTCTATTTTTTAGGAACGTTCGGGAAGAAGAAAATCTGATTTCAACTGATACACGAAAGTCATTATATCGGATACAAGAAAGAAATAAAAACATTTTTTAAGGTTCGACAACGGTGGACGTTGGATTTTTTTTTTTTTTTTTACAATAAGAAACTGATCTTACCATCTATGTCTTGCCCATTATTCTGAAGATCAAATTTTTCCACAGCAATACCGCTTCTGAGTAGAATAGAATTATTTCTCAAAGCCAAGCCGAGCTCAAAATAAAATTGTGGAAATTCAATCTATGATATAATCATAAAGAAGGGGAAGGGGCGACTTCTATCAAGTGTGAAAAGAATTTTATAAATTTTTGAAAAATTCTTTTACCAATACCAAAAATTGAAGTGAATCGCCGAGTTTTAAAATTTCGAATTTTATATGTATTCGAATTTTCGTGTCATGCATAGTTTCATAACGATTCAATTTATCAACAGGGTTATTCAAAATGATTTATCCGATTTTAAAATCCCATATTTTCGTAAATAAACGACATATAATGATAAGTAATACATGAATGCAAAGGGTAAATAAAGAAGTTTTTTTAGAAATGTTCGATATAACTTCCTTTAGTTATACGTATAATGTCAATTCGATAAGTAAATTCCTGACAAACACGTTGTAAAGTGTCATTGGTTAATGATTGTACACCAGCAGAAATGCGTTGCTTAAGAAGTAAATTTGTGGGTAATGGTGGCCAACTGCGACCGATCCAACAGCGAGGTAGCTCCACAAAAGCTTCTAAAACAGTTTTCGTAAAATAGCTTCAAGAAGGCCACCTATTGTTCACAATATAAAATTTACACAGTTTCCCTTTGTATTCAGGCACTATTTATCATTCTGTGTCGTTCATATTTGAAAATACGGAATTTTGAAATCGGATGAATCTTTTGAATAATCATGTATAATAGTTTTATGAACGATTATGGGTGACGTGTATTAAGAACATTTTCTTATAAGATAAAGAAAAAAAATGTGAGTGTAGCTTTTATTTTTTAAAAATACATGATAATACAGCAATAAAAATATCTACATTAAGTTATTCATAATTATCTTTGTAACAGTTGGAGCTGTCACTAATTTTCGAATCTTGTTTCAAAATACGGTTATGAGAATGAGGGGGCCATCCGATTCTCTTCTATAAATTTGATGACGTGGTTTCAATATATACTTACAAACTCACCCCATTTTTTTTTTTTTTTTTTATTAAATTTATTAATTAAAAAAGTAAAACAAAAATTTTACTGAAAAAATTTTTTTTTAAAAAAAAAAAAAAAAAAAAATCCTAATCACAAGGGAAAATATTTATTTTTCTAACAAATGTGAATATTTCCCTCATTTAAGGTTTGTGAATATACAGTGCCCAATAGTATTTAATTGTATTTCCTTTCCTTGAAGTATATGTATCAATTAATTCGAATATACTTAAAAAAATAAGTAATAATAATAAATCTGTGTATACATCAATTATTGTAACTTTAATATGCATCTGTATATGCAGAGATATTGAATGAAAATGTAAGAAAAGTGGTAGGAAATATGTATCAAAAAGAGTATGAGAAAAAAAATGGTGCAATTTATTTTACAGTTGAATTTCTGTAGACATGTAAATCAGAATATATAATGAAATTTTCACGAATAAAAATCTAATGAATATATTTCAAGACCACAACAGAAATTTATCTTTATATATAAAGAGAGGAAGGGGGTAGAACTTATGTATATGTTACTTATAATAATCATTACATACTCATTTGAATATTTTAAGTTTTTTTTCTCTATAAAATTCAACTGATAGTTATTTATTATACGATACACATCAAGTAGAATTTTTATTTTCGGTTAATAGAGAAAACAATGCAGAGAGTAATTGAAGAGTAACGAATTATTCAAAAATTCCATTTACGATTTTATACAGCAATTTAAAACGAATTGCGATGAGAATAATATACTGAACGTATAAAACTTCAAGCGAAACTAAAGATGAAATCACATTGCGTGCCCAAGTCGAAAACAGTACACAGCTAACGACTAAAAACTGGCTCACTAGATGCAATGCCCAAACCAGTCGGTAGCACCTCATCTTTTCAGCATCGCACGTTCAATGTGAATCCAGCTTAAGTTTTTTTTTTTATTAGAAAGATATAGTGAAATGTAAAATTACGTTAGAAATAAGAAAGGCTTTAAGAGGATACAAAATATGAGCACATCTTATATTTTATAAGATGAGTTCAAACAAGAATTTGATTAAAACTATAAAATAAGAAAGAGACCATATTTTAATTTATTAAGTTGATTTACTTTTTATTAATGTCGCACTTAAAAGGAGCATGAGGACTATTCGCGACGGACATGATCTGAACCGCAGCTGTGACGAAGACACCTATACCGGTACCCCACTCTTCTGTCATTTTAAAAATTGAAATGAAATTGTATCATATATATAAATCAATCAAATACTTAAACTTATATTAAAGAAAATACTAAAAATTACAGTAAAATCTTATTTTGAACCACGACTTTGAAAAGGGAAACCAAGCAGCGCTAAATCACGCCAAAGATATAGTTGCATTAAAAAAAAAAAAAGTTTTAATAGAAATGCACAACTCTTTTAATTTTTTATCAAAAGGGTTGCCAATTCAGCATATCTATCGCGCGTTTTGGTGCCATTTTGTTTACTGTCGCCAAGGTATGGATTAAAGTAGTATCTATTCAAAAATTACTTATATTAAAAACAAAATAATGTATTAATTTTATTCACTTTTCGTTCAATTAATCCATTTCATTTAATTATAATTTATATCATGAAATTTGCAATAAAACTAAAAAATGTTCTATGAATGCTCTACAGAAAATAGTGTAATTGTACTCTAGTAGATGACACATTTTCAACATTAATTTTCTATTTAATCATTTACCAATACTTGATTGAAGGAAAAATGTTACTATGAACAATGATCGTGATTTTTTAACTTGAATTTTCAGAAAATACTGGAATTTGATTCGTAAAAGTAGTAAAATATTACACTTTTTATAAGCTGATAACTGTATAATCTACACTTTGGAATCAGAAAACACAAATTTATATAGTATCTTTTTTCAAAATTATATTTATCTCCCCTTTTAGACAAAGAAAATTAACGAACAAATTTAAACACATTCCAAGTCATTTTAATATACAAACATATTTTCAAAAAATCTGATTACTATTATTAACTGCTTTTGTATCATAGTATCCACGCTTCACGCATATGGTTTCTTAATAAAAGATGTCTGAAAAAAAAAAGTATATCTTGGAAACAATGATGATTTTAAGCACTTATAAATATTTCCTTAAGATATTATTATTAGTCAACCACTACACATGTTTACAAATGCTTAATATTTGGTTCACTTAATTTTAATCAAAAAAATGTTTTTAATAAAAATTGCTTTAAACAAAGAAACAGATTGTACATTACAAACTCATATTCAAATTTAATCAACATTTTAGAATCAAAGTTTAAAGTTTCCATCAATTCTAGATATCGTCCATCAGTCAATTTATAAGAAATGGTAATCACACTATTAAAGCAAGTGAACTTGAAATGTAAACAGTACAAGGCTAAGAAACTTTTGTCCAATGTTCAGATAAGAGCAATAACAAAATCAAAAACATTAAAAAAAAAAATTCAAGATGGAAAAAAATTTAAAAAATGTTGATTCAACTTATTGCAAAAAGAGTATCCAATAAAATATTAAATTTTATGCATATGTAATAATAAGGAACACTACAAATTATCAAATAAATAAACACAAAAAAGGTTACATACTTGTATATCACCTAGTATGTTTCCCAACAAATGTACTATTTCACTGTATTGTTGTAATGTGCTATACATGATTGAGAGTAAAAGAGAAATGAAGTAATTTTGCAGAATATGTTTTGAAGAAGTACATTAACTGATAATGCAAGATTAATAAATATCACAATAAGATATATATAATTAATAACATGCCATAAAACATATTTACGAGTAAGATTTCTCAGGTCTACCACAAAGCAATTGTAGTAGCTAATTTGGACTGCTTCATCAATCATTAAGAAGTTAAACCAAGTAATAACATGTTAAAAAATTATTATTACTTCAAATAAGTGTCTACAATCAATAGTTCCAAAGCTACTTTTGACTTCAGATATCTTTTGTACAGACAACCTGCATATTGGTCCCTGTAGTTGGAATCTCGTCATCTACTACATAGTGTTAGTTATTTTATACTTCTTAGCGCTATTTCTTTTTTATAGTAGAAGCCAATTTCACAACTGCTTATAATCGCATTGCATAAAGACTTGTATATTCTTGTGTATTATATAAGATATATATATATATATCAATGTGTCTCAAAAGCCCAAATTGTGGGACCAGAGAAAAACTTTACCTGTTGATCTACATTAGTAAAGATAACACTTTGCCACATTAAACAAATTTATAATGTTTAATAATGTACATGTATATTAGAGTCATTCAAATAAAAATATTGTTAAATTCCAAATTTTGGATTTTTTAATCAAACATGACAGCAGATTAACACTTACAGTAAAGATTCAGCAGATCATAATAATCATTACCTATTTAGATAGGCTGTTTTCACTAAAATATGAAAATTAAATTTTCAGTAGTCACAAAATACGGAACAGAAAAACTAAACACATTTAATAAAGTTTGAACTTTTTTATGCTAGTGTAAATCAATTTTGGAAATAGCAAATATATGAAACACTAAACAAGAATTATATCGAAAATTATTACAATTAACTATACAAAAAGTTTTTTTCCAGAGCTGAAAAAGAACTAGTTACAAATATTTTATAAGTTCACTCATTAGCTTAATTAAGAGATATGTATATATCAATTTTCAAAATCTGTAATACCTCACTATAGTAAAAATGCTGAGCTCATGTGAAGTATCTCTCTGATAAACTTTTTATAAAGGAAAAAAAAGGATCAAAATTTCATGATATTTAAGGGAAATTCATATAAAATATGATATAAAAATTTTTAAAAAAAATAGCTGTCGACAAGTAATATTATTGCACCTCTGTTTTCTCCTTTTATTCACATGCTATAATATTCTTACAAATGTAATTGATATACGAAGAGAAAGCAATCATGCAATCCAATCAAAATTATACAACTGTGTACTAATAATTACAATCAATTTGCTAATTATTAACATATCAATAATTAAAACAATAAATTATGATTAAAATTTAAAATTGATCAAAAATACTAAGTAAGAAAATTATTCCATGTGAAGTTTTGAAAATTCCATGAATTATTCCATGTGAAGTTTTGAAATTTAGCAACCAAAGTTGCTAATATTTGAATAACTATTAAATTATTTAAAAAAAAAATTAAAATTAAAGCAAACAATAAAATATTGAAGAGAACAATAATATTCTTCACAGATATTAAAATTAAAGCAAATAATAAATTAAATTGAATACATTTTAAGCTAAATGTAATTATTGCTGCCATAAAAAGGAAACAATAACTGTGCATTTCTCACTTAATTTTGAAAAATCTCAAGTGACCAATTTATACATCCCCCAAGCCCCTTTTATATAGCTCCTTTAAGAACTAATAAATAACATTCAACTCTGATGTAAAAGTAAGCAATCAGGCAATATGAAAATTCATTTGAAAAAATTATTTTCCCTCTTAAAAAATGGCTTCAATAATGGATTTTAAATCTACTGACATTAATCATGAAGAAACAATAGATTTTAAATCAGTTTTATATAAATTATTTTTCACATAATTTTATTGTTATAAGGGCTTCATAAACAATATATAAGCCTATTATAGACACAAATCAAACCTCTTTGAATATTTTTTGTTATTAAATATTTACATGTAAATATGCAATTAAAATCTTTAATGTTACAATGGATTAGTAATAATATAGGAAAAAGTTGTGTGTGTATTTCACACATTTCAATAATTTTTTCTCAATGCAGTTTTTTAATCTTTTTTGTAGATATGAAGGACAGCATTTTATTAGACATATTTTCTTTCAATTTTACCGCATAACAAGATTTATATGTCTATAGTAATAGTATTTTTGTAATCAAATGTTTCAAAAGTTTAAGGGGAAGTTTTTTAAGGAAATAAACAGAAAACATAACCTTTCTAAATTGAATAAAATTTTCTCTTACATATTTTCATATATTACTGGAGGTTTGTAAAATATATTCTTAGTTTTCATAGGATAATTCAGAAAAAAAGTTAGGAGGTTTAAGGTTTGTTAAATATTTTTCAATGAATGCTTGTATATTTTCTCCTTTGCATTAGTGACTATTAAATTATACTTTTTAAGCTCTTGTTACTTTCCATAACTTAACTGATTATTATTTTAAAACATTGGACACAATGCCCTTTACCTCTAGCATATATGAATATCAAAAATGCTGCTTTTTTGGTGTGCAATTAATTATGATACATTTTTCAAAAAAATTAGGCCATAATAATGGAATATAATTTTATTAGCATGTCTTTACATTATAAATGAAGTTATTTTTCATTAATTCATACAAAATATTGCTCATAATTGATAAATATATATACACACAAACTTCACCACACAAGACTAAAATTAGTTCAATCTTGATTTCTAGGCTAAATAACACCAACACGAAAAAATGCCCATATCCCAAAATGTGTTGTTAAATAACACTATGTAGAGGGGGGGAAAATTACAGTAGAACAGGACCATAATTTAAATGACATTATACACAGTGATTTTCATATTTAGGTAATACATGCAAACACCCTTAAGAAATCAAAAATCTTATTGCAAATTTTAATATTTACAATTATATATATGACTAGATTTATTAAAATATTTCAATAAAACTTCAAGATAGTTTGAGAAACTTAATTTAGATCAGCAAATAACACCAACTTCCTCCATGCCTATTTATTGCATAAATCATTTACATGCAAGTATAATGAAAAGGGAATCATAAAGTTTCAAATTACGATTCTATAAAATTAAATTATTTTGATGTTTTACAGTCTCAACAACAAAATAATGCATTTCATCTTTATATAATACACATGGTCTAGATTAACAATCAAAGTCATGTTCTACTGCACATGCAATAAATACTTTTAAAAAGAGAATAATATGCTCCATATTTACATACATGACATACAAATTCGATAATCATGAAAAACTAAATATAATATCACAATAACTGTAAAGGGGGAAACTTATGCAGATATTAAAGCTTTTACAAACATATAAATAAATAAAATTAATAATATTTACTCTTCAAAGTATTATGTTTCTCATGTAAATAAATGTATTTTACCACATTTTTTAAACATTTAAATGAGAATTTTCTTTACTTTTAAAAAATTATGAGCTGACTCAAAAATAGTACTTTTTTGGCATGTTCATATAATTCAGCATGCCTTAACTGATAATGCTATTTCATAATACAACTCATATATTTTATACATTTCTGTAATGTTATAAACAATAAAAAAAAAGCCCTTAAAATATAACAGCAATAAATAAGTTTTCTGTATATATATATATGAATGAAAAGTTTCACTACAATAAATAAAAGCAAAGTAAAATATCAAATCAAAACTTGTTTTTTAGATTTTAATACAATATATAAATATAAGAAAATAAATGCTTTTAAAACATGAAATGAAATTAAAATTTAAACATTGGGATGGCAGCACTAATAAGTATAACTATCATTAATTAAATCATACAAATAAGTTTAAAAACATAGATTAATTTTTTTAAAGAGAAGAGGAAAAAAATTTTCTGTCATTTAATTTACTGTAATTGGTTGCCAAGCATTTATTTTTAAAAATTAGTTTACCAATTCTACAGTATAATCAAAAATTGAAATTTAATGAATTATAAACAAATGCATATTAATTAATAATAAATTCATTCATAAGCAAAATAATTTACATGTATTTAAGTAGTGATCAAAAAAAAAATTTTAAAAAAATGAAGCAAATATTAGTGAACTGGTATGATTTTAAAAATATTATTCAATATTATTAGAATCCTAATAAAAAAAAACATTTTCTCAAATTGCATAACATCATCTGATATGACATTTTATAATTTCAGATCCATGAATTTCCTTATTGAAGAGGCAAATAAAAACAAATCATTATTCAAAGAAAAAAACGTATCTAACATAACATAATAAATTACATCAGTCACAAAAACATTGGAATTTTGACTCATCTAAATAATGTGGAGTATAACATATTCTCAATTGAGCATTGTATGCCGATCATAAATATTTCTTCTTTGTTCCTGGACTTGTCTTTTCCACTTATCTTGTTGTTCACCCACACGATTCAAAACATTTGTACTACTGACTCGAGGCCTCAAAGGAGGAGGCATTGGTTCACTCTAAAATAAGAAAAAAATTTCCTTAAATCAAAATTAAATTCAGCACAAACATTACATTACAATAAACTCATTATATGAAAAATTCAATATTTTTTATAAACGTAATATTAAAAAGCTAGAATACAAACATGTAATTATTGTTTTGAGAGAATGAAGATAATACAAATAAATTTTCTATATCATTATATATATGTAAGGTTAGAGCAAGCGCCGACCACCTAATGGTGATGCGATCAAACACGACCAGCTACAGCCTGTACCTTTTTGCATGAAAAAAGGGTGCTTAGAGAACCGCAACGAAAAAAGTTATGTTCGACTGCACAGAGGCAGAAAAGAACTTTTAATCCATAACTGTGAGGAAGTGGTGTAAACTGTAATTAATATTGAACATTCATTTGGTTACCGTGCAAAGGCAGCAAAATAAGCCATACTGCATTTTTAAGTTCAAATCATATTGTCCAACATCATTTTGTTCAACCTGCAGATATTATTTGTATCTTCCTATCTAGAAATTGTATTTGTGTGTATTAAATGTGTGTTTGTCTAACTTCAGTTATTTATTCGTGAGCAAAAGTTTAACTCTTGTAAGCACTTCATATATATATAATGGTATAGAAAACTTACCAAACTTCATTGATATGCCAGTATCTATCAAGTTTGGTCATATTAAGACAAAAGCTATATTAATTCTTCAAAATATGTGATTCCCTAATTTTATAATATTTGTTTATATATAGTGTTCAGTGATATTTTTTCAACTATAAGAAATCTATTGTTTTAAAAATATTCAACTCTAGAATTGTCAATCTATAGGCATTCCATGACCACATAAAACTATAGTACGTAAAAGCAAAATGTTGAAATTCAGAAACGCAATTGAATAGAATATTTAAAGTTATCTATTATGATAAGTTATTGATAAAATATTAATATTATCTTGCAAATTAGACATTTCAAAAAATAAAACTTTTAGTGGAAAAAATACAAAGGTTGTTCAATACATTCTTAAAGAAGAAAATAAAAAAAATATTTTCAGTAGATTTTTTTTTATTATTTTTTTTTTCAGAATAGTCTCCTTTTAGCTCTATATACTTATCCAAGCATTTTTCCAACTTTTTTAAACAGTCTAAAAAGTAAGATTTCAGAATGTTCTCAAAATATGCATCTGTTTGGGTGATAACCACTTCATTTGAGGTGAGCCGTTGTTTGCCGAGCCATTTTCTTAAGTTTGGAATTTTTTTAAAAATAAGTCACTTAGCCATCAAAACTGCATAGGTGTATACCCATGCATTGTCTTGATGAAAGATGATCATTTTTTTCAAATGAGGACATTTTTTTTCTTGATTTCTTTGCTCAACTGGTATCCTAACGACACATAATACTCTCCAGTTATTGCTTTCCCTTTTCCAAGTAATTGGTGTAGATGTTTCTGTGCACATTCCAAAAAACTGTAGCCATCACCTTACCGGCCAATTTCACCATCTTTTCTTTCTTTGGTGCCCTTTATAATCAACTGTTTTGAATGTTCCTTAGTCTCAGTGTAGTATGTATTGATGCACAGACTCATCAGGAATGCCACAAAACGGTACAAAAATATCCTCAGATTTGACCACATGACCATTTATTTCCCACTGAGAGCAAATATGGCACCCATCTAGCGGAAATTCTTTTCACAACCAAATTTTCGGATAAAATTGAAAACACTATACCTTGAGATATGTCAGTGGCATCAATTATTTCATTTCTTTTGATTCAGCGATCGCTCAAAACCATATCATGGTTTTTGTCAATCGTTCCAGGCATAGTCACTTCCACTGGACATCCAGAACAATATTCATCTTTTGTGGACATATGGCCATGTTTAAACTCATTTACCCAATTGTAAATAGTTGCAAACACAGGAGCAAATGAGCCATGAAATTAATCCAGCTCAGCTTTGATCTCTTTCTGGTGTTAAACCTTTTAAACGTAAGTGTTTAATCATGGCTCCAAACACACTCCCCCAAACTCCACTTTTATAAATGAAAACAAGTTTCTTGCTTCAATCTGCAATAAAATGAAACCATGTGATGGAAATAACTGAGAAAATTGTCAACTGAGTCATGATGCTTACTAAAAACAAACCATTTTTGATGCTACAAGTGCCATTTCTTGAATTTTCTAAGAACTTACTGAACAACTCTTGTATTGCTTATTGAAAAAAGTCAGTAAAATAAAAGAAGCATAACACAACATAGCTATTATTGCAATCAGAACTCAAAAATAAAAATATTTGAAAAAGAAACCACATATCTCCAATTTACACACTTCATTATACTTTTGTGATCAAGAAACGAAACTTAAATAAATGGCATTCTGCTTTCTATTTATTGATATAACATGGTGAACTTTGATCATTACTTTTTAAATGAAATTTTATTTTTAAAAATATAATAATAATAATTCAAGATAAAAAAAAATTTCATCTAAAATATTGTTTGAAAACATACAATTTATAAATTAAACTTTTAAGTTGATTTAAATTTTAGAAAAACACACACACATAACACAAAGTTAGTTACATTAAAAAGAATCAATTTCATCTCTATATACTTTTTTTTTTCAAATTATAATAGCATTTATTACCATAATTAATGACTTAGAAAAACAACAAAAAACTTTCATCTAAAATTACAAATTAAATTTTCGTGGTTTTCAAGTACATCCAAAACAGCGAACATAACTGCATACATGTTAAACATTAAACATAGAAAACTTACTAAAGTAACTTCTTCATTGGTATGTTTCTGGTAAGCTGTTCTTCGCTTATTTAACAGAGGATCCAGGCACATTAAGAAAAGCATGTAGACTGTCAACAGTGAAATAACCCAGATGATAATTATAACAACAACCTAAAAATAAATTTAGAAATTAACAAAAAAACACTGAAAAATTACATAAGAAAAAAATTTAAGGGTATGATTCGATAGAAAGCAAATACAGACTATACAGAGCAAATTTTAAGATACTTTTTCATATATATCTATAATTGATAGCACAATGCAATTAAGAAAACAGCAGATTGATTGCAGAATGAATAGTTTTACTGACTGGGTCAACAATTAACTGAAAACTCCTCTCTTGCCACAAGTAATGTTTTCAGACTTCAATCATTGCGATAGTTTTATTAATATTTTCAACATTATCATGAAACATTTTAAATAATCAATCTTTATTATCTATGACCAAGATCAAAAGTAGTTTTCACACTCTATAATCTAAAAGGGGGGAGGGGATATGCTTAGGCTCATATATTAAAAATATCCCAGAATCACATGAAACTTGTGTCCTACAGCAAGAATTTCAGACTGGAAGATCACACATTTCTTCAAGAATAACTTGATTGTGTTTCAAGCTACAGTAAGCTACCAGATGGTGCTGATAGTATGTCAGATGTAAGAATGAGTCAGTTATAAATGAAAAGTTTTGGAAAAGCAGCATAGTTCACAGTTGGTGGGCAAACCTCACAAAACCATAACTAAGAGGACAAATCAAAATGAAATTTTAAGGATCCCTTCGAGTGATTCCGAAAGTAAGAATCGATGAAAGCTCCCTCTACTGGAAGGGGGTGTTACTTAGTGCGGACGAAGTACTCATATAATACTGGTCATATGGAGCAGAAGTAAATAGTTCTCTTATAAAAGAGAAATTACAAGCTTTATTTTTCTCAATTTTCCTTATTTCGCTTGAATACAAATTAGGAGCTTCTTAGAAGCTTTTAATTTTTTCAATTTTGCTCTAGTATTTTCCATTCCCATTTTCTTATATTTACGTTTTGACAGCTCTCATGAAGTTTGAAGTGACGTCACAGGGTAATAAATATTTCCTCTAGGCAGACTGAAAGAAGCTAGTATTGTAGAGCTGTCTCCCCACCTTGATTCTTTCCCTCCTATCTTCCCCTCCATTCACAACAAGAGAAAAGGAGAGTAATTGAGTCTCTGTCGTTCTTTTACACAGTTTCTTGCGAGTTTTTCCGGTAGGGAGGGGTCCCTTCCCCTCATAAAGCAAATCAACGGATTTCTGTCCCTTGTGAGGTTAAATTGCCCTTCTGTGTTGTTCCAGTGCTTGAAAGCTATCCCAAACTAGGAAGAAACTGGCTTTTACATTGCTTCAAAAATAGTCATTCTTCCCTTTCGACAACTTTTTTTACTCCTTTTTTCATGCCTTCCAATTTCAAAAAATCCGTTTCTACTATTTCATTTTTTTCAAAATTGTATCACTTGATTTATAAAAGATTGACAATGCTAGTGATATTCCAAATTTTGTGTATACTGATTAATTATATAAAAATAAATTTTAATATAATAAAAAGTTCTATATAAAAAGTTTTGCACAGAACAGATTTTGCCACACAAAGTGAGCTTTTTTTGTAATTATTATTAAATTACTCAATATATTAGAATTAAAGAAAACGGTGAAATATCGAGAGACGGGCAATAGTAAACTTTGCTAATATTAAAATTAAAGGAACAAGTAAATTATTAAATTGAATATATTTAAGATAAATGTAATTAAAATTAAAGGAAACGATAAATTATTAAATTGAATTTTATATCAGCTAAAATTAAAATTAAAGGAAATGAAAAATTATTAAATGGAATATATTTAAGCTAAATGTAATTAAAATTGAAGCAAACGATTAAAAATTGAAAAGTGATTTCAAACGCGAAAAGTCATCTGGTTCGCCAAAATTGACCCAACTAAAACAATAGCCCCTTGGGTGGCTAAAAAGCCGATACCTGGTCAGAACAAATTGCTGTATATGGTTGCTGTATTGTCAGTTTGTGGTTGTATTAACTGAAATAATTATTAGAGTTCTGTTGATAATATTGCATCCAATTCTAATTGCCCCAATAGGAGAGAAAATTTATATCAAGGCACATGCTTTTATTAAGAGTTTGATTTTTATAACTATAAGACACATATTGTAATATATATTTATTTTATATTTCTATAGCTCTCGTGTTGCTTTTAGAGCGAAACTAATAAAAACTAAATTTATATTTCTATTAATATATATATATATATATATATACACACACACACATACATACACTTATCATTTACTTTTTTTACAAGATTTTATTTGGATTATTCTGTTATTGAAAACAAAAGTTTTAAAATCATTAAATTAACTCAGTTTCTGTTTTGAGTAAAACAATTATCTATAACAGGTGTATTCAACCTTTTACACTTTGGGAACTCTTTGAGCTTACCGTTTTCTTGAAGGAACCTCTTGATCAAAGTGCAGAAAAAATAGGAATCAAACCTTTATTCAACTCAAATTAACAAAATTATTCCTGCATCTTTTTTTTTTTTATCATCACAACACAAGATAATGAAGGGAAAGGTAGCTAATGACATTTTTTTTTTCTAAAAAGTATTCTACCAATAAATAAAAACAACAATATTTTAAATTAAATCAATTTTAAAAAAAAAAAAAAGAAAATTTCTAATGACTTCGCAGTGATTGTTTTTTATTTCAAAGTATTTTAACGCCTGGAATAATTGATAAAATCTGCAACCTAATGTCCTGTTCAGCAACCAATCTGTTTCTGCATTTTGTTTTTGTCGCAGCGTACAAAGAGAAAACGTTTTTACATACATAGGTCGAAACAAATGACATTAGATGTTTCACAACTTTTTTAGCAATTTCAGGATATACTTCTCCAATATCAATCCAAAAATGCATAATATGAACTTGACTAAATTTTAGTTTCAATCGAGTGCCAGTCAATATATCAATTTGAGAAATACCGACTGAGTCAAAGAATGGAGACTAATATGTGACCTAGTGTGTCTCGATTAATGTATTTGAAGCACGTGACTTTTATGAAATTTATGATTTTGTTTTCTCCACAAAATATTTATTTATACTTATTTTTTATAAGCAAACTGCATTTAAGAATTAAAGCTTGTATAAAAATTAAAAATTTTCTAAAATTTTGGTGCTTTGATTAAGAAAATAGTGATCACTTACGGAACCCCTGTCAAAGTTGCAAGGAACCCTACCACCAAGGTTCCATGGAACCCAGGTTGAAGACCTCTGATCTATAACAAAGGCTTACAAAACTTTAAGGTATTGATAATTTTTGTTTGTATAGGTAATCATGTTACAGTATCATTAAGATCACATATATGCATCAAACATTCACGATAGAAGCTTATAAAACACAGAATGTACCAATAAAAGAATAAATAGTATGCATGTCAAATATTTGTATTAAAAGATACAAAATTTATATTATTATTTCTAAATCAAAGGCAAAGAAACTATAGAAGTGGGACAATGAACGTACAGTTTCAGGTGTCAAACCTTGGTTAATTTTTCTGAAGTCAGTCACTGAAAAGTTCATGTTGCTCTAGGACGTCATGCATGCAAACAAATAAATAACAAATCTAAGCTTTAATAAATCATATTTTTTTAAAAACATAAAGCTATTTAATAGTAAAAAAAAGACATAAAATATGGTAACTAATTTTATGAACTTTATGGGAAAGCAATATTCTAAGATACTTCATATAATCTTAATCTACATTTGTATTCAAAAAATAATTTAATCAACCTTAAATTATAAATTTATCTCAATCAAGAGACTTTGCCCACACAATCTAATTGTAATAGAAATTTGTTGATCATTCTCGACTTTTAATTATGTAAAGTTTAGTTTAGATTTTATTAACGTCGCACTAGAAGCAGCACGAGGGCTATTGGCAACGGACCTCGTAATTTTGAACCACGGTCAAGTGACTAGGACGACACCTGAGCTTTCACTCCCCTCTCCTAACATTCCCACCACCCCAATGGGAGGACTTTGGGCCTTGACAGATTTAACGTGCATCAGCCCCGGCTACACAGCGGGTCTTAGGCGGGCAAGGATCAAACTCGCGACTGAACGAAAAATGCTGGCCACGAATCCGAAACCATGACCACTAGGCTACAGCGGCCACTTTAATTATGTAAAATAATGTAGTTGGGGGGAAATTCACATTTATGGATACTCTATTTTTAATTATAAGAAGGGAATAGCATTTTAGATATATATGAAATTAACACGTAATTCATTGGAGTCTCTCAATAAAAACAAGTACTTGTTTTGTGCTAGGATCATTTCTAAAGAATCTAAGTTATTTATTTATGTTTTAGCATTGAGACTAAAAAATCAATTACTGGAAAAAAAGAGACGAGGAAGATAAAATATCAATAAGCATTTCTACCATCATAAAAGTGCGATTTTTCCTTTGTATATATAGTTTGGTAAAATCTCATTTACCTATCTTCATGAAACATCCTTTTTTTTTTTTATTTTAGAGAGGTGAAAAGACAAATCAATAAAAATTAAAAAGTTCCATGCAAAATTTTGCAAAGAACAGATTTAGCCAAACAAAGTGGATCCACATAAAAAAAATAGCTTCTTTGATGGCTAATAATTGTAAATCAATATTAAAATCATTTGACCACAAAACCAAACTAAAAAAATATGTAGTTTGAAATTCTCGAGAGAAAGAAAAAGGCTGCTTCACCACTTAAAATTCTAAATAAGGTTATTTATTTTCAGTCCGTCCTTGATTCTAGTTTACATATGATTTAAGGTAATACATAAATAGATAAGTAAATAAAATAATTTTTATATTTGTTTCACTTCAATCCAATAAAAAAATTGGGAGAAATTTATTACGACATATTTTTGAAAATTGAGTTCATTAGTGGTGAAAACAGGTATCAGACACATATTGCATATATTTTATTTCGATCCAATAAAAAATTCAGGAGAAATTTATTACTATGTATCTTTGAAAATTAAGTTCGTTACTAATGAAAGCAGACATAATAAAGAAAAAACAAGTTAATTTTTTTAAAGTGGTCAGGTACGACATTTATAGGGTATAGAAAAAAATAGCCCCTTGGATGGCTAATATTTGTTGGCAGAGCTTCACTCATATAATATCCATTTAATAATTTTCATTCTGCATTAGTTGCTATACAAAAGAGAAGGGGGAAAGCTAATTCGAGGTCTAAATCTTAAAACAAAATTTGTATGGATTGAATATTTATTAGTATCGCAATTGGAAGAAACATGAGAGCTATTTATTGTTTTTTAAATTTGAAACACGGTGGTGGTTCTAGGAGAATAGACCTTGAACCCTTGGTTCGACTAAAACATCACTAGTCACAAAATAGCAAGCATAACTATTTGGTTACTCCATACACTGTTTCAATACAGTAAAATAATGTTTCCATTCATGAGAAATGTACTAGCCATGTAAAATTGTTCACATATTTAAGAACCAGAAAAAGTTTAATGCAATAAATTTTTTCTCTATTCTTCATTTAATCATAAAAATTGAATATATTTTAATCTGATTCCTACAAATGGAGTTTTGAAAAAATAGTAATAAATGGTCATGCACATAATTTATGTACATGTGCATTCAATTTTATCATAAAAATTTGAACAATTTTCTTTTAGTTATAATACAACTTTTTCTTTTTTTTTAAAAAAAAAAAGCAGATTTCTTCTTTCTCTCTCTCTAAAGAACGTATCTAAAATATCTATTCTTCATTTTAATAATTAATAAAGTAATTTGTAAAGTGTACTTTTTTTAAATACTCAGTAAAAATAGCATAAAAAACGAAGGATTACTTTTTTTTAAAGAAATTGTATATGAAGCTTACTTTTTGAACACTATGAAATACCACATAGATGTCTGTATAGCAAGCTAGACAAACTTTCAACAGATATTACGCAACTGTAAATAAAGCTTCAAAAGAGGAATTCTCAGATCACCAACTACAAAATTCCTAGAAATCAGCCGACTTCAACGGAAAGGATCATAAATCTTTTGTCGATGTGTCTTTACCATGTATCCTTGCGCACTAAGGCGGGACTTTTAATTTTGCTTTCCTCTTTTTCCTTGTTTACTTTGTGGACTTAACAAATTACAAGCAGCGAAATAAATTAATTTTTTTAAAAAAAAATATGCATATGAAGGAGCATAAAAAAAGAAAGGATTTTGTGGAATTACTCCCCCCCCCCCGATTATTCAAAGTATTTTTACGATCAATTTAGTGTGCCGAAAGCAAGTTTTCAGATCTTTAATAAAAATTTAAAAATACTTGCAAAAATCAAGAAAAAAAAGTAACTCCACAGAAGCCTTCATTTTTTAATGCTCTTTAAAATGCACTTTATTCCATGCAATTAAAATAAATATTCTAGATGCGAGACTTTAAGTACGTAATTCCATAGGATTAACATTAGGTAGGGAAATTCGTGGTGGCATGTCTGTTAGGATTCGTTAAACGTATAATATTTAAGATTCGTTAAATGTATAATCTTTTGGATTCGCTAAATGTACTTCCTAAATCTTTTATGTTTATCTTGAGTGGTAACTGTATTTAAAATGTAGATGTCTGTCATGTTTTGTTAACGAAATAAAGGAATTTGTCAGAAGAAGATTGCTTGTTTTTACATTCATACTTTATACATGATTATAAATAGTTCAGTCTAATATTTTACTTTTACTTAGATATCTTTACTTAATACGATTGTTTCAATAGTGTCGAAGGGAGCCTTAATTAATCAAATCATCAGCTGTTTACAATGCAGATGGATGTATCCAAGGAACTCTAAATCACACTTAGTGTCATATTTAGGCTTCAACAGTGATTCCAAGAGGATGTGAATAAAGTATGTGTTTCAGTAAAGGCAGCTTATAATTTGCAATGGTGCAAGAAAACAGGCATTTGTCAATTAGCACAAAAAGGAACAAGCAAGGTACATATTACAACTGTCATGACATTTGTCAGCAGCCTCAAACCATATCTTGTACAAACATTTGAGACAGTGTAGCCTGTATGCTCACAGGTTTGTCAGATGTAAAACACTCCTGGTAGCGCACTGCTAGCACCAGTTGACCCGGAGCAGAGACCGTTACCTAGACATCTTCATAGTGGGAAGGTGTATTGTATACATATGAATACAAGTTTTCAATGCAATCAGACTCACATTGTATCTTCATATGGAGAGCACCAAGGATTCATTACAACCAAGAAAACATCATTAAACACCACCATTACAGTGGTCAAGGATGTCTCCTTTGGGGTGGCAACATTATGGGTCCTCAAACAGGTCTCCGTATCTAGAGCGGAACCAGGAATGGCCAAATTTAATGGGATATCATTCTGTGAAACATGTTAGTCTACTTAGAGGTGCAATGGGTGCAGTTATACTTTATAGATGACAACGCATTTACTTATCATGTAAATACTATGAACAAATGCTTTGAAGAAGGGAATATCACTTGTTTGGAATGGCTGGTGTTCTCCTTTAATTTGAATTCAATAGAACATGTATGGGGACATGCTTGACTGGTAAGTTGCAGATAGTAATCCTCCTCCTAGGTCTATTTTCAAGGACACCAGCCTGAGAACATTAATTGATGAGTGGGATGGTCGTCTCTAAGAAGAGCAAGATAATTTGGTGCACAGCATGACCAGACATTGTACTGAACATGTTGCAGATAATGGCACACACAGTCTATTAATTGTGTAACAAACCAAATCCTGTTATCTTTTCTACACAGGAGAAGTCTTCTCCAATTGCTCCAGGAAAAATGCTCCATGCCCCTTATTTTTGTTGGTACTATAGTACATGTACCCTTTATTTTGTTCTGATCCATTTGTTCATTGAACAAGCTTTATGTTTAGCTCACGTCTGTTGATGTTTTGTGCCTTTATTTGCACAAACTGTCATCATCCTTAATTTATTAGCATAAGTATACTGAAAGGTATCAAATTAATGCTTTCTTTTTTATATATGTTTCATAATTGCATACTTTTTTTTACAATTAATTCATTTGATTATTCATATAGTATAACTCATTAAATCAACAATGGGGAAATGTTTCAAAACAGGTTATACAAATAACCTGTTTAAAAAAAATTCCCAATGTTGATGTAATGAATTTAACTATAAAAATAATGAAATAAATTAACACTAAAAAACAAAGACTACAATAATGAAATATATGCAAGAAAAAAAGAAACATTGAATAATCTTCAGAGTAATATTTTTTCCCATTTTGAATTTGAATTAGAGAGTGAAAATTATTCTGAATCTTTGTTACACATAAAAAAAAATGAAATTATTTAAATTGCTACATGATAGCATTGAGAAGTACAATGAAACCATAAATCTATCTACAGTTAATAAAGAATGCATATCCAAGAAACTTTAATTAAACACATTTGTTAAAAAATTAAAATTCAATTAAGATTAATTATAATTATTACAATGCATAATAATTATAATTAGTCTTCGAAAAAACTATTAATCAGTAAATAGTGCATTCTAACAGCATTATAGTGACAAGAACACAAATCAAGTTTTAAATTATCTTGCACATAGACAACATAACTGTTACTTTGACACACTATAGTTTTTAACTGCAGCTCATAATCAGGTAAAATTATGAATTTACCATAAAAATCACAACTTTGCATTTACAAACTATTGCCTTCATTTAAAGTCGATAATTCAAAAAATATTCAGAAAACAAATCACAGTAAAAAAATTTCTCTAACAATTTAAAAACTGAATAGAGCATTTTTAAACCTGTATTTTTATCCAATAAGCAAATAATTCATTTCAATGTTGTTTTGATTTTTTTTAAAAAAAAAAAAATTAAGATATCTTAACATGGCAATTAAACACAAATTATTTCAGTTCTGAAAGTAATTTTAAAAAAAAGTAATAAAAATTTAAATACACTATAAAAGAGAAAAACGAATCTTACAAATATTGTTGTAGTATTCCGTCTTTCATAACGACATTCACATCGAGGGCAAAATTCCTTTTCCTTTGCTCTGACATATTCATCAGCTTGTGGTATCACCACTCCTTCACATTTGCTAAATAATTTTAAGGAATAAAATCTAAATTAAAGACTTAGATAAGTACCAATTATACAATTTATTGAAATTATTTAATATTGCTCACATAACACAATGCAAAATCAAGAAGATATTCCCTTTTTAAAATGTGATTAGAATACATGAATTTTTACATGCATTTTTCTTATCAACCAATTAAAACTTAAATTTTGAAATTTAAACTTTTAAGGTTTAATGCCCAGCATCATAATTCATAACCTTTGAATTAAAACAATTATTTAAAAGTGTACATTTTTACATAATTTATTATTTTGTATACAGAAAAAAGTTTGAAATTTATGTAGTAAATGATCTCAAATTCTTAATTTAATGAAAATACTAATTTACACACAGTAGCACTGATAAAATATGATACTAAATACAAGTTATTTCTACTAATGAGATTTTTTTAAAACTCAATTAATAGAATGTAACAGCCTAAAGTAGATGTAGCTATAATGTGAAGGGAGTTTTAACTAGACGATCTATATATAACTGCAAATAATTATTCTTTACAAATAACAAAACAAATTTACAAGAATTAATTCATTATATTTCAGAAATAATTCTTTATTTAAAACTTCCTGTTTACTAAATATACATATTTATATATTGTTACTTAACATTATGAAACATATATTATATATGTCAAAATCAAGTCTTTCCTTCACATTGGGTAATATACAAAATGAGAAAATACATTCAAAGCCTAATATTGAGTTTAAAACTTTTTTAAAAAAAGTTATTTTCCTACAACAAGAACTTTAATTCTAAATTTTGAAAACTATTATTCCCTTCTCATAGAATTTTAGTTAAAATTTCATTAATATTTATAACTGCAAGAGATAAACCAATATTTCAACTCAATGGTTGGTAAACTTTTTTGGAAATGGCCATATTGTAACATTTTTAGACATGGCAGGGCAGGAAGGCAAACTTGAAAATATTCACAAAAGTAATTCTACTCAAAGAGTAATAACTACATAAAAAGTTTCAATTTTTCTTTAATGGCAAGTGATATTTTACTTAATAATATTTATATACATACGCTTAAAAGAAAATATATATATAAACATAGATTTCCATTTATTAAAAAAATTATTATAGAACTAATTAAAATTTATATTACTGTGAATATAATTGTCCCTCTTCTGAGATAATACTTCATTAAATCAAATTTACAAACTAGTGCTGCCTATCAATAAAGTTGTTTGCAAATCATTATTTATCAATACTGATCTGTATTGAGATTTTATTTACTTCTTTTTCAAAATGTCCTTTCATACCAGTAATGTTATTGCCTGCTTGCAGACACTTTGTAAGTGTCAAGTGTGTAAGATGTTTGTTTCCAGAAAGAAGTAGATTTTCTGTAACTATCAATGGTGAAACATGCTAAAAGAAAACTTTTAATAGTTACCAATATAATACGATAAAGATACTAAGGAATAAAATTGTTACTGTTCTATAACCAAGTTTGTTCTTTGTTTTAAGTTTAATGATTGGTTGATAGATTGGTTTTATTCACATCACACTAGAAGCAACAGCTATCGGAGACGGACATCATAATTTTGAATCTCAATCAAGTGACAAGGACGACACCCAAGGTGGCACTTCCCTCTCCTAACTTTCACACCATGCTAAGGAGGACTTTAAACCTTGATAGATTTAACATGCAATAGCCCCAGTTACATGGTGGGTCTTCTGTGGCTTCAGAGCTCAAACACAAGACTCAACGAAAACTACAGGTCATGAGTCCATGACCGCTAGACTACTATGGCCACCTCAAGTTTAAAGACAAAAATATAATTAAAAGTTAAATAGCTAAAGAAAAGCTAAAAAATAAAGAAGGAAGAATAGAAAAGTTAATATCTATCTCAGACGTGATGTGAAAGAAGAAAAGTATTTAATATCTTAGAAAGCAGGAGCAATGAGCCATTTTACCAAATAAGAAATCCATAATTCTCAAAACATTATATTGAAAATTGATTATGAAATGAACTGAAAAATGAGAAAAAGTAATATTTCATTTCATTAAGTAACTGAAGTGCATTTAAAAGTATTTGAATATGTTGTTCCTCAACAAAGGACTCAAACATAATTTGATAGAATTAGTGCAAGAATTAGGTGGAATGTCATTTTCAACTTCAGCAGATTATTATAATCAATCAACTACTATAATTAGAAACAAATATTATGATGGAAGAATTTACAGAACTAATGCTGGAAAAAATAATCTATGTTACGAGTTAAAAAGGAAAAATGGCTAATAAAATCAGAAGGAATAAGAAAAAGGCAAGGATAAGGAAAGAAATTTTATATGCTGAGGAAATTGAATTGAGATGGTAACTATTCTACAAGGTGAACTTGCAAGGTAAAAAAAGAAGAAAACAAGGAGCTTGGAGAACAAGAAGATGAATATGTCACTAAAAATTATTCCAATCTCAACAGGAAGAGCTTGATAATGAATAGATGAAGAAAGAACAAGAATTAGTTGAAATTCCAGAAAAAAGTGATAAGTTATCTAAAGCTATATAGGAACAAAATAACTTTAGAGAAGAACAAAAGGAAAGATGAATATGAAACAAAAAATTCACTCAGTCTCAACATGATGAATTTGATTCTGAAATCAAAAAGAAAAATCTAAAATTTCCAATTACAAAAGAAACTTAGAAGCTGTGTCCAGTTTTAAAGAGCAAAATGTCATTATTGGAGAAAAAAAAATAAAATACAGAACTAGAGAAGCAACTTAATTCCAAGGAAAGTGAAAATTCCAATCTGTTTAATCAATAAAAAAAAAAAAAAAAAAAGGAATGAAACCTGTGACTTGAATGAAGAGAAAGGGAATGACTGTTGATAATTTATGATTCATTTCGAAATTTTCAATATGTAAAAATCCAGCATTAACCCTCTATATGTTATGCACGTAAAATTTTGTCCTGTTCAAGATACTTCAAAAAGCAACCAAACATATAATTATGTATGGCCGTAAACTCACCCAAAGCTTTAAAGATGAATATTTTTGTTTTCACAGGATCACTTCAAGTTCGTTTTCCACATATTTTCCGAATTGCTTTCCCCTTTTTAAAGTTTTACAATCTTGATAGACAATTGTTGAGGGTGTTGTGATGACACAATAAGTGTTGACAGGAAATTTTATGACTCTCACTTATGCCTTTACAGTTGAGGCATTCATTCAAAGGGTGGGGGGAGTATTTCTGTAATCTTCATCCCAAAAAGTACAGGGCAACAGTAAGTGTCTGTATGTCAGATTGGCTTGAAATTTTATTTTTTGTGCTTAAAATAAAAACATTATTTGATGTAGAGTTTTCGTGATATAACCAATTACTTAAATGAACCAAAAAGCTACTTTGAAGAATTTGTTTTAATTAGACAGTCGGATTCCCAGGGTCCGTGCCAGTTCTGAGTCGGCCCCATAGCGTCCGTCGTCACGCCCAAGTACCCTAAGAAAGAGTCCAAGAGCAAAAACTGCGTACTTCCACCCCGCAGGCACATATCAGCCCAGAACCCCGAAGGATCCTAGTCCGAACGATACGCAAACAGGGCTTTGGAGACACAGCCCAATGAACAGGGCCCCCAGAGCCAATCCTTATCCCGAAGTTACGGATCGAATTTGCCGACTTCCCTTACATACATTGTTCTAGTGACTAGAGGCTGTTCACCTTGGAGACCTGATGCGGATATAGGTACGGCCCGGCACGAAAATCATAGACTCTCCTTCGGATTCGCAAGGGCCCGTAAAGGGGTCCCAGGCACAACTCGTGAAACGAGGTGCTCTTTCGAGGCCACCTGTCCCTATCTCGGCATGATTATATACTCCCTTTTGATAATTATTAATTCAAAGCCGTAGCAAATTGTAGTGAGGGAGGAGAATTTGCTGTTTTATACAGTTGGATAAATTACTTTGTTTGTGTCTTTTTTGCATGGTTAACTTAAATTTTTTTTTCTTCACAAAATTATCACAGATTTTAAGTTTCTATAAAACATTTTTAAATCTCTCAAAATATCACTAAATAAATACCTTTAAAATATCTGTTTAAATTCAAAGAATATTTAAAAACAATGAATATATTCAATTGTTTCATTTATCTTATTTTAATTCATACTTTCAGTTTTTAAAATGATTATTTCATTAAAAGGTGTCATAAAAATGAACGCTTCAAAATTAGAAAAGTTTTAAACTTTCCAACCATTACAATGAAGAATAATCCAGTTTCTGTATTACATTACCTGGAAAAAATTTTATTTATTGATAAAAATAACAGAAGTGGGGAAAAAAAACTTTTTAAATCCATTAGTTTTTTTCATAATTTCTAAGTCAGGTGTTCAGGGCAGTTTACATATAATTGCTAGTTTTATTGTTAACATACCAAAATATATTGAATTTTAAACCGCTGAACTTCAGTTTCTTTCAAAGAGAAGATAAATGAGCATTTCCTTCAAATTTTTATTTTTGAACTTGAATCTTTGAATAATTAGTATTTAAAAGCATGTATGCTGTAAAATCTCTCATCATTTATTTTCTGTTAGAGGATAACTGGAGTACAGATAATTAAAATCCGAACATTTTTCTAAATCTCAATCAAAACTAAGATTTTATATAAGCTGCCCTGAAAATCTTCATTTGAATTTATGAAAAAAATATTTATGTACCACACAAATGCAGTTAAAAATTATGCACTAAAAATACTTACAATTCTATCAATATTTCAAATATTAAATTCAAGTTTTAATATAATGCATCATTAGCAAATTTTCAAAATCCTTAAGTCTTGTACAATTCAGTTGAAAGCCCTGCCTGTTATCAGCATGACATGCTGAAAAATTTGGTTGAATACAATAAAATTTGTACATGGAAGCAAAGCTGAGATGCTAAAATGTCGGAATGAAAAAAATATGAACATATCTATAGTAGTTTTAGAAATATTTATTATAAAATTCAGTTCAAAATTTATTTGTTATATTATAACTAATATTAAATAAAGCACCAATGTAATAAAGTAATAATTTGGTGCATTCAGAGATGGTTAAAAATAATTATATATGACATAGTTGGTAATAAGAATTTTATAATTTTAAATTCAAACTTCTTTACTGTCAATTAAGAGCCTTTTGCAATTATATAATACACATCAGTCATATTATTTAAATTTGAATAAATACCCTAACACTTACAAAAACATTCTTTCAAAATGATACATCAAAATTTTAGCTCTGTTTTCTCCAAAACCAGGCATTTTTCTATGAAACTAATGAAAAATTAAATACAATTTCAGATAAAAAAAAAATTCTTTTTTGCAATATAAAATGACAAATAACAATGAATTCATACCGTTAATACTTAAGAATAAAATTATAATTTTTTAGGGTTCTAATCCTGGGATTAAGGATACATTTCTAAAAGTTAAAATTGTTAACAAAATTTTTTATGAATATGTTGAGTAACTGTAGGTCAATTTCACCGAACTAAACTGTTTTTAGTGTATTGTTTTATAAGACAAAATTAAATGGGATGAAGTTTCTCTCACAGTTGAATTTTTATTGATTGAATTGAAAGATGTAGTTATCAATGACAATTTTATACTTAAAAGCAAATGTGAATATGTATTTAAAGGATAAAACACAAAAGAAACAGAAAGATGAAAATTGAACATGGAGAGAAGGTGGTTGCATCCCCCATTAAAATTTAAAACTATTGATTCAATGTGCATTATGTTGCCCTCACACAAATGTTAAGAGAGTATTTTTGCTAAGAGCAAGTTGTTCTGAAGTGAGGATGTTATGCAAAGAAAATTTAGTCTTACACCGAAAAAATTCATTCAACAGAAAACTATAATCTTAAGGATTAAAATTTATATCAATTAAAAATGTGAAAATCACTTTTTCTGTTATTTTAAATTAAAAAATGTAATTGAATGGAGAAAGCTCAGTTTTTATTTCAGAAATCTAATTATAGTATATAATGTTATACCATTCGTACTCATTTTGTAAAAAAGTTGGTCACCTTACAATATCGCTAATCACAGCTATGGGTAAACACTAGATGTAATTTAAATGTATAAAGAACAAGAGTTTAAATATTAAGGAGAAAAAAATACAAAGGATGAGCAAATTTCTTACCATTGAGAAGGAACTACATTTAAAATGTAGACATTTCGTTTAGTTTTGTTTCCTTTAACAACTTCAGGACTAGGACAAATACATTTACATCTGACATCTTCATATTGAGCCTAAAATTTTATAGAATTGGAATATTAATTCAAATAGGAAAATATTTCATAGTTTTATAGCTCAAAAATAAAAACTCCACCTTTCCTGAATCATTTAATTTTAGGTAAAAAAAAAAAATCATCTCACTTACACTTTGTCACTATAAATAAATCACAAAATTTTTAATATTTATCAATATAGGTGCTATTTTGGAAAGATTACAGCATTATTTGTAGAGGAGAAATAGACTGTATTAATATATATGAATTTTAAATAAGAATAAAAATATAAAAAGTTAATACTGCTTTTATATATAAAAAAAAAATGTCCCTCTCCCCCTCTTCCAGTGAGATGTCTTAATACAGGAATTCCCAAAGAGTAAATTCTTCAGCCAATATGAACTGAATCATTTAAATTTTTCATATTCAGCAAAGCAAAGTTATTCTCATTTAAAAAAATAACTCTGATGACACTAAAGTTCTACATAAAATAATTGTGACTATAAGTAATTTTAAAGCAAAAGTAAATAGCTTTATTTTTGAAGTTATTATATAAAGAAACACGAATTATAGATTTGAAGTGATTTACTAATTGTATCAATTAACATTACACTAAAAGTTGCATACAATGATCTACAGATAAAAGACCTTGCTTTGACAAGGGTCAGACCTCACTATAACCTTGTCATCTGACCTCAGTCAAATATGACATGGGTAATATTTAATGAGTACCTCACTCTCAGAATTTCCACATTATACTATTTCAGCCTTTTGCATTTGGATTCATTGTGTGACAATCCTCCCCTTCTTCAAAACAAAACTGATAAAAGGATTGGAATTAATGTCACACTCCAAGCAACATAAGAGTTATTGGAAATAGGCATCATAATTTTAAGTCATAATAAAGTAAGAGGAAAACACATGTGCAGTATACCATTAATACTTGGCCAATGATGAAATCAGAACTCAAATTTGCGATTTAATTCAAACAATGCCAAACATGAAGTTTGTAAATTCAACCACAAGTTCATCAAAGTATTTAGTAATTAATATATTACGTAAAAAGCTTTTGAGACAATTAAAAAAATTGACACAGCTTTGATGATTACTTCTAATGATGCATTTAACTTAACAAATTTGTAAAAATTCTGTTTCCTTTTTTTAACATCGTACACATAGAAATTTTAATTTGATATACATTGCAATTATACACAAATTTTTAAAGAAATCAAAGTTATCAATTTTTGTACACCAAGATATATTTCAAAGATGATGTTAATAAAAAAATATATAAATTTATTCTTTACATAAACCCTATTAAGATAAAATGACAAATTTCATATATATATATATAAAATGATGCAGGTTTAAAGATAAAAAAGATTCAAATATATGTTTTTATTTTACTTCTTTTATTCTTTTTTATTTACTTCTTTTATTCTTTTGCATACAGATTGAGAAACCTCTCAGAGACTAAGCAAAAAGTGCTTAACATTTATAATAAAGCATTACAGCTAGTCATAAAATGGCATTTAGAACTCTGTCGAGCGCTAAATAAAATACAAAAAGGAAGTTTTACTTACTTATTTTGCCAGTAGATTCAAGATATGTCTTAAAATATTAATTTTTATCATTTCAATGAACCAAGATGCATTATTTCTGAAATACTCCAGGTCCTTTAGTTTCTAATTATTATCTAACACATTATATAAATCTTTCTCATTATTTTTTAAGATTACCTTTCTTCTAGCAACACCATCAATATAAGAACACATAAAAATATCAGAAAAAAATGTACATTGAATTGAGATACCCACATCCTTTTCTTAAATTGCAAAGTTTTTAACTTATTCCAGACACAAGCACACACAAAAAAAAGCCTCAGATTTACCAAAAAGAAAAAAAAAACCTTTTAAGATATCTGATCATGTACTATCATCCCAAAACCAATGATATGCACTAACTAGAACAAAGTAGAAAGTTTAGGGTCACCACCTATAATGGTTATGTCTAAACAGAAAAGTGAGGATTGCTACGTATCACAATTTATCTGGAATAATTATTTCCGTCGCCAAGGGTATGTATGGGCTAAACCACACTCCAATGAAATCTTCTTATGAAATACTTCTACATAAGTCACATGTTATCTGTTTCGGATTTCTTTTCATCCCTTTAAAGCAACTAACACATAAGATATATATGTATTAATTAATATATTACATTATTATTTGTACTTGCTTAACACATTGCCAGCCAATCATGCACAGCATGGAATATGGTTCCATCACCAATATGCCAATCACACTCTGGTGTGGGGCGATGTCTCAGTGACAAGTCACATGCTGAAGTGGGAAAATTACTTTTGAGTGATCCCCCTCCAAATTATTTGGCACTGCATGTAGGATATTTCTTTTAGTATTACCATGGAGTGATGATTAGAAACTAGCTATAAATAATCTTGGTTCTGAAATTGGTATTTGATTTTTCATTGATTAATATTTTAATCATATTTCCTATAATAAGTATATTGGCATCTGGGTACAATCTATTTCCATGGTCAAGGCATTAACTATCAATCCAGTCTCTAGTGACTAGAAGTCAATGTGTTAAAGATGAAAATGAACATCCAGGCATTTTCACATTTTGTTAAAGTGTTCAATCCATTAAATGCTCTGAAAAGTGTGATCTGTTGTTTCAAATGTATACATAATTTGGAAGAAAAATGCATGGAAACAATAATTTGAATGAGCCATTTCACATCTTTATTGATGTTAATAAAATGGCCTATCCTATATCAGAGGAATAACAATTATTATATTGCAAAAATACTTATTTTATTCTTCTTATATACAACATAATTCCTGCCAAATTACGAACATAATTATTTCACTCAGCTAAAATGTGTTCTTGATAAATTGTTAATTTTTGGTGACATGATGAATATTTTTCAGCCATCTATTTTAACCCTAGAACACTAGCATGTTTATATATGCTGCTATCGCTGGAGATGCGCAAAATTCGTTTTATTTGCTTATATTACATTAATGTTGTTTTTAAACATAATGAAAGTTGTTTGCCTTTTAAATTTAATACAATCGACACAACTGAAAAATAAATTTACATAATAGTTAGTTACTAATACAATTATATGTCTATATAGAAGAAGATGACATCTTCGTGCTTTTACATATTGCTTCTCCACATTTGCAGGAGGATGTAGCTCTATACCTTCCACTAGAAAAAGTTACATTAAACATAACTTTTGTTGACAAATGGTTATCTTGTGGAGCTGAAATTAGTATTAATATTCCAAACAAGGCATTCAATTCATCATAATTTGAATTATTTAGGGAACCATACATAACATTTGCATAACCTATCTTCTTTCAGTTTATTTCTGCATTTGTGTGAGTAAATATTACTTTCTTTATTACATCAGAAATAAAGAAATTAAAACAATCAATTGGTTCTTTAGCAAATTGAGCCTCAGCAACTGAACCTGGTCTAATATGAACAGTATTTTTTGCACTAGTTTTCTGTTAGGGTTAAAATTAAATTTCATATATAATTTATTCCTTTTATTAAGCCAGCATCCAAAAAATGTAACATACCCTTGTTCTTTTGCATCTTGAATATTTGTAGTCATTCCATTTTTCTTTTGAACACGTAATTCAATTTTCTTTTACTTTTGTCCTTAGCACTACTGCACTCAATTTCTTGTATCAGAGAATGAATCACTAAATCAGGATCAATCTCCATTTTATCATCAGGAATACAATCTGGATCAGCATCACTGTCATTCAAACTATCTTCATCAAATTCAACGTTATCGTCACTTTCACTATCTTCAGTTTTCAAAACCAATTCTTGAATTTCTTTATCTGTTAAGTACTTGCGTCATTTGGCTATTTCTTCAACTCAGTATGAAACAAGAATCAAAACACTTTAAAATATGCCATTCACAAATTTAAAAATAAAGACAATATCACAAGGACTATGTTAAGATTATGTGTTTAAAAAGTCACGATACATGGGCAAAATTTTGTATAATACTAGCGACAGGCAAAATTCATGTGTAAGCCAAATGAACTAATTCACGAAGGAAGCCAAACGAACCAAAAACGAAAAAATAAACCACTTGGCATGCAGCCACCTAAGTAAAGCCCCGAAGCACTCAAGATCAAACAAGTGTATTGGTGGAAGAGAAAGGGCAGAAAAGAATCAATAAAGGAAGACCCTACCTGAAATATAAGTACACTAATGTTCTAGGGTTAATAATTGCTACAGAAATTACCAATACTGCAAACCTGCATCCAATACTCTATTTTAACCAAATATGAATATCACTTAATAAAAAAAATTCAGTAAATACCACTAGTACTTTCTGTTTATTATGGTACAGTATAAGTTATCTTGCAAATAGAAAACATTATTAACAGGTCACATGGAAAATTTTGAATATGTAATATGTATTACAATTACAAGTTGAAAACAAACTATTAATCTAGGACATAAAATACATTCTTATAAAAAGGAAATATAAATAAATAATGAAGAACAAGTAATTCAGAACTAGTGTAAACAAATATGAAAGACAACCAACAACCTCTTCTTAAATTTGCAAAAAATTTCCTTTTATAGGTCCAAAATTAAAAAATCTTTGTCATCTTTTGTGTATTACAATCTTTCTAAATGGTATCTTAATTTTGTCTTTTTTCCACTGATGATTAATAATAATTAACTTTTGCTCATCATAGTATTGAAACTTTGCTCATATTCCATATGTTAAAAATTATTCACAAAGTTTTGTAAATGAAGAAAAATCTCCTGCTTCTAAAAAAAAAAGACAAATATGGTTGCTAAAAAATTTTCAAAATTAGTCTCATAAAAAATTATTATTTGGTGCTGAAAAAAATGACAAGAAATGAGCAAGAATTAATGTCCCACAATTGTCGTATATTTTATATTAACAAAAATGCATACATACCATTAACGTCACTTACGATGGAAACCATGGGCAAATAAATCCCTGTTTTAGTAAACTCTTATGCGCATTTTTAGAAAATTACAGAATTTTTAGCAAAAAAAAAATTTTTTTTTCTTGAAATTTTCTATAACGCAATTAAAATACGTAATTAAATGGTAGAATTCGTATTTTTGAGATACAAAGGATCAGATTTTAAAATTCAATACATAAACCTCAAATAACAAATACTTACTTTACACAGACTTATGTACGAGAATATAACAATGAAACTTAAAAAATAGCCAAATTCATTCATGGCCATAATTTCTTTATTTACAAATTTAATAAGTTTACAAAATGAAAACAATCTGAACATCAGCCATATTAGATTGACAATTAGTTGTTGGTTTCCTTTTTCATGCTTGAAAAATTATGTAGGTGAAGGAACAATAGAAGTTTCATTTCTTTGTGAAAAGAAATTATTTCTGAGATTACTACAATGACATTTAAATTAATTAGTAAAATTTTCAATATTATTAACTTAATATGAAAAATGGATGATCACTATAAAATTGAAGAAATCGATGTTGAGAACATAGAAACCTTATTTTATTTCAAATATTTTTTGTGGACGAAACATGTACTGAAAAAAAAAAAATCCAACTGAATTTTGTTTTCCTTCATAATTTTTTTCAGGTGTTACATTTGTTTTAGCTAATGGCCACCCCTTCTTGACCAATAGGAAAAATATTGATTCAAAGCATTGCAGAACCGGCAAAACATAGAAAAAGCAAAAACAAATAATATTATTTAATGTGATTGTTTGCTTTTATAATTGCTCTTTTAATTTTGAATAAAAAAATTTAGCTTTGAAAATCCATTGAATTTTTTTAAGAAAGAACTATTTTTCTTTCCATTTTTAAAAGATGTCTAAAAATATTCCGGCTGTTGTCGAACCTCATCTAGATGCTATACATTGCAATTCAGGTGAGTTGTTTCATTTATATTAGATTTTCTTTTAAAAAAAGGATAATTTGTATAACATATATTTTGTCATCTGAATGAAGTATACTAGAATTCTATTGTCAGTAGTATATCTAAGCACGTGGTTAATTGATTCTGTTGCATAATGAAATTTCTACCTCCTAATTTTGTTGCATATCTTTTATTAAGTTATTTCTTTTAAGTATATAGGCCATTAATTTTGCATTAAAATGATAGCTTACTTAGAATTAATATTATCTTTAACTTTAAACTTGTATTTCTGTATATTCATTACATAAAATAAACTTGGAAAGAAAAGGAATTAATGCCTTAAAGTATTCATCAAAATCATATTGTTAATTCAAGTATGATAAACACAATTCATTGCAATTTGTTTTCTTCTATTAAGAATTACAGATATAGTCCTCATGTTGCTTCTAGTGTGATATTAATAAAACCAAACCAAGAATTTGAGATCCATTTAGCTTATTTAAAATATAAAAGTCACTCTTCTAAGTCTTTCTAATATATGTACTGAATTTTGATTATTTGTGCAGCAGTGTACATTTAAATGTACACCATATACAAAAAAAAAATGTTTGAATTTTAAAGATATGTTGCACTTAGATTACTAATTTATTCTAAACCCTTGCTTTTTTCCCCGATTTGTAAAATGTTCAAAATTATATGAAAACATTAAGCTGTGTTTAATGTTTAAATAAACATAATTTATAATGAAATGGATCCATTAGGGAAGCATTTAAAATGATCTGTTAAACACAAAAATGTTTTTCTTTATAAGTTTGATACAATTTGCATGGATGGCATACTGCATTTGCTTGAAAAAAAAAAATATGGGCAGTTTTATTCCATAAACAGTTTCATTGCAGCCTATTTTATTGGTTTTTTGGTTAAAATCGAGAATAGTGTGTTCCTTATACCGATGGCAACTTCCTAGATAGGTCGCTAAACATGCGTGACTTAAGCATGAGTATGGAAAATGAGAAGAAAATTGGAAAAAACCAGTATCGTTCGAAGAATAACCCATAAACATTAGGATTTAAGAATAATTTATAAATATTAATTTTAAATAAAAAAAATGATTATTTATAAACAATTAATAATTATTTTATAAATAAATTATTGGAAATAAGAAAGGCTTGTTTATGAATAGTTATTTATAAATAGTTACGGGTTTAAATAGGTATTAAGAATAATAATTTATAAATAAGTATTTATAAACAATTATTGTTTATGCAGAAGTATTTAAATATTTAAAACTTTTATAAAGTATGACATTTTTGCTATAATGAATAAGTTGCACGTTACTTTATTATGTTGAGAGGAATGCTATGAATAAAGAATTCATAAAAAATCTTACCTATCTCGTCAGAATTCCTCATTTGGAGGATACACTTTAACTTCTGAATCCAGAAATATGATAAAAAGTTGAGGGAGATTGTATTTCTTGTGCTTTTTTCGCCTTTACTTTAGTTGAGGGAGATTGTATTTCTTGTACTTTAGTATCGCCCATCTGCCAAATATGACACCACTTTCTGGCAACAGGGATTAAAAAAGGGTTACCATCAAAATTTCCAATGAAATTCCATGTTCAAAAAATAAATATACATATTACAAATTTATAGATATTTTTAAGGGTATTGGACATAATATTTTAAAATTATTCATACAACTTAGGAATTATTTCGTGTGTGTGTGTACTTGATAATGATATTTCAATCATTTTATTGAACTATAAAATAATTATATATATATATATATACACAAAATATTTTGCTCATCATATAGAAAACAATTCAAAAGATACAATGTACCTGATCTTTTAATGATAGTATTGGATATTTTCCTTGAAACAATTATAGAACTTTTTAATTTTGGAAATTTAATTTATTTTCTTTTGTTCTTATAAAAATTCTATTTCTTAAAACTTAGGTATCCCTTAGAGTGCCATCCAATTGGATGTGGTATGGGTTGATACAAATAATCATTTATCACCAAACTTGGCAGTATTTTTTGGCAAAAAAAATATTCTTTATCTTTCAAAGAAATGTTGTATGTTATTCTAAAAATATTGTCTCCTTTTTATTAAAAATTTTGTGTGATTTTGACAAATAACAATCAAGAATAGAGAATATGTGACATATGTAAATTTCTTTACAAATTATATGCATCAGGGTTACCATAACCTAAATCGCCAAATTTAAATCATTATCACTCCCAAAAGTTGCTTGTCGCCAAGGGGCATCCTGCACCTGACTTTATCTGGGTTTTTTTTTTAATTTTAATATAATTTTGGGTACTTTTATTATTCATAGTTATTTATTCTTTGGTAGGAATTAATTTAACATGTTAATGATGATAAATTTAAAGATTTCAGTGATTTCAAAAGTTATATTTTGTTTTAGAGAACATATTTGATGTAGTTTAATTTAAAATGACTCCTATTCCTGTAAAATAAACATCCATCATTGTCATTTATTTTATAAGTTAGCACATGCTAGTGCATTTGTTTGTTTTTGATCCTCTTTCTCATGCATCAGGAATAATCTGTTGGCAAGGTAATGATTATGGTCCTGGCTCTTAAATATTTTAAAACTCAACTTAATATATGTCTGTTATTTAATCCTTAATGTTTATCCAAGCAAAATTGGACAAGTGTATTCTTTTTGTGAAGGAAAAGGAAGTTTAATTTGCTTAAGGTTACTTTTCTCTGTCCCATCTTGATCCACTTCCAGTGGGAAATAGAACTTATTTAATAGACAAGTTCATTTCCAATTCTTACATCTTTTTGAAAAGCTAAGTTTTAAAAAAACAAAAGAACTAAGTTTAATAATTTTTAATGGATCTACTTTTATATGTGCGAGTCTAACTTTGGTGGGTTTAATATGGTGAATTTATCAAAGCAGAACTATTAATTCACAATTTTCATTTCAGTAATTGAAGAATTCTGAGATACAGCTTTGTGGTAAAGGGCATGAGCTTTGTGTATTTTTGTAAAGTAATCCATCCTACATATCCATCAGATCTCAACTAGTGTTTCTTGTGGCTTTTTGTTTATGTATGTTTTCATTAATTACAGATTAATATAAAAAATTCATTGTTATAAGCAAAATTTATTTTCTTTTTGAATAATTATTGTTGTATAAATATAACTTCTTTTTTTTATATAACTGTATTAATGATTGAATAAAATTATTGACTTTGATTCATGAATAGTGAATCATGGATTCCTATCTTCATTCTACTTAAGACAACTACAAGAATAGTAAGAGTTCCAGCAAATTAAACTGGATGAGGTTTTGAAGTTTTAAGTTAAAGTGAAATATAGCTAATGTATTGCCCTTATGTAACTATTATTGGAAATTATAGAGTGTATCACTGAAAACATAATTTGTGCCTCAAGTGTTATGTTAATTAAAACCACCAAACTCCTTTAAAAAATGCATATTTTCATATTGGTTCATATTTTCTTCTAACCAATGTATAACTAATCATTAATATTTATCTTATTAGTTTTACTAGTATTTCAAAGTGAAAATACTCAGTGAAAATACTGATTCTTGAGATTTTATCATTGCTGAACACTATCCAGTCATAATACTGGTGGATAGGGTTGTATAGCTGAGGCAATAAACAGATAGTGATATTAAAATTGTTTTTGATATTTAATCAAAACTATTGCCAGTAGTATTTCACCATTTTTAGAATAAAATCATGTTGCAGAATTAATCATGATTGTTGGCATTTCACTTTCTATCATTCTTTTATAATTTTTCCCCATTTCAATTACAGATGGAAAAATCATATTAGGTTCATCTAATCTCACTGGTCGTTATTGGAATGGTTCACTATGGTGTTTTCAAAATGTTGATGAAGCTCCCCATGTTGAAAAATGTCTTGCAGGCATTGATGTTTCTTCTGGTATCTGTGATATTGCCTATCTAGACAAAGATAATGTAGCACTTGGATTGGATTCAGGTATGAAATCCATGTATATAGATTTTTTTTTATTATTATTATTAATTCTTTTTATTTTTACTTTGAAAATATAGATATTAGTAATTTGGAGGGGGGGAGAGGTTCTCAGAAAAAGCTATTTTAATAAAACAGTTTATTTACATTTCTTTTAAAGCACAGAGTGTAAAATATTTTAGTTCTAAGTTTGATAGTATTAGGTATTATAATTTATTTAATATAACTTCAACACTCATCTTGCCGTAATTAAAAATGTGTATGTTAAAATTATTTGCCATTCTTTTTTTCCCCCTTGTGTAGAAGCAGAATATAAAAAACTTTTTAAGAATTTTCAGTGAAGTGAAATTTTTAATAAGGAGACTGTTATACAAGAATTATGCATCCGACATGTAACATTTGGTTATTGTTAAACCTACATTTTCTTTTTCAAACTATAAAATGATTCTGTTTATTAACTATAATAATGGGCAACTGATGGCTTTAAACTCTACATGAGATTCTTTAATACTTTTCTAAAATATTAATATCTCATATATTCATTTTGTAATACTTTTAAAACGACCAAGAGCGTCCAATTTAAAATCTAATTAAGGATTTTAGTTATTTTGTTTTATTTATGGATATTACATATTTATGAAATCAATTCTAATTTTTAAGTTTTTTCTAGGTGGTGTTGAAGTATACAAGTTAGATGCAGAACCAGCACAATTCTCTTGGGTATTTGGTGTTTGTGAACATGATGATTTTGTTACATCTCTAAATCTAAACTCAGATAAAACTAATTTAGTCAGTGCTGGTGCAGATAAGTGGTAATTTCAAAATATTTTTTACGTTTTATCTTTATAACCATTTTAAAGTTGCTATAGATCAGTGTATTTTTTACAATTTAAGTATACTAACAAATACAAAATCTCACTAAATTTGAGAATTAACAGGTATTTTATTTGTATGCTGTATTCTATGCATTGTTAAATTGCTATGGCAAGGTATCTTAAAAATTGCCTATGTTTGAAGATGGATTACTAAAGCAAGTTGGTGTTACTATTGTATGCTGCCAAATATTAAATAGCACCAAAAGGAATTTAACATTGAATTATAGGTTAGTTTTGATTGGTGCAGAGTAACATTATTGCCATCATTTTACATCTAGTTGTACAATAAATAAGGACTGGATTTATCATTACGCACATGAAATTCAAGTAATCAAAACAATGTGTTATTTCTAGTGAATGTGATGCAGAGAAGATAAAAATGTTCCCATAAGCACATTAAGTTTTGCCAAAAAAAATTTTGAAGTGCACAAAACATCATATAAATGGTTTTCTTAGAAAAATTAAAAATGATCACAACAGTCAGTTATTGGACCACTATGACTAGAAATTGAAGGCGGCAGTTCCATTTCCTATTCCTCAAATGGATATTTTTGATATATATATACATACATGCATACATGCTAGGTAAAAAGTGGTAAATTCTTGTGTAATTGATTGCATTAAAAGGTATCTCCACTTGTCAAAAAGTCTGAACCATTCTTGTCCTAATGTCCATGTAAATTTATAATGTTGCAACTCTTATTTCCATTATCACTTTTCCCTGTGTTTTTAAAATTTGAAACCATTTCATAAATAACAGTTTTTCTTTCTAATATGTAAAGTTTTTTTTTAAAAAAAAAAAAAGCTGTAACATTTCAGGATAGAAGACAAAATATAAAACACGGTGTATTCCACTAAAGAATTAATTCTATCAGAAAATCAGTTGTATAATAAAATATCATTCTTACTCGCACTATAGGATAATGAAGTCAGAATGTATATTAATGCTAAAACATTTTTCTATGAGAAAAAGTGTTCCTAGATTATATTCTTTAACATTTTGCAAAGACAACCTTAAGTGTAAGAAGGTATTATCCATTTTGATAAAAGCTGAAGACATTATTATTTTAAGTCGGGTGTAATATAACAAACCCAAAAATCAAGTATAAACTGATAGGTGTTACTTTATGACAGTGTTCTGAAAAGTTGCCTAAAAATTGTTCTTATCCTTTTATTTGAATGTAAATCGAAATGTCGTCCCAGACATTGCATTCACGTTTATTTAAATGTTTTAATAATAATTTTAAATGTAAGAGATGTTTATTGTATTTTTAACTGAAAATGCTTTATTTTGCTAGTGTAAAGATTTGGGATGTAGGAACTTGGGGTACAACTGCCACATACAGACCAGGTAATGCTCATTTTTTTTTTTTTTAAATTAATTTAATTTGGAATGAAACAAAATGTTTTTAATTTGCTTTTTTATAAATTAAGTTTTAAAAAATTGACCCTTTTGTGTGGGTAAGGCAATTTTCACATCACAATAAACTTGTAACTAATAAATTTTATGAATTTTGCCTATTAAAATTATATTTAACTCTGTCTAGATATTTATCATCTTTATATATTCCTAAATATTTAGTTTTTTGTAATGTTATTACTGATGATTGTGTAAGTTTCTTTTCGAAATTAAGTGGAGGCAAAAGAAAAAGAATAAAGTTCTTTTTTAAAAAAATGTTTCAAATAATGTTGTTTTAAAGGTAGTAAAACATTCAAAGTTAACACCATCTCAATTTTGACTATTGTTGTATGTTGATTATTAATGTTAATTTAATCTCAGGTTTATCAATTGAGTTGAATCTACAGAGAATATGAACCTTTGTTTTATAAACGTGCTATTATATTCTTTTGTTATGAGCTGTTTTCAATTGTTATTATATATTGGATTAAATCTAATATCCTATATTACTGAGATTGGAAAAATCAATTTTTTGCATGTAAGACTTCTCAAAATAGAGCACAAATCTCCTGTAACTAGAATATTATGCTGTGCGTCTGACATTACTGTTTTTCTAATTGACCATTAAATACTAATAGTCATAAGATTTTTTACAGAAAATAAATATGTTGTTATAAATAAATTCTCCAAAGTTCTATGCAAGAGACAGTTAAATGCATATAATGATTCGATAAAATAGGTCTGTTTACATTATGTTCCAATTCCTGGAATGGTGAACTTACAGTGATTTTGCTTCAAGCTTAATAATTTTTTTAAGTTAATATAAAAATGAGATATAACTTCATGTAATGTAGTATTTTGGTCTGAAAGAGTGTTATCAACTTCTTGATCAGTTGATGGTGAAGTTGATTCAACTTAAGATTGTTGTGTAAAATAATAAGATGACTGTTTGCTAAATTAAGTTAAACTTCAAAATTTTCACTTAACATAGAGAGAAAATTGTTAGTGAGGTACCAGTTCAGGTCTTGTTCTCAAAATCGAAAGTGGGTTCAATATTATGAGGTTTATGTTTTGTAAATTAGTGCAATTTTATTAAACATCAACTCTGTGTGTTTGATTGATAAATTTATTGAGCATATCTTTGTCAACTTTTTTCACATTATTAGTATTATAGAATCATTAGTGTCGAGAGATACTTTTGTGGTTGATATTATTAATTTAAAATGAAGTATATTTTCTTTTTATGTAATTATATGTATTATTTTTGAACTTTTTAACTAAATGAAATCTACAAATGCTTGAATATTTCTTTAATAAGAGAAAAGATTCCTAAAAATTTAAAACTAAAATATTGTCAAGAATTAATACTTTTTTATTTTACAAAAGAGAATTAACTGATATAAAATATTTCTTTCAAGTTGAAATCAATTAGATATGTGTTGAAAATATTTTGAGAATATTCCTTAGGAGAAATGCACAATACTAGTATATTTTTTGAGTAATATTTTTTATGCTTTTCATATTCAGTTTATTTAAATAAATATTAGTAAAATGTATTTAAGTTACTAAAAACAAAAAGTTATTATTAACTTGTACTTTAAGTGCATTATATATTCAAAATTGTTTATGTATGTATTATGTTTTAAAACTAGTTTTAGGCATTCACTTTCTGAGAAAGGCTATCTATTATCATATTGTATTATTTCAGTTTTTTTTATAAATGAAATTTAAAATAGTATTATTTCTGTTCTTCATTTTTATCATTAAATGCAAAATCCATTTCTAATGATCAAGTAAAATAAAGTGCAAAATATTTATAAATTATGTGTAAAACCTCCATTTTTTTCAGTTTCTGTTCATTACGATGCTGATTACAGATAAAAAAAAAAGTTTACATATATTTATAATGTATCTTTATCGATATAAATTATTAATTTCTTTTACAGTTCATGGAGGTATAATATGGCAAGTAGCTTGTTCGTCCGAAGAACCAAATATATTTCTTACATGTGGACAGGTATATTTTTCTTACAAATCCAAACAAATTATATTTAATATTTGTTTCACCCAATGAAGCAAAACAGTAAAAAATACATATCTTTATAACAGGATGGAAAGATTCTACTTTTTGATTTGCGTCTGCCCAAGCCAGTCACTGTTTTGGGTAAACTATTCATTTATCTTATTCTATAGTTATTATGAGTAGCTCTTTTATTGGCATTTATTTTATTAAATGTAGGTTTTAGAAATTCATTCTCCTTGACTTTTTAAAACTGATGTATTACTCATTTAAATCTAATGAGAAATATGAAATTTATATATTGATATCATTTTGCTTGTCTTAGTTTACAGTTTGGCCTTTTATTCTTTACTGCTGTGCAAAATCTGGCATTATAACAAAATCAATCTTTTTTCATTTAATTGATGAGTAATATGTATTCTATGGTTTAAAAAAAAATGGGGCAATTTTTACTCTATTGTTCATCAAATATTCATAATCGCTTTCTTTTTCACACAGATAACAGTTCTATAAAAGATGAACCCACAGCTCTAGCTTGGAAACCTGGTTCTTCTAATTTTGCCGTTGGTGACATTAGTGGTCAGGTGATCTTAAAAGACAGTAGAAATACAGGAACACTATGTTCTTGGGAACCACACAAAAGACGTGTTTATAGGCTATCTTTCTCAAAAAGGTAATGGGTATTTTGAATTTATTATATCATTTCAGCTGGTACTCTTTGCAAAAAATTGTTTTTATGAATCAAACTAAAAAACATAATTTTGTGAAATATAGTATATATTATCAATCTATTTATTAAATATTATGATGTTTCTGTGCTTTCATAATACTTCTTTCCAGCTAGTTTATGCATGAATTGGAAGGAAAAATTCTTTGTATATATTTTGAGTTTTACAACATGTCTTATAAAAGGTTTCTGTTGTGTGGCTATTCTAGCCAAATGAATACCTAAAAACTCTTGATTTTCTAAAGAATTGAGAATATAATTTGAATTCTTTGTTTTATAGTCATTCCAAACTTGCATCATGTGCTGATGATACTGATGTATGTATAACAGATATTGAAAAAGAGAGCCCTGTTGTTATGTAAGAATATCTTTATCTTTTATATCATTTTGAATTAGAATTATAAAATACCATTATATATTTGGTAAATAAATTTAAAAACTTTTTTAATATATTAGTAATAGAAATGTTATATAAGAAAGTTTTATACCTGTTGTAATTTTTATACAGAAAAACATTTTAGAATTTCACTATGAAAAATATATATAATCCATATTATTTATATATACTGATCATTAAAATTGCTTCATCTGGAAGGAATGCAAATAACATATTAATATTTATTGGAAATGTACAGTATAGTTGGAAAAACAAATGATTAAACTTGAGGAAAGTTAGAGGAATACAGATCTTGAGAAATCAATTCCCAAAGCAGCCACTTCTAGCAGCAGTAACAGTACCTATACATGTGGGTATAGAATCTAACAAAGATTGGGTAGCATGTACAGAGGCAGCAGTCCATGTAGCTTCAATATTATTCCACTGTTCAAAGTGTGTGTAATGTGCGAGTCTCTCAGTAACTGTTGAACAGCCTTTCGGTTGGTGAAATATCAGAAAAATGTGCTGGTCAAAGCAACAATTGAACATGTTCTGTATCAAGGAAGGTGAGGACAGTGTGAGTAATGTGGGCTCCCATTATCTTGCTAAAACATGACATTGTGGAGGCTTCGAAGATAGAGCAGAGCCAAAGGTCATAACACATCAGGTGGCCGCAGTAGCCTTGTGGTCATGGTTTTGGATTCATGGCTGGCAATTTTTGTTCAGTTGCAGGTTCAAGCCTTGACCGTGTAGCCGGGGCTGATGCACATTAAATCTGTTGGGGTCCAAAGTCCTCCCGTTGGCGTGGTGTGGATGTTAGGAGAGGGGGATGCCAGCTCAGGTGTCGTCCTCGTCACTTGACCGTGGTTCAAAATTACGAGGTCCATTGCCAATAGCCCTTGTGTTGTTTCTAGTGCGAGGTTAATAAAAAAAAACTGAACGAAAAAACATAACTCATCAGAAATGTAAGTGCTGCTATTCAAAATATCGACAATGTGAACAAGAGGTGAGCGAGATGCATGTCCAAGGCGCCCCATACCACCACTCGAGGTGATTGGCCAGTATAATAATGCAGAATACAATGTCCTTGTGAGTTTTCCACAGCGGGATTTATCTGAAAAGATATGTCATGCCATTGTTAGCATGTTGATATTCCATGATGCTGTTAACATGAAAAAACAGTTCATGCAGGCACTAGTGGTACTGAATACCATCCCATATGGCAAACTATAAAGCCCTCTTGAACCTATCAATACCATATATTTGTGACAGACATGAGATTTTAACCTACATGAGCAGCAGTACTGTGATATGAAAAACTACAATCCTAATAGGCTACAATTCTACCTTGATCAAAGTTAAGATACATGTTGGTAGGCATTTCTGCTCATGCAAAAGATAACTTTCTGTAACTGAAAACAACTGCAATTTATGAATGAGGAATTTGCAGTAAAATCACTTCTTTTATATTTAGTGTAGGTGATGCTACTGCTGCCTACTCTGCATGAATGAGTTGAAAAGCTAATCATTTGCATATTACTGCATGTACCGTAATGCAAACTTCAAATGTGGGGTATTCCACCTTCTCGGTGTTGCAATTTTAATGACCAGTAATGTTTCCTTTGCTAACATATGTTTTGAAAATTATTTAATGAGTACAACTAATTGGCTTTTATGATATGAGTTGCATGAAAAAAAATCAAATTTTGTAAAACAAGTTATTTATATAAATGTTATTATTTTTTTAAAATTATAATGCAGTTGTTTGTGGAATTTATTAGTTTTATTTAATTACTCAAATTATTAGCTTAAGTATGATTTTAAATATTTCATTAAAAAATTTTGAATTTCAAAGCACATTAATCAATTTTCTTCCTATATTTAGATATAAAAATGAAGATCATCAAGATTATGTCCGAGGTCTAACTTGGAATGAAGGAAATGAATTGATTTCTTGTGGATGGGACAAAAAGGTTTTAAAACATGTTTATAAAAAGGATGTAACTGGTTGAAAATAATTTCATTTTAGTGTAATATATGATTTTTTAAAATTAAAAAAAAAAGTGCAAATATATTGCTAATTATTTACATGTGCTTACTAATATAACACATCAATCAATAACTCCCGAGACTAACATTGAAAACAACATTTTTTTTGCAAAATTTTTTTTTATTCATCAACATAACACCTTTTGTTAATCACCTTTTAGGGTGATACAATCGTTCCAACGCTTTTCCAAATCTTTTTTTTTTCACAAGAAATCTTTTTTGTTGCGAGTAAATAGCGATAAACAGCTTTCTGAATCATCGACTCGTTGCTGTTTTTGTTCCATCAAAAGCAATCGCGGCACCCACTTGGAAAAAACCTTTTTCATGAAAGATAGTAAATACACTTCCATATGATATCTGTGTCATCTCAGCAATCTCACGGAGCTTCACTTTACGATCTTTCATTATAATTTTTGTCACTTCACTCACATTTTCCGGTGTAACGGCTTCCACAGGTCTACCCGAGCGTTCCGCGTCATTTGTGTCGGTACGACCACGTTTAAACTCGACAAATCGTTGCTTTTGATGGACAAGAGTCCGGGTAACATTTTTCAATCCATTGTTTCGCTTGCACAGTGTTTTTACCCATTAAAAAACAATGTTTTATCTGAATACGAAACTCGGTTTTTTTTCCATTTTTTAAACAAACTACAAAACAACTTTACTCTAACCTCGATAACTCAGCTGTTTCTGGTCCGATCGACTTAAAATTTTGACACGTTTCAAGCAAAGGTTAGTACTCTAGAAAGACCTGGTTACTGGTTTACTACGAGCGCCATCTCTGGGTTAGTCTCGGGAGTTATTGATTGATGTGTTACTGTATATAATAACCATGAAATAATGAAAAGCTTTTAAATATAGAATGTATTATAAAAATGTGAAAATCATGATTAAATCTATACTTTTTATATTAATGCATGTTGTATACAAAAAAAAATTTATAATTTTATACTGCATAACTTAAAATGATCTTTGTCATTTCTGCTCAGAAAGCGTACCCTAAAAATTATTTTTTAGCTATCAAATCAATAAGCAATAAAAAAAATGTTTTAGTTAATTATGGAATATGTTGGAAACATAATTTATTAAAATATGTACTGATTTTGTTCATTTAATATAATGAACAGTTGTTTTAAAAATTTTGATACGACAGTCCAGTCATAATGATGCATCATTTGATGCATTTTTTTCAAACTTTTACACCTTATCAAGTGAAAATTTTGGAGTTGGATATAATATGCAATAGCCTCCTTATTTCACTCAGAAGACTTTAACCCGCAGTATCACATTTGATATGCTCAGTGTCTTCAATGGACTAACATATAAATAGAGATACGCTTGATGAGAACATTTGATTTTTTTAATGTTACTATATGCCATTACAATACAGCGAAATCTATATAGATAGCTTATTCGGAGTGTTGACCTTGGTGATATGGGCTTGGATTTCTCTTCTGGCTACCAGGAGGAGGGTAATTGTTAAAAGCACGTGTTGCGGCCCAGCTCTTTAAGTGTAATGGCATGATTTAAAAAGTGCACTTGCTTTCGGTTTGAAGGAGAATTTATGGCTTTTTATGGGGGTTAGGGCTTTTGGTAGCGGATGCTCTCAGCTGTTCGTTTCATTTGTTGCAACAGTCACGACAAAAAGAAAGTATTTATCTGATACTGAGATTTGCTAACTAATGAATGAATGTTTTCTTAAAAGATGATTTTTATGTAAAAAACATACAATTTTTGATTAAATCTTTTTTTCTTTTGTATATATTAAGTTTAATGCATTTTAAATAATATTTGTAAATACCAAAATATTTTAATGAATAGCCGATTTTAGAGGAATTTTTTTCGCGAAATAGGCTTAATATCTAAAATCATCTGGACACTCCGTGGTAAGAAGCCGCTGGCCCAGAGAAGCAATTCTTTTTTCTTCCTTTGGTAGCGAAAGGGTTAATGAAATGATGACTCAAATTATATATACAACCCCTGATAAAAATGTGAATACTTGACTTTTATCTTCTAAAAAATTCATTTAAAAATGTTTAATCATATTTCACATTTGTTTCTTTAAATAAAGATAGTCAGATGCCTGTAAATTATACATATATGTTATATATATGGTTAAATAATTTCTTTCAGAATAAATTATATTTCTGAATTTTTAAAAATTCCAACTTTTTTCTGTTTAGTATTATATATTTAATGTAAAAAATGGCTTAATGACCAAAGCAGAGATCTTTAAGAATTTTATTAGAAGTGATAAGAACCTATTTTCTATTTAACCCTGGAACACTAGCTTGTTTATATATGCCACTATCACTAGATATACTTAAAATTAATTTTATTTGCTTATATTACATTAATGTTTGTTTTGAATATAATGAAAGTCGTTTGCCTTTTAAATTTAGCATAATCTACATAACTGAAAAATAAATTTGCATAATTAGTTACCATATGCCTATAAAGGATATGACTTCTGGAGCTCACCACATATGCATTGAATGCTGGTCTATACCTTCTATCAGAAAAAGTTACATCAAGCATAACTTTTGTTGATAAATGATTATCTTGTTATTGAAGTTAGTATTAATATTCCAAACAAGGCATTCAGTTCATTGTTATTTAAAGAATCGTCCAAGACATTTGCATAACCTATCTTCTTTCAGTTTATTTCTGTGTTAGTGTATTTCTTTCTTTACTTCATCAGAAATAAATAAATTTACAATCAATTGGTCTTTAGCAAATTGAGCCTCAGCAACTAGATCTGGTCTAATATGAACAGTATTTTTTGGGCTAATTTTATCATTAATTTTCATATATCACTCATTATCACTTATTCCTTTTTTTTAAGTCAGCATCCAAAAACACAATATCTTAATAAATATCACTCATTTCATTGATATTTTAGATCAAATAAGTACTGCAAGAATTTAAAATTATACTATAAAAACATTTTAAAAAATGTTACAATCATCTTTAATAGATTAAAACAATGAAAAGAAACATATATCAAATACTCTAAATCAATAAGGATACATATTTTCCTCATTTCTTTTGTTTTATGCTTATCAACTCGTAATTTATTTCCACATATATTCAATAAAAAAAAAAGCTATCACATTAAAATTATGTCAGTGTGAGAGTTGTGAAAGGTGTAAAACTGAACTTAGTGTTCTATTTAAAAAAAAAAAGTACATTGATGATGAAATAATTTCAAATTCAAAACAAATTTTATTTTCATAAAAATTTGAAAGAAGAGAAATTACACAACCACTCTCTCAAATATATCAAATTACAGAACACCTGTACAAATTAAGATAATCGAGAAAAGTAATTTCAATTATAAATAAAGTATTATTCTTCTATTTTAAAAATTACTCATTAGTTGTGGTTTTAAATTGGAAAATAAATTTCTTTAAAATTTCATAAACTTAACTACATTCAACAATAAATATGCACTTCATTGGACTCTAAGAAAATATTTTTCTGTACAATTTTTTCATACTTATATATGTAGTATTTCATACTTTTTAAATATGAACATCTTATTACAACAGTTTATCTAATAGTACATCTGATTGCATAAAGCTCTTATTTATAAATACTTTTTTCATAAAGCTGGTCACAATAAAAAATCAAATTAATGGAGCTTTTGATTATCACTTTAAAAAACCACCAATCAACCTAAAATCTTAACTGAAGTAAATCTTTTATTTTCTTTCCCCCAAAATAAGAATGTTCCAACAATCTAATAAACAATAGTTAAAATACATAAAAATGATAAGTAGAATCTCAATTTAATTATTGTAATAAAAACTTTAAGATTTATTTAACCACTTTCAACATCATAAACACATGACATATATCCTTTAACTACATTATACAACATTAAGAAATAATTAGAATACACTTGAACATGCAGGAAGAAAAAGAAGTTCAACATCAAACAGATATTTCACTGGATTGTGATAAAAACCTCAACAGCAAACAATTCATAATCTTTTCGTTTTTGAAAGCAATAATGCTTTCTTTGAATTGGAAACAATTCAACAACAATAAGGCTACTAAAATTCAATATTTAATTTAATTACCATTGCATAGACAAAAATAAAGATTTCTATAATTTAATAATATCATAAATAATATAATACTTATTGAATATATGGGTATTCAGATACTGCTTCAGCTATACAATAACAAACTGTAATTACATTCATGAATAAAAACTGTTTCACTAAAAATCCGATTTCACGTTGGAATTTTTATTTCAAAAAGTAATTTATAAATCAAATGAGATTTTTGTTTTTAAACTTAGATTTTATTCCCTAAAGCGATCAATAATAATATTTAACAAAAGACATTTCAGCTGTTTTTTTGATCTTTTAAAATAAAAATGATGCATTGTTATAAGAATTAATGAGATAGCTCTTCATCCAGTAATAATGATAAAACTTCCCCAAAAAATTGATTAGTTTCAATATAAAATCAAATTAATCCATATACAAATATTAGACTTGAAAGATTTTATATTATTTTCATACATTCATTGTCTTAACTTATTTAATAATTACTATAGTATTATTATTTTAAATATATTTTAAAATCCTTAGAAAAATAATTTCAAAGCATTTTTTAATATAAAAAGAAATGGAATTGAATGGCAACAATTTTATATTTTACAGGTAGTGCTTTTTTTAAAAATTAAAAATGAAATTAAGAATTTCTTTTCTCATATTATTGTATCTGTCACAATTAAGATATGATGATTTTGAAATAATAATGAAAAAATTTTCAGAAGAAAACATTTGAATAAAAATATGTTAGGAAATGTAGCATGATATTGATCAAGCTATCAAGTGATAATGAATATTATGGGGACAATTTATGTAAGTCATAACAATTGATAGACTTATTAATGACTCATGTGTTTGATTTTGATATATCACTCAGTCATTTTATTCACAAAAAAATACTCTTTCAGAAAAATTTAAATAATATGCATTTGAAGAATACTCCACTTTTACAAAAGGCACTTCTAATATGTAATGATTATGCATGCTTCTAAACAAATATTACAATGAAAAATCTTTAAAACAATTTTATAACAAATAATAAAAAATGCATTTGCTTTTTAGTCAACATGTTAAAGGTATTTACATTTTTTTACTTAAGAATATTTCAAAGGTAAACAGCAAATTACTAGAGTTTTAAATCCTAGCAAGACTAAAAAAATTTAGAAGGGAAAATTGATGTTTTTATAAAGTACTATTTCTCAGTTTTTTTATTATTATTATTTGAGTTTACTGGTGCTGTAATAGAGCAATTCATAAGTTTATTGTTTACTATTTTGAAATAATATGAAAGTTAAACAAACAAATGCAAATAATCTTTGGTCAACTTGATCATATTAAATTCAAATAATGGTACAAAAATTAATGAAGTAAACTTGGGGAAAAAACGTCACAGAACAAAAAACAAGGAATGTGTTGTAAAGTTTTTTTCCAAGAAATATCTAAGTTTCTGGAGAAAAAAAAAAGTACACTAAAATGTATTGATTTAATAACTCAAGCCAAATATTTAAGACAGGCAAGAAAAATAACCTTTAAAGATTATTAATATACTTACAACAAAAGGGGTTTTTTCCCCAAAATCCTTACTGTATAAAAGTTGAATTACACTTTCACATGTCACAGATCTGACATTAATGCTTCTGAAAAAACTGAATTACTGCTCTATATTTCAGTCTCCAATTAATCATTTGAGAATTAAAATCTTCAATCCAATACAACCAACTTACTACAATGTGACCTAAAGCTCTAAAGGAATGCAACATAAATATGACTTGTGTGATTTAATAAAAAAAATCATAGCTAGTTTTGCACACAAACGTGTGTGTGTGTATACACACAGTATGTGCATAGTCATTTTACAACAAAAAAAACCTGAATTTTTCCTTTTTTAAAAAAGCTTTACAGGAAGCAAAATTATAAATGTACTTATATGTGGTATAATAAAAGTAAATTTTTTGTCAAAAAGGAAGAAAACTTAACAGATTTGAGAAATAGCACTTGAAACTGGCATCTATGAATAGAGACACAAAATGCACATTCTAAATTACTCAGTATCAAATACTTTATCACCATTATATGGTACTGTTTAATTCTTCATTTAAAATTCATCCATATATTGAACACCCTAACAATAGTTCATATGTATCAACACTTGCTTTCAAATTATTGATTAAGAATTGCTGCAATATTTCCCATTATTTTACATTACAATAGTCATAAACAGAGACACTAACATAGATACCCAACATATCGACTTGGTACTTAAGTATTAAGTACTCAAAGTTGGAATGTTTATCTTTTTCTATGTATTAATAAAATACAGATTTTCTTAATCGAAAAATACAAAGAAAAAGTATCACGTTATATATAAAGCAAATTGAAACAGTGACTTCAATAGACATCTTTTTGAAAATCACCATGCATTAATTTTCTAAAGCATTGTTCAACAAAATGCTTTAGACAATATACAATTTAATTAAAAAATTCGTACATGCAAAAACATAAGAAATGCTATAAATTATAAATGAAAGAAGTACATTACTATTACATTTATTAAATACTAATATTTTAATTATAACTTTTTTCCTTTGTGTGTCCTATTTTTACTTATAAAAAATCCACATCTTCTCAAAATGGAAAAACACATTTGCACAATAAAAAATAATTGGATCAGAAATTTAATTAAAATTATTTTGATATTAATATTCACATTCTTTGCAGTCCTTAAATTAGCACCATTAAATATGAAATAGGAAAATTTGAGTTTGCATAATATAATAAAGATGTACAAAAATCATTCCACAATTCTTTTACTACAAATATTTGTTTTTAATTAAAAAAATTAATTAAATAATTTGTAACTGTTTAAACTTTCTTTGGGGGAAAGGGTTTACAGTTTCAAACATATTCTTTCATTACAAATATTCTATACTCCTTGTGCCTGAAAAATATGCTCAAACTGTACAACTCCATGCCATATATAATGAAGTTGACACTTTAAATAAAAAAGGAACATTTTCGAAAAAATAAAAAATGGCAATTATAGCAATTTATATTACAATCAAATATAAAAACTCCAAGGGAGTTAAAAATGATTAGTCTTTAAGTAAAAAATTCATAATTTCTGCTACAGGACTGCAATTTCTCATCCATTTTTGGCACCAAGCTGATAAAAATTGCATTTGTAAAATGTAGCTCATACAAAAAAACACCAAAACTTTAAAATTGAAAAATTAAATTTCTTTTGATCGAATGACTAGCATAAAGAGTTGCAAGATTATTGTAAACAAAAAAATTAATATTAAACAGTTCAGTTTATTTAGGTAAATCTAGAGCAATCTTATATTAAGCTAAAAGATTAGTATTGTAACCATTATGCTATGACTTAAAATCTAAAATGCAAACAACTTATTATTCTAAAAATGAATTACAATTAGATTTCATACTCAGATAAATCATATTTCATAAATAATAACCAAGGATTAATACTTAAAAGAGTTAAGAACAAAAAAAAGGACACAATGAAACGCTAAATAAAAAATTAGATAAAGTATCAAAGAAGTGGATAGTTTTGATTGATTTTTAAAAAATATACTCTTATAATGAATACGTAGTAGACTGGAAACAAACTGCATTGCAACACCATAGATAAGAAAGTACATAAGACTGATAAAATACTGTTGCAAGGATTGTGAGAGGAAGTCAGACTTGTTTCACTTAAAAGATATGACTATGAACTTCTGAGTTATTGCTGAAGAAGTTGGACGTAATTAGAAGGAAAAAGTCCTATTTGGCCTCTACACTCTCCACGCCACCAGCCTTCATCAATCTGAGGCAAAAAAAATATATATATATTTATCAAAAAAATTGTTTTCAAATAATAATAAAAAAAGCTCTATTAAATATGGGAGATAAAGGAAAATAATTCTTAAAGGGAAAAAATACATTTTCCAGTGAAAAAAAGTTATGTTTCATCTAATTTGCAAGCTTTCAACAATCAATGCACTGGAAATGTATAATGTCAAGAATCTTTTGGTATTTTCTGATTATCTGCACCTCCCAGTAGATGCTCTAAATTCACTAGAAATTTTATAAATAGGTTAAACATTTGTTTATCGATCTTTATGGCTTGCACATATAATTTTGTTTCATAAATAATGATAATAAAAAAAAGAGGCATTTTATAAAAAACTATTATGCAAGAAATAAAAATAATATAATTATAAAGGAAGAATTACATCATACAAAGATAGTTTTTTTTCCCCCCCATTTTTTTTACAGTCAGATAAAACACCATCATTCCGTAACAATCCAGTCTTCATTTTCAGTAGATAAATTCCATATTACTATTACAACTTATTATGACAAAAAAAAAAAGTATTTTGGAAGAAAGGGGGGAGGATCAATTAGATGATGGTTAAGTATAGAGCACATAAGTCCATATATGGGCTGGCTATTGCCCCATGCATACTTGACATAATTTATCAATACCACTGAATGTTAAAATCAAAGATGTGGATAAGTAGATAGTGCCAGCTTATTAATAACATATACGATAACAGCCCTTTTATTTCCCATAAGTGTTAATAGTCACTAAGTAAAAAAGAAATTTATACAACTATCATAAAGATAGAGTATAATCTCCAGCTACAATTTAATACTTAATGAAATTTGTGCTGACAAAGAGAATGGAACAGAAATTAAATGGTTTAAAATACAAATCCTTTTGCATTATGCCTAAAAAATACAGAGGCAAAATAAATACGTGAAAATCAATATTTCTTCATCTTTTCTGCTTGTCTAATAAAATGATGGTTACTAAAATCAAAATAATTAATTTAACTACTTATTTTGTTTTCCCAACTTGAAGGTCCAATTCAATAACAGCTGGTTAAGATGACAACTATAATCAAATACTTAATATAATATGTGCATACCCATAGCAGCACCTACTTAAAACAATATTATTGACATAGACCATGTCCTTAAGAAATAAAAAATGCTGCAAAATATGTCTTTGTTCTTATCTAAGCATTTATATCGTTATTTTTTTACCATCAAGTTATCACAAGTCCTTTAATTTCATTTAGTTATTTTATAAGTCTCCTTTTTTTAAAAAAAAAAAAAAATGCATTGTACCTTTTTATAAAGTGATATATATTCTGTTTACTTCTATACTTTATCTTTAAAGTTTAGAAAGCATTTTATAAATAACACATAAACACTCTGAACATTCTGCATCACAAATAACTAGAATAAATTATTTTATTTTAGATGTTAAATTTTCTAGGAGAAAGAAGTGATCTGGTTTTTCATTCTGAAATCAAAATCCTTCATACTGAAAGATGTATATATATTTCCTGCATTATAATCTATCATCTTCACATGTTCTTTTTCAAAAATATTAAAACAAATACTTTTGTTTTTGAAATCAAGACAAGAAGAGATAATTTTAAAAGTGGGTTTTGCAAGCAATAAGGTCAATATTGTGTCATTCAAAAATTATCTTTCACCAGAATTTTTCCAATCATCAAACTTTTCCTAGTCATTATCCAGTGATTTAAATCTAATGTGAAAATAGTAATGCTAAAAATTAGTAAATAACACTGGTGAAATGAGAACCAGTCACTACAATATATGATTTGTAAATTAAACTCAACAATTAATCTTAGTAGTTTTTACATTATTTTACTAAAAATTTATATTTAATTAAATGTTACAAATAAAATTGAAAGAATTTAAGAACTCCTTACATAAAAAAAAAAAAAAAAAATCGGCATTTAACTAAATAATTCCTACATTGCAAAATTATAAGCAGAAATTAAAAGAATTTATTTGACTATAAGAGAACAAAAAGAATTTACCATTTCTATATTTGTAATAATATCATCCGGATCAAATGATATTTCATCACTGTCAGCTGTTAAAAAAAAACATATAAATGACTGAACAAGAATTCAAAATAAATTTTATCAAAACACTATAACATAGAACAAAATTTAATTTCTTTAAGAATCTATTAACATAAAATATATTTTTTGACTTTATCAAATTAGAAATAAGCAGTTATAGAAATTACTTTCACCAGAGCATTAAAAATCCATGTATAAAAATAATACAAGAAAATATACTCCACAATTTGATTATTCCAAATTGAATGCACAATAAAGGTTTATGAATGAATAAAGGTTTGCTTTCTGTTAGTACATAGCTTGTATATTCTTTACAAGTAAAAAATATGCTTTGCATAGATTGCAACAAAATTCAATATTTTATATGATACATTTTTATACACACTTACAAATGAATTGAATTCTAACAAAAGACAAAAATAATTTCCTCCTTTTTGTATAATAATGTTTTTAGAAAGTGAAAAGAACAATGCAATTTATATAAGAACAGGAAATTTTTTTGAAACTCGAATAATGGTTAAATACATATAATTTCAAATTATACTTAAAACTTATTTGTTATTTTTAAAAACAATTTTAGTCAATTAGAAGAATTTTACTCCGACAGTGATTTAACTAAAAAAATATAGAAAATTGAGCTATTAACATAATTTTCTAGTGAGAGTACACAAATATTTCATTCATTTTATTTCTCTTTTAACCAACATTTTTTTCCTTCTAAATTACTTTTTTTTTTCAAGGACAGCCATTAACAATTTTGTACTTCATAATTTCATATTTTACATAGTTAAAATAAGATCAACCTCCTTTAATAATTTATACATTTTTGAATGTTTGAAATTTCATTTCAGACGATTGAGAGAAAATAATATAATCTGGAAATAATATATAACTTTAGAGTTGTGGGGAAATACAGTTTTAATATCAGATATTAAGAATTCTTTTAAGGGTTATTCCCCCCCCCCTTTACAATACATGACAGCTATTTAATACGAATAAACAAAATGTTATTTGAGGGAAATTGAGGACATCTTTTAGTCTTTTGTCTATTTCATTTAATCATTATTATCAAGAAAAATAAAAGTTTAACAACATATGTCAACAGATATTGAACTTAATGTTTTTTTCCAATAAGCATCTTCAAAATTTATAGAGAAAATAAACAAGAAGTTAATTAGAATTAAAATGTAAACATTCACGACAAACAAACACATTTTATATATATATATACCTCCTATGAAAAATTTATGTGTAAATTTTTAAATAATTTTTTATTTAAAAATTAATAATATAATAATTATTTCAATAATATAAATATAATAATTTTTTTTATTTATTTTTTATTTTATTATTAATTAATTTTATAATTAATTTTATAATAATAATTAAATAATTTTTTAAATAATTATTTATATATTAATATATTAAAAACTCTTAAATATTTAAATCTTAAAAAATTAAAAATTCACTATTTTCAATTCACACTTACCAGCTTGATAATCATACAGAGCAACTGCAGACATACCAGAACCTTCAGGAACTTCATACAATTCTTCATCTACTTGTTCTAAAGTTTCATATGCTACAATGAATTAGAGATATTTATCAAAAAATATTAATTTCTTAATGAATTATCTAATAAAAAGAAATTTCAGGCTTAAAAAAAAACTACAGGATTTGCTTCAAAATTTATCTTTTCTCCTAAAACAGTGCCTAATAAAAATTAAGAAATTTTTGAGGATATATACTATTTTCTAAAATTTTGCCCTCATATTAACATAATAGAGAAAAACTGAATCTGAATAAATATAAAAACACATTATTTTAAATACTCTATTAATTATTTCCTTTAACCAGTTTTTAAGAGAGGGAAGATTTATCATGTATATATTTTCATGGATATATTTTCAGGAATTTTCAATAACTGTGTCTTAATTAAAAAACAAAACTGAAAACCAACCATTTCCTTAGTATAAACACATTACATGAAAGTTATGAGAAATGACCTGTAACAAATTTCTACTGAAATAAATAAAAAAACACAACACATTTTCTGTAAGAACATCATATGAGCAATTATATTATACATCCAATAGTAGGAGAAAGAAATTTAAATAAGTTTCAAGATACCTAAAACTTACCATATAAACAATCAACATCAGATTTGATTTTTAAAGCTGATATCCTTGTAATACCCCCAGCCAAAATTCACAAGAAGTTTCTTAAAGTTAGTATCCAGATCACACTAAATTAGGTTTCTCTGGTGGTTAATTTGTATAAAAAAATGCATGTTCAGAAATGTAGAAACAATCATTTAAATATTGTAAAAGAAAATAGTAATTATACCAAGAAATTCTGTTAAAAAATGTCCCCCACACACTAACAAATAATTAATAAAATTTTTAAAAAATTGATTGCAATAAAACATTTACAGTAATCACTTTAAAACACAATCTAACAAAATGTAAGCAAATATTTATTCTATTTTAACATTGAAATAAAAATACAAAATTCTCTCAATAATCGAGCAAATACTGGACCAAAGTTCATCAGATCATTGATAACACCACATTATTGGAGAATAACAAAAATAATGCAGATAAACAGTTAAAGCCATGTATTATTGTATAATACTTAATATAGTATATACAAATAAAGAGGCAAACACATGAAATAACTCAAATTACTAAAAAGATACTGTTTGGTATTACTAGCTTTCATTATTCCAATGAAGTAGGAGGCATAAAACAATTTTCTATGACTTATCAGCAAGTGCAAAACCTCGATTATTGACAGGGCCAGAAAGGTGATATGCCCAATTGTTATAAGGAGTACTTCTACTGCCCTGAGAAAAAATGAATAAAACAAACCTGGTTCAGCATAATTCTGAGGAGGTTTAAATAATTCTGATTCAGCATCTTCTGGTGAATCCAAGAAAGATACTTCTTCCACTTTTTTAACCGGTTGCTTTGTTTCTACCACTGGCTCATTCTAAGCAGATAGAAATAAAAATTATTCAGTTAAAACTTTAAAAAGTTTTAATATACTAGAATATCTAGGTAGTTTTTTTTTTTAACAGCAAGATGAAATATTATGAAAAAGATTTACCAGATTTAAATAAGCAATCTATTCCCAATATTAACTTTGGAAACAGTAATATTTTTTCTTTTTCTAATCAGTTTAAAGACAATATTTTGATTGCTATTTTGAAGTTCATAAAATCTCCAATAACAATTTTGTTCTACATGAATAACAGAGAGAGGGAGAGAGAATAACTAAAACATAACCATGAAACATGCTATACAGAAATATTACTCGTACTAAGTGATGATATGCTGAGCTTTACAGTTATACAAAACAATTTTTTAAAAAAATAAGGAATTAATGTTTAAAATTTTAATAAAAAGCATACTTCAAATTCAGGAGGCGGTTGAGGGGGCATATACTGTAAGGTCTGCTCTGGGGAAGCAGTCTTTGCAGTTGTTGCCGCCTGCAGCAATGGTGTTGGCACACCTACAGAAGATGTACGAACTGTAGGAGCCACAGCTGGCTCCTTCAGCTCTTCAAAGTCATCATAATCTTCTCGAAGACTCAATTTTCGTTGACGTTCCTATGCAAATTACATATTTATCATAAAAAATACAAACTTTTTAAAAAATAATTGTGAAGCAACTGGTTTAAGTGCAAAATCTATCATTAGAAAACCTGTTTGCAAAGTATTACAGTAAATAGCTATGGAATTTAAAAAATCTTAAATAGTATAACATATCGTTAAAGTTGACACAACAGAATCTTCTTAGTTAATGCATTCAATTAACAGTATTATTTACACATTTCATTTCACACCATTAATATTATTTTCACACTAAGGTCATTTTTTTTCAATAAATTATTTTTATACTGTTAATATGACAATTGTTAGACTACTCATTGTTATGCTAGATGCTAAAAGAGCTTCCAACAAATAATATCAAATTTAATCAAAAAACGTTTTGGAAGTAACATGCTAAATACAAAATCTGTTGTGTTAGAAGAGAATAGTTTTATAAAAATTCAACAGAACCCAGTTCTCTTAACATTAACAATAAGAGTTTCCATATCAAAAACATGATATTGGTATAATTTGGATTCCAGTGCACTAAATTATTGGAATATGATACTTGAAGATAACTGTCATTAATTAAATTTTACCAAATTGAAGAATTAAGAATATTTAAAACACTCCTTTTACCTCCTCATCTTTCTTCGCAAGTTCTTTCTCTTTTTGCTCTCGAGCAAGTCTCTTAGCTCGCTCTTCCTCAGCTCGCTTACGAGCTTCTTCCTCTTCAGCTTTAGCCATATTCTCAAACCTAGCTCTTAAGCTACTTGCTTTAGTAGATGCACCTAAAAATTTAAAAGACAAATTAATTATAAACATACACTTGTTCTTATTTCACTTAATAATGAAAAATAAAGTATTACTTGTAGTTCTTTAATTCAATTTTTAAAAAAGCATTACAGTCAACCTTTAAATCAATATTAAAATATAAGATTTTTTTTTAAATAGTTACATGAGCTTATTATTTACAGTTGAATCTCAAAATCTCATAATATAAGTTTTGTATCCACTAAAATATAAAATGTTAAACATTTTTGTAATTCGATTAGTGCAGCAATGCGGACTTAAATCAAATCACTCATATAATGGAAAACATATCAAGCTACATAACGAAGCAATATATTAATAAATAAAAAAAAAGGAGGTTAGAGAAAAGCTCTGGCAGACAATATATGAATAACTTTCACTGCCAATTGAGTATATATTAACTGCAAACCCCAATACAAGTTTTAAATATGAAATTAATTTATTAAATGAAAAGAAAAAGAAAAAAAAAAAAAAAAAAGAGTTCCGTGAAATTGATCTTGAAAAAACTTGATCATTACAGTTATTTGCTGGGAGAAACTGAATAAATTTTTTTTTTTTTTTTGCAATATTTTCTCTTTCTTAAAAAGAAATGGCCAACTCAGAATGTTGATACATTCCAAGTCCTCATAGAAAATTAAGAGCTATATTTAAATTCTCAAGGAACAAGATCACTCACATATTGTTTAAATGGAATGACAAGAAAAGCACAGAAAATAACAGAGAGTTCTACATTTTTAAACATTGCAGCTAAATATTCCTCAAAATATCTTCTTTCTCTCAAAAACATTGTCTATGTTATGTGAAGTTCATAAAATTTTGTTAAACAATTATTTCTTTAAATATATAAATGCTCTGACTACCAATATATTTTTCTATTTCTCTTTCACAAATAACATTTGTTTCAAAGAAATTATTAGTATAATATATAGATGCATGCAATTATAATAGCATGAAAGTTTTTTTAAAAAATAATTTATCTAATTAAATAATTATCTATCAGTGAAAAATAACACTATTTTTCAATTCAATACTTATTTTCAAAACATTTAAAATTATTTCAGATTAAAATTTAAAATGAAAGAAGTTAAACAGATACTTTTTAAGAAAAAAGTTTCTTTTAATGCCAAGTATCTCACAGTAATTAACAGAGATAAAATTATGCAGTATTATGCAAGAAAAATATTATAGAAACTATAATGTTTATTCTTATGTATAGGAAATTAGTTCATCTTCAATTAAAAATAAAGAAAAATATCTGCTTTTCAACACAAGGAAAGAAGCAAATAAAAATTATTACCCATATCTACACGTGTTTTCTGATAGCTCGATTGTGGTTTTTCCACTTCAGAAAAGGAATGCGCTGACTAAGAAAACAAATATTTAAATTAACAGTCATATGTAAAAATATGCATATAAAGATTATTATATAATATCACAAGAACATTAATAATAATCATCAACAGTGATCTATACCATCATTCCAAAAAAAGCAAGAGCTATTCTTCCTTTACAGATAAAAACTTAAAAGATCAAAAAATAACACCCACTACATGTATATTAAATCAAATGATACTCTTAAGCATTATTTCAAACAAATTAGTGCTTAGTTAAAAATTAATGCAGTTTTTAAATGCAATTATATATATATATATATATATAATTTTAATCCTATACGTAGAATCCTCAGAAAATTCAAATATTTTCTTTTGACATTAACCTCAGAATATAAAAAGGATATTTGCTCAGAAAACTGATATTCATATTTTTAAAAACAATTAAAATTACATTTCAGCAATCTAATTCAGGAAATTAAATCATAGCTCTGTTAAAATTTCATAACTATATTTGTATCTCAATCTTAAGTTTGGCACCAATTTTGAGCATTAACACATACAAATTGCAAAAATTTTGTGTTTGATTATAAAGCGTTTCCAGCTTTTGCAGAATTTATGTTGTGATAATTTGAAGTCCTCCAGAGATTTTGACTTAGATCCACTAGTTTAAACAACAAAATAAATAACATTTTCAAATATTTATATATAAATCGATAGTAATCAAAACTCACTTTATCTTGTCTGTCCCATTCAATTCCAAATTCACCACCAAACCCCTTTTTCATATCAGTTTGAGAAGGATGTGCCTCTACTTTTGTTACTTCTTCCCAACCAAGAGCAGATTTATCTTTACGATCTTTTTGAACACCATACTGTCCCCCAAATCCCTTTGCATAATCTATGTTTGGATGAAGGAATAGTTTGAACTTTAGTAATATATTTAAAATTTACATTCCATAACAAAAATTCCATCACTTACAAATGATTGATTAAGATGATTTTCAAACTTCAAAGAATGGAAAAACAAATTATTATTTGTATAAGAGATTTAATATGCATAACGAAAGATGACAAAAAGAAAACATTGTGCATCATATGAATAAATACTTCTGATGAGAAATTATTTGATTTGTCAAATAATTTTTTAAATCATGAAATCGTATCAAATTTTTACATTTCAAGTAGTCTAACATAAAAAAAAATAACTACTATGATATATGTTATCAACAAAAAATTGTAATATTAGTAGATATTTGTATGCAATTAAGATTTCTTTTGTGTTTATGTTTTGATTCACCAATGTCCTGCTAGAATTAATTAACAGAATATAGGAAACTATGCAGTAACAGAGAAGATTAAATTATATGTATGTATGCATCATTCTTCAAACTTTATATAATACCTGATAATGATTTCAAAAGTTCAATTCATCATTAACAGCTCCCTTTACTCCACATGATTTCTAGTGGAATCTATGTAATGTATACTTTGCCACAGTAAAAACCCTCTTATAATTTGTATGAACACATTTCGTTATTAATTTACAATCGTAAGATCTCTCAAAAAAATACAATGAATTTGTGCAAATGAATGAAATTTAAAAAATGGAAAATTATCTATAATACTTAAATGATGAATGAAGCATTTAATAGCTTAGTTATAGCTAATAACTGTATCAAAATAAGAAAATAATTATCTTCAATCCTATTCTCATTCTTTTAAGTCATTCATCTAGTACATTCTGTTCTATTTATAGCCTTTTTTTAAAGTTCAAAAAGAATGTAATTTAAAAGGTTGCTTTTATTTTCTAAGCCTAATACATCCACGGACATGTTTCAAGATGAGAAAAAATATGCTTTAACATTTTTTTATTAGAAACTAACAGAAATAAAGTGGCAAAAACAAACAATTTCCTTCCTTCTATTCTTCTTCCAAATACCATGCGAAGAGATTTCAAAGATGGATAGAAGTAATTTTGAGATTCTGTTTAGAACATTAATAACCATTCATCATTTAGTAATGTAAATATTCATAAATATAATTTGTTGATATGCTTAGGAATGAGAAATTCTGTTCTCTTTAACGGATGGTTATTCTTAAGCTTGCTGTTTTTAAAAGTCATGTTCTTTAACTCTGCTTTGAAGCTCAAACTTTTCAATTCTGGAGTAGCTAAATACTAAAAAATGTATATTTAATTTTTTAAATATATGTAAATAAGTATGCATATAACAAGATTAATGAAAGCAAATTGTTTTCATAAATTATTTATATCAAAAATTAAATGTATAGCAAAACATTTTTTCATGTTAATAATGATCCATACTTTTGTTATTTTAATGCACATTTTAAAAAAAAATCTAACAATTGGCTATGTTGAAGCATTTAAGCAGCCATTTAAAAAAAACTCTTTACATTAAAAAAATAATTTTAAAAATAAAACACCTAAATATGCAAGTTCACATTCCAATAAAGCGTCACGAGTTACATTTATACATTTTATTTATAACATAAACATAAAACAATTATTCAATGTTATTTTTAATATTCTTATTTTAACCAACAGCAGAAAGCACAAAAATTCCAACTAAAAGTCCTAAAAGTCTATGATTACACCAAGTCAATATAGTTGGGAAATTATTACATCAGTTCCCAAAACTGTGCAAGCCACATTAAATTTGGATATATCACTTAAAAAAAAAGTGAATTCATCAGTAAATTATTGTCAAAAGAAAAGAGAAAGTCAAACTCTTAAAGAACAGATGAATGGTTTGCAGAAAAAAGAATTGATTTGTATTTCTTGGGAAGATATATGCAAAGAGAAGGTTTCCAATGAAACTGAAAAAATATTTCGCTTTTTCAAAAGAACAAGTAGTTTTTTGGTTCTCCATCCGAGGATAAGCAATAATTTTTTGCTAAAATTGAATAATTTGAAATGCTACAATAAAGTATTGCACAAGTACATGGAAGAAAACTATTTCATAAAATAAGAAAATTTTTAATTGACAGTACTTTCCTGAAGTGTCTCATTCATTCCTTTATGATAACACTAGGCTTATTTCAGCTTCTTTGCATAGAAATTGCTTTTGCTTGCAAATGAGTATTAGCAAAATAACAGTATTTACATATTTCTATATTTACCACATATGCAACAGAAATATATGAATTATTAATAAAAATTCAAATGGGTTTATTATTTTTTTAAATGAAATTCTGTATTTAAAACATTAGAATCTGGCAGTGAAATTTTTTTACAATAGCAATACAGTTTTTTGTATAAGTTTTTTAATAATCTTTTAAAGGTACAATCTTGTATATTCATGTAAAATTTTCAAGAGGTGGAAGAGGAAATTCAAACTCTTCTGCTATGAATAGTAATTTTAAAAAAATCCTTAATAGACATTTCAATATTTCTAGACAATTAATTGAACACTAAAGGATAATTTAAATTTCTTTTTACAGCATCAATTGTCTTCCACATGCAGGATAATTTCAAAGTAATATACCTGAAATGAAAACTTTAAATATAATAACATTATATTTATGCTGGACTGGATATAAGCCTAGCACTCCAGATTATTATTCACTGCAAGTCTCAATTTCAACTGCTCTATCATAACCAACTTAATAATTTCATCTAGCATTTGGTTTTTAAGTATCTGTCCTTTAACATTAAAAGAATCTTTTTTAATCAGTAGAAAAATGTTTTAATAATAATTAAAGTCCATGTGGTTATTTACACATATTTCAAAATATTACACATAATTCTTTAAGATAAGAAACACTTCATTTTAGCATATATAGTTACAATTCCACTTTGTATGAAAGTATAAGAGATGAAATGAAAAATATGTATTAAAGGTAACATTCGGTATTTCAATGAAAAACAAATAGGATATTAAAAAATATTATTTGCCATTCATGTAAGTAATTTTATTATAAATACTGATTTTTTTTAATCTAAAAATTTTTGAATTAATCTCCTATTCATTAACATTACTAGGTGAAAATAGACTAAATTTGCATAATGCTAGAGTGACATAATGAACTATTTAATTTGAGAGCAAATTTATAAGTAAGCCTTATAATTCTCCAGACATAAAGAACAACACAATTTTGAAGAGAAATTTTAAATATGAAGTTAAGTCCATGATAATAATTAAATTTAATGGATTACAAAACTGCACCATTTTTTTTTTTTTTTTACTTTTTTTAATTGCATTTTTACAAATATTCATGTTTATTATAGTAAAATAATAGCCATATATGGTTAAAATTAAAACAATTTTTTTTTCATTCTTTACTAATGTACTAAAACCAAGATATTAGTCACACTTATACGTACTTTTCAGGGCATACAAATTAAATAGATGACCATGCTTTACTCAAATTATTTAAAAAACCGTAAAAAAAGAAAAAGAAATTGAAATAAAGAAATGGCTAATATCTCTTTGAAATGTATAATAAATGATGAAATGCAAAAACAGCCACTACTGTACATAAAAAGAATTGACTAGAACACATTAATAATTAAGTAAAACATTCATTCATTCTGTTTTCTGTCAATAACTCCACTCTAATGTGTTAGAACATATTAGTTTTCTTCTTCATCACTCAAACGAAACAAAAGAGTAAACAAAAAATGGCAGTAAAACAGCATGTTTGTAACTTAAAGCCATGCAAAGTGTTATTTGGGGTTAAGAATCAAGGCAAAAGCCAAGCAACATGATGATTACTCAAAAAATGTCAGATAAGTCAGTATATCCAAATGACTGACCAATCTGGGATTCATGCTTTGGAAGCTTTTCATGATGTTGCCACCCCACAGCACACTTGTCTTGGCGGTCAGTTTGAACACCAAATTTTCCACCAAATCCTATAGCATAATCTGCGAAGTACAATCGTAAATAATTAAAAATCTGAAAGAAAATCATAATAATTGCTTGAGCTGCAACACTTTTACATCAGGCATTTTATCACCAGAGCACAAATAGTGATGTCATAAAAAAGGAAAATATGACTTATAATAAAAAAAAATTTAAAAAATTCAATGCTTTGAAATACTTAAAAACAATACATATGAACAATTTTATAAATAGTAACAGTAATTTAATTTAAAACAGAATTCCTTTTCAGCACTCAAATAGATTAATATCGATTGAAAAAAATTTCAGTGCAAACAAACTCTGTTTTGCGTTAAATTTAATTTCATATTTTAAGAAATTTAGCCTTTTAAAGAGCAATTTTTAAATTTAAAAAAAAAAAAAAAACTGCTATCATTTTTTTTAAAAAAATGCAAAAATTTGCAAAAATAATTAAAAAGTGCAACAAATTATGAATTAAAAATTTTAATGACCCAAAAATAAGCATCTTCTTAATTTTACATAGTTAGAATTTAGATATAAAATAATTAATCTGCTGTTCTTAAATTAAAAGACATGTCACCAAAATACAGGCTCTGATAATAAATGTGACTGATGTTTCAGATTTTTCAAAATGACCATTTTATAAACTTTCTCCAATCTTACTGTCTCTTAGCTTTTCTCATTAAATGAAAACGTTAACTCTATCGTGTTTCATGAACAAATCAATTTTTAAAAACTTAGATTAAGAAATTCACATATGTCACATTTATAAATTTCTACACATAAAAGGTAAGTTACATATTAAAAATAAGATTGTTACATGTTATTTTAAATCAAGCTTACATAGAGAGTGGAAATCTTGCATTACAAACCATACATAATCTATTACAAAATTAAACACTGTAAAAACATTTTTAAAATAAAGGTATTTTTAATTTATCAACAAATTTATTGATATTTTACCAATTTATATTTTGTAAACAAAATAGAAAAAATATTACAAGAATGTTTAAAATAATTGAAAAATTAAATTTAATTTAGAAATAATTTATTTAAAATCAAAGAAAATTTAAATTTTCATTCCAAAATAGAATATGTTACTTATTTTCACAGAAAAGAATGATTAAAATATTTTAATTTTTATAATCTTTTTTCTTGGTGTGTCACATACTTTAAAAAAAAACATAAATGTGTTAAATAAGAGTATAATTATCAATAAGTTGAAAACAAATATCAAACAATACAAAATTATAAAAACTATGAAATATATTCATATTTTTTTATATGTTGCTGCATTAAAAAAAAAATACCATAGTTCTATAAGCCTATATTTTTTGCACAGAAATCTTACTTTGAAGCAGATAATTATAAATATGCTTAAGGAAATAAAAAAAAATTAAATGCCACTCATCTAATAAGTAGTCATCAAATTAAAATAAATTTCGAGTCTGTTACATAATAATTAAAGACACATTTTTTGCATGTCTCTCAACACAGAAAGAAATTATTTCAATAAATTTCCCTTAAATCAATAATAATATAATCTAATTGTTAGAAATAAAAATGATAAATGAGAACTTAAAGGAAACAAGGTGAATTTAACATATACAAAAATATTTATACTCCTACCAATAGTTTAAAGAAAAGAAATTTAAATTTGATTTTGTATTGTATGCGAATTCAACAGAAAAAATATTTATAATTCTACAAATAGTTTGAAGATAAAATAAATTTAATCCATGTTCTAGAACTGTTCCAATAACACTTCTACAATCAATTTCATTTCCCTAATTTAACAATGCTATTAAAATTGATTATTTCATTCAGAATAACAGACTGCAATATACTTAAAAAATAAATTTTAAAAAACATCCCATTTGAATTATATATATGTGTGTATGTTTAAATAAATCTTAAAATTACACAAAACAATAATGGTAATGATTAAGCTTCCTTAAAAATACATTAATCTATAATATGTTCTGAAAACACAAAATATTTAACTTTTGGCTATTTGGAATTAGATTTGTAAAGCATAAATAAATGGCACAAATAATTGCTAAGTAGGGCCAGTTCTAGAGGTGAAGCTGTCATCATACTTAATTTCAGTTGCCCATTCACTCTATAATACCTTCACTCATTTTCTAAGTCAATGTATTCCATATTAAAAATTTAACTTTCTTAATAACAAAAAAAAAAAAAATTGATGAAAACTTCTTCATCAATTGATCATGCTCAATGAATCTATACTTATGATAATGGTTTGAAAATGCAAAGATTAATAAAGTTTAATAAAATAATGGTTACAAATGGATATTAAACGCAATGGATATTAAACGTTCTACTAATTCATGGAATAATTTTAATAAAATTATATGTGATGATACAATAGATATTGACTAGTCAAAACTTCAGCTTAGAAAATATTATTGAGGCCACAAAATAAACAGTTTCTGGGTTTTTGGACTTTGTTAAGAAGTTCCTCTATTAATCCTGATAGTTGGAGAGCCAATAACGAGTTAAATGAATATTTTGACAATTATTTTAGTGTTAACCAACCGAAAAACTTTAAAATTCCAGTAATGGAAAGTCATACTGACACTATAAGAGGAAATTGAAGCACCACAAAGAATTCAACTTATTCTCTCTTATTTGCTTTATTGTTCAGCTAGTCTTTCTTGTAAAGAGGTGGGGTCCACAGAAATACCACATTTTAATACTAAATTATTAACAAGTAACCCATTATTATTACTCTACTAAATCAAATATTAAATTAAAAATTCCCTTTACTAGCTTTCTAACTTGCAAGTATGTTACTGGAGCCCTCTCCATAAATATTTTCTGAGAAATCTGAATTAAAAAATTAATTATTTAATTAAAAATTAAATATTTCTATTTAAAGGCCTCAGTTGTCAGACTACATTTAATTTTAGATTTGAGCATAACTATTGTTATCAGAATCATTGCACTTTATAGTAAGTAATCAATGAATGTATACTTAAGTACCATAAAATTTTGTATGTGTAAACAGTTAGCAAAAATTTTTCTGAAATTTTAAATGAACTGCAATTAGAATTTATAAGAGACTAAAATATTTTTTTTATATACATGAGAAACAAATAAGAAGTAGTCTTTGAAATACAATACTAATTGAAAACATTTTTGAAAAATTATAGTGCATTTTAGATCAGGAAACACACATTTATGCATGTTAATTAACATAAAAATTTTCTCTGATGAAATATATATAATAGAAAAGTAAAAGTTAGCAGGTTTTTATGAGAGATTTCATTAAACTGATGGCATATTGTTTTTATCACCCATTAAAATATAAGCAAATTCAATGAGATTTTTTTTTTTCTCAATTTACCTTATTTATGATCTAAATACTTCTTCTTTAAATCTTACAGAACTACAAAAGAATTCCCCTTTCTTGTTTAAATGGAATGAAGATTTGCTGCTCTTATTTACTGTCATTTGTATTAAGATATATTGAAGCTAATGAAAATGATATGAAGCTAAATAAATAGTACCAATGTACAATTGTAACTAATTACCAATCCTCTTTCTTTGAGAGAGGATAACTTTTTCAGGATCATTCCATTTCCTCCTTTTCATTCACTCTTAAACATGTCATAAGTGACAAATATAACACCTGAGCTAGCACCCCATTCTCCAAACTTTCACACCTCACCAATGTAAAGATGCTAATATATTCACAAAGAAAAAAAAATGTTGCTCAAAATTATGAACAGAAGTAGCTTCTAGTGTGCCCTTTATTTCAATAAATATGACCATCAGGCACATTTCTGACATGGAGTATTGCACCATATGGATCATGGTACATTCGGCAACATATAAATTTCTTTGGCATATACTTAATGGTTAATCCAAACACTTTGAACAATAACAAATACTGAATGCTACAAAAACTTTGGATTAATGTTTTGTGTACTTGAGCTGCCATAATTCACATGTTGTTTATATCTCTTCAAAAAAAGAAATCATAAGTCCTTTTTTTTTTCCTTTGAAGCTAGTTTACTGACATTTAGATGAGTCCCACACTGAGTCTGCATTTTGACATGGCTTCAAATGTTTGGAAGAATAGGCTCTATGTAAATAAATTTGGCACGATGAGTAGAACCAGCCTTATTACTAAGAGTAAGATATATAAACAAGATGAAAGATTTCCCACTATCTTTTTTAAAAAAAAATCATGCATTTTGTTCATTAACTCACAAGTGTTGCCAAATTAGTTAGAAACAAATTTGTACTTTTAAAGATATTTCTGAATATCATGAATATACCATGGATTGGGAATCATAAAATGGAATTTTATTCAGATAAAAAGGTATAATAGAAAGTTTCCAATTAATAAGTTTACTATATTTGTTGGGCTTATTAGTTAACAAATCTTCTTTCCCAACAAATCAGCTATTCTATTATTGTTCATAACAACTCTAAAATATATCTATTATAATATGCAGTTTCTGTATATATCAGTCCATCTAAGATTAAAATTCTAATGCAGTGTGTCTAAACAATAACTTAAAACAAAGCATAGTAATTTTTTTTTTTTTTTTTGATAACATCTTATAATCAATGGTATATTTTAATTTCTAAAAATCAGGAGACATTTTGAAAATTGAAAAAAAGTTTTTAAAAAAACACCATTATGATTTACAACTTTAAATTTGTAGTCCCCCTCTTTTTTCTCATGATAAAACATTCGAAAATAGTATTCAAAGATATATATTTTATCCAACAAAAATCGAAGAAAGTACCAAAATGAAAACAAACCAATTCAAAAAACTTTTTTTCAATGGCTAACACATGGATCAATAAGTCCCAAGACTAACATTGAAACAACATTTTTTTAGCAAAAATTTTTTTTATTCATCAACATAATCACCTTTTAGGGTGATACAATCGTTCCAACGCTTTTCCAATTTTTCAATACCATGTTTATAAAAAAAATTATCTTTCGCTTCAAAATAAGCTTCAGTTTCAGCGATGACCTCCTCATTTCAGCCAAATCTTTTTCCCTGGAGCATTTTTTTAAGATCAGCAAAGAGCCAGTAGTCACTGGGGGCTAAATCTGGCGAGTATAGGGGGTGGGGAAGCAGATCAAAGCCCAATTCGTTCAATTTTGCCATTGTTTTCATCGACTTGTGGCAGGGTGCATTGTCTTGGTGAAAAAGGATTTTTTTTCTCTGCATGTGCGGTCGTTTTTTTGCGATTTCCTCCTTCAAACGCACCAGCAAGTCAATATAATAATCCTGTTGATCGATTTACCTTTTTCGAGGTAGTCAATGAAAATCACGCCATGCGTATTCCAAAAAACTGACGCCATGACTTTGCCAGCTACTGCTGCGTTTTCGGACGGCTTTCGCCAGCTGTGCGCCACTCAGATGACTGCCGCTTCGACTCTGGAGTGTAGTGATGTATCCATGTTTCGTCCATGGTCACGTAACGACGCAAGAAATCTTTTTTGTTGCGAGTAAATAGCGATAAACAGCTTTCTGAATCATTGACTCGTTGCTGTTTTTGTTCCATCGAAAGCAATCGCGGCACCCACTTGGAAAAAACCTTTTTCAGTAAATACACTTCCATATGATATCTGTGTCATCTCAGCAATCTCACGGAGCTTCACTTTACGATCTTTCATTATAATTTTTGTCACTTCACTCACAGTTTCCGGTGTAACGGCTTCCACAGGTCTACCCGAGCGTTCCGCGTCATTTGTGTCGGTACGACCACGTTTAAACTCGGCAAACCACCGACAAATCGTTGCTTTTGATGGACAAGAGTCCGGGTAACATTTTTCAATCCATTGTTTCGCTTGCACGGTGTTTTTACCCATTAAAAAACAATGTTTTATCAGAACATGAAACTCGGTTTTTACTATTTTTTAAACAAACTACAAAACGACTTTACTCCAACCTCGATAACTCAGCTGTTTCTGGTCCGATCGACTTAAAATTTTGACACGTTTCAAGCAAAGATTAGTACTCTAGAAAGACCTGGTTACTGGTTTACTACGAGCACCATCTCAGGGTTAGTCTCGGAACTTATTGATCCATGTGTTATGTCACAAAATAAAATTTTTCCTTGCATTAGCTAAATAAACCATGTATTACAATTACATAATGTATAAACCTCAACAATCTTAACTAAAGGTAAACATAAATTTGTATTGAATTTTCTAGATGAGAACCATATGAAAAATCTGGGGCCCACAACATTCCAGATTATCAACTCAATTTTCATATTCACCAAGATTTTTACTAAATCTGGGAACAATTTTCCTTTTTTTCCAATTAAATTTTCTATTAAATCAGCATAACAAAACTTGACTTAAAATAATTTTACACATATAAATTCCTAAATATAAAATTACACAATTTTTTCCTTACAAAAAATAAGCTACAATCATGTATATTCCTTAAATATTTACAGAAATAATACCTTATACTCTACTGACCTCTTTGTGATGAATGTTTTTCAACTCTTGCCTGATAGTCCCATCCAAGAGCTGATTTGTCTTGGTGATCTTTCTCTACTCCAAACTTTCCTCCAAATCCTTTGGCATAATCTGTTTGGGACTCATGTTTTTCTAACCTCACATTATAATCCCAACCAACTGCAGTTCGGTCAACTCGATCTTCCTGCACACCGAATTTTCCTCCAAACCCAGATGAATAATCTTTAAAAAAAAATGTACTATAGAACAAACAATTAAAACTACATCTCAAACTACAGAATGATTTAAGATCCTTTTAATTAATCATTTTACAGCAACATATTATCTAAATTTCAAAAAGGATTTTAAAAAATGAAGGGCAAAAGGAAACCTTTTTGGGAGGCATGTTTATCAACTTTTTCATGATGGTCCCAACCAACAGCAGACTGAAATAAAAAAAATAAAAAATAAAAAAAGTAACGAATAAGTAAAAGAAACAAAAATATGCACAGTATGCTTAAATACAGAATGTTATATGTTTAAAACAAAAATATTAAATGAAAATATAAAAACTTTATTGCATCAAAAATCTTTGTTTATTGATTATCTTTTTATAAAATTTCCTTGATCATTTAATATGCAAAAGGAATATTTCTAAACATTAAATTTTCATTTGAATTGTTTAACTAGAGAGAACTCTCAAGTATTAATACAGTGAGATTCATTCACACATATTTACCTTAAAATATCGAAAACTAAGAGATATATTAATTTATTCCAAAAGATTTATAATATCTACTTTAAGATATCTTATCTAACAATAATTACAAAAGTCCAGTTGGTCAACCTGGACTCCTAATTACCTCCATAGCCAAATAAGGTGTCATACTATCATCTAACACTTATTTTTTCCACTTAGCATTATCTTTCACAACATTTGATTCTAGCTCTTGAACACAGTGAGACTTATTCCACATACACTGATCTTAAATTTACACAAAATTAAATATGTGTGTATTTAAAGGTTTCCAATTGTAAGTATTCTGAAAGACCTTTTCTTTTATTCATTTTGGTCTGGTACTATCTCAAACATCGTGCTACCTCTATGCTCTTATTAAATACCTGTCTAATAGAAGTAACCAATTAACCACAACCATGATTTAAACTAAAAGTTGTCATGCTGACAAATTGATAACACCACCTCATCAATCCATTGGACATGATCCACTACATTGAGTTTTATGGAAAGATATTCTTAGTCTGTCAATGAATGCTGTGCTAACGTTGTGTTGCTTTTGTGATGTCACCATGCAACTGTTTATCAACATTTTTAAAAAAGTGATTTTACATAAGTTTTCAACTTGTTCCAGATTCCATGACACCAGATCACAATTCCTCAGAAAATTGAATGTTTCTGAATTGATCTTATGTTATATACACACAAGTACTGTGCAACAAAATAACTATCATCAACAAAGAAAATTATAAAAAACAATAATAGCACAAAAAAAATTAAGAGTCTTGAATGGATTTTAACTGAATTATAATAAAACATTTTTATAAAAATTTAGATCCATGTGATAATAATAATGGATTAAAAAATAACAATTTTCTCAAAAAAGAAAATGTTTTTAATCATAAAAATACATACAAAACATCGCTTTACTTTTAGAAACATTTACTTTTTTTAGCTAAAATATTTCTCAGATTTATCTTAAACCTTTTAAAATTAAATCAACTTTTCATTTTTTGGTTCTTTATTTAACTCTTAGACTTAATTTAAGTTCTTTATAAGAGTTCTTTATTTAACTCTTAAGTGCTCTTGAGGAATAATGTTGTTCTATTAACTTTCTGGGTGTTCTTTCTTGTCAACAATTACATTTTGAATGAAAAAAAAGAGGAAATTCTTATTTGGCTAGAATATTTCTTTTTGGTGTATGTGTGTGATTTTTCTTGAGTGTTTTGAAATTGTTTCCTTCTTTTTAATGGTTTTGTGATCATATAATTTTGGAATTATACTATGGTTTGGAACTCATGGATTTATTTTTGATACAATTATTTATAATTCTATGATTGACACAGATTTATCCATAGTTTGCAATTATACTACTTAACATTAAGTCTCAATAAGGTTTTTCATTAAAATAATTTTCATACCAGTGAAATGGTCTCTGGAAAATTTTTCAAACTGATATACATATATATTTTGAAACATCCATAACCAAATTTATAATTTTAATATATCTAAAAATATAATAAAACCATCATTATTAAATATCTTAAATCTCTCTTATTTAACAAATTTGTCCAAAATGCTTCAGCTCTGAATTTTGGGTTATACAAAATTAATATCAGTTTTAAAACAAAACAACTTCTTTCATTGTTCTCGCTACTATACCTTGCACAATAAATAAATCAACTAACCATCATTCATGATTATGTATTTTAATACAAAAAAAATATTAAATTTTAGAAATTTTTATTAAAATTTTGCTGAGGATTTATACAAGTTAATATTCAAAAACATGCATAGGTTCATCACCAAAGAAGATAATTTTATTACATTGGGCTTTTAGTTTGTATATAACTAACACTTTGTATACAAATTTTTATATTCATGTATGAAAAATATACAGGTGAAGAAGCATTTTGATTACACTGTATTGATTTAACTTTAAATAATTAATTTCATAAGGGAAGAAAATTTACTTTATCTTGCCTATCAGCTTGAACTCCATACTTTCCTCCAAACCCTTTAACAGCATCTGTCTGTGATGCATGCTTTTCAATTTGAGCAACATAATCATGACCAACAGCAGACTAGAAACAAAATATATTTTATTGTAATACTGATTTCAAAATAACAACTAAAAAACACACATCAAATTATTTACTTTTAACAACAAAAAGTTGAGACAAAGTTAAAAACTTCAAAAAAGTTATTCAGAATTATTACATCATGCATAGAGCAAAAATGTCCTCCAAGATGAATATTAGTATTAAAAGCAAATATTACGTATTTCTGAGAATGAGAGCTAGATAAGTTTAAATACTCAAAGTTTTAAAAAAAAGCCTTATTAAACCTTAGTCATTTCATAATACAAAAATAAGTACATGCTAATTTAATTTTTGTTCATTTGCCATTGATAATGAAAGTGAAAAAATATATTATTTTACATTAAAATTTATAAAACTAGAAAAGATAATAGATTGCATGTTTTAAATTTAATACTTTGTAATTTAAAAATTCATGCTGAATCTGTGAAAACACATAAAATTATATACATAACCAGTAATAAATATTCAAAAAATTTACAACAATAAATATAGAGATTTATAGAATGAAGTTCTATTTATTATCAAAACAACAACAAAAATCTAGAACATTTTTTTAAAAAAAAAAAATTCCGTACATGACTGCAGATTAAACATAAATTGAAAAACCTTTGATATGAATATCTTTCTTATGATGCTATCTTTAACAAATAATATTTAAAATTTTCTTTTAAGCACTCCCATGATGAGACTGAATACAATTTACATTAGACTAAATATAATAAAACAAATCAAAGATAATTACTTTGTCCATTCGATCAGCCTGTACTCCAAATTTACCTCCATAGCCATAAGAAGGTTTCATACTATCATCTAGCACTTGTTTTTTCAACTCGGCATCATCTTTCACAACATTTGATCGTAGCTCTTGAATACTGTACAAGAGAAAATGAAGGGTGGAAAAAGGCAAATTTTTCTTTGATTTTAAATTTCTTTTTCTCTTCAAATTTAACATCAAAATAAAATAAAATCCAAAATTAAAAATAAGTTACAGAAAATGTAGATTTTTCTCTATGTATGAAAAAGAGCAGAATACAAAAGTTAATGAACATTTTTGTAAAAAGGAAAAACTTTGTTCAATTGAGAAGAGAGTTCAAAAAAGAGTTATTTAAAGAGCTACTTTACATAAAATATGAAAAAAATTTAATGATTAGCATATATATAAACAGAATAGCATACAAGATATTAGTTCTAAAATACATACATAGACAGACATAGTGAACATCTCTGTTAGACCTGCATAGAATGAATGTTTATACTATTGAAACAAATTTTAAGTAATGGATTAAAAGAAATTAAATTAAATAAGGTTTAATATGAAACAAAACAGACTTAGTTTTATAATAAATTTTACAAAGTACAAATTACATTGTGGTCTACATAAGCAAAAAATAAAAATAATAATAATGCAAATTAATTGTATATATACAGGTCAAGTACACTTTAAAATTGTAAAGACAAATAAATATGTATTAGAAACAAGAAGATTCAACTAGAATTGTACATTCAAGGTTTAAGTTTACCAATTACCTAATTTAAAACAAAACAAAAAATTTCTTACTTAATAGCAGCTGATGTCCTTCCTGAACCTTCTACAGTTTTAGAACCCCATCTTTGTTCTTCTTCAGTTACATCATTCTACAAATACAATACCAAAAAAAAAAGTGGTAAAAATTGAAAATTTTATAAAAAATAAAATAATTTTTTCTTTCATACCAAATTATTATTTAAATTTATCTTGACAACATGAAGTAATCCACTACAAGCACTTGTTGTATAATAACACGCATTTCAGCACATGGTTACACAGCTTAAATTTGTATTTTTGTAAAAAATCCCACTAATTCAAAGAAATATCATTAATAGAAGGAAAGTAAATAATACATGTGGATATTATTTCATAGTGTTATATTTACTTTTCATAAATTTAGTTAAACCCTCTGTTTAATTTTTTCAATAATTTCCAGATACTAATGACTCAAAATCACTGACATTGTCCTTTTCATAAAAAGTAAAAAAGATCACATTTCCAAATCAGTAATTTTGCTTTTTTCTCTCTATTTATAAATGAATGAAATTTTCAATTCAACATTTAAAGGTAAATTGAATGGGAGATTGGGGAAGGGGGGGGGGGGCTTCCAAAAAAAAATTATACTTTACTCTTTATTAATGTATTTAACAAATTTTTTTTTAAAAGATAAATTAAAGTAATTCTGTATCTTTAATGATGGGAACCATTTCTCTTATATTAAATTCAGAATCATTCTTAGAACAGATAAAAAGCTATACTGCTCTCTTTCCACACTGTCTTGAATAAACTTAAACATTTTATAAGCAAATGAATAGGCTTTTCTTTAAGATTTTACATAAAAACACTTTTAATTCCACATTTTTTTTTAAATGATTTTTCTACATAAGAAATTCTTTTCTTGTATTTGTTCTTTTGTTCTTTTCTAAATATTTTATATTTAATAAATGTGAAATAAATATTCTATAATTTACAATCTAAAACAATTGTATAGTTATAAACAAAAATCTTGTAATGTTGCAATGATCCATAATGCTTTAATTACCGAATTTATTTATAGTCATGACTGATCAATTGTTTTTTTTATTTTTAAGTGCAAAAAGTATTGCACAAAATCCTTTCTAAAAATTTTCATTAAATATTTAAATGATTTTCATAATATATTTTTGATATTTATCACTATTTGGAAACTGAACTTACAATAAAGTCAGGATCAGTTTCCCAGTCATCATCACCTCCATTCTTGGAATCATTCATATTGTAACCAACAGTTGCTCGCCACATATTTCACCTGTACTGAAATATATAAAAAATTCTTAATAATATATGGGAATACATATTCTAGTAATAGCCAACAATACAAAACTATTAATCTCAATTTTCTCAGAATCTATCCCATCGTCTCTACTGCCCCCCCCCCTCATAGCAAGATTTGAGTAGGATTAGAAATACATTTAAAGATGGATACTAAAGCTTTAAAACAAGGCATGCTTTGTCTCAGGCAGAATGAAAAGGAAAGGGGAGAATGAAAAGAAAAACAAAAGATTTATTTGTTATTAAAATATGATGAAGTTACATCAACAATTTCATAATTAATATTTGATACTTTATTCAACAAAAACATACATGAAGCATTAGTTCTACATTCAAAGGACATACAAGGCCTTCTATCTGCTTGAAATAAATTCTGATAATAATTTTGGTACAAATATTGTTGCTAGCCACCATTTTAACCCAATGTTACATCCTGTTTGTTTTGCCATTATCGTTTCACATGTAGAAGGAAAATACAGAGATAGATAAAGTACAAACAAAAGAAAATTATAAGAATGTAGTTCAGATTTTCAGATATGTAAATATATTAGGAACAAATTTAGAATAATCTCATATATTCATTATTTTATTTCCATCAAATCAACATTATAAGCTTTTAAACAAAATCTTACGCCTTTACCGCAGCAAGCACGCTGCCCGCTTTGCAGCGTGGCTACTGCGGCATTTAAGCACAGCGCATTACGCAGCACAAAAACGCGGCTGTACCGCTGCGCCGCTTACGCTGCAAAGCCGCTTTTGGCCGCCAGCCGTGAACATGGCAGCAACGCATTTCGCGCCGCGCCATAGCCACGCGTACCGCGCGCAGCAGGCGCGCGTTCAGCAAACAGCGCAAAGCGTACAGCGCCGCGCGCGGCAGGCTGCTTTGCTGCCATTTTTTTGCGCCAAAACGCCAGGCTGCCGCGCTGGCGCAGGCGCGCTTGTTTCCCACACTCCTTCCTGTTTCTTCTTGTGATGAAATTCTCATTTGATGCAGAGGCAAAATTAAGATGCTCTTCATGTCCTACAGTCAATACATATTAATTATTCCAATGCAAATCAATTTTAGAACAAATCTCTTGAATTGAAAATTTTTCATATATTCTTTTAAGTGTTGAACTTAATAAGCTAATACTATTTCTATTCTTTTTCAAAAAGTAGTTTAAATATTCTCTTTGAATTGATCATGCACCATAATGTGAAATCCAAGGGAATAATATAAATAATTAAAAGACTGATAATTATGAGTGATTTTCTCCTTTCTTTCAAGTTTATTCGTAGTTTAATGTTAAAGCACACAAAATAGTTGTTTATAAATTCTACACACATGTGGAAGACAAAAACTAACCTAGTAACTGAACAAGTTCGAAACTAAATTACTTTCACACAACAAAAAAAAAGCCAGGAATGAATTTAACAACCAAATTAAGCTATAAATATCATTTCATTTAACAAATTAGCATATTTCACAAGTTCATCATCGATGAATTCCGTAACAAACTGTTTTTTGTATAGATTTAACAACTCGGTCAGCAAGAAATATAGATGGCTTGTTTACAATGAATTTCATCACCATGTTAAATAACTTTTATTAATTAGAAACTATATATTACATTTTGATAATGTAAATATAAAACAATTTTTATGATAGTCACAAATATAAGAACTTTCCGTTAGCTGGGTAGCAAATAAAAACGCAAAACTTAAAAGTTGGAACAGTTATTGCCCAATAATCTAAATGTTCACACAAAAGAATATTTAACTCAGTAGAATTTTTATTTTTTATTGCTAAGTGGAAGTTATTACTGGTCTTGAAAACTGTAATCAACTTTTAAGCTTGGATGCTTTTTTTTCAATTTGCCAGCAAATGGAAAAAATAGGATTAATAACACCATTAGTGGATCATCAATGCAATGTCTCGAAAGAATTCATGGCATTAAATGTGTAACAATTAAATTTATAAGGTAGTTACAAGGACAAAATATTTCCTGACCAGGAAATTCAACACATATAATTCAAAAAGTGGATTAAAATTAAATTTCATAAAGTAGACATATAGTAAAAAAATAATTAATTCCAACAAAAATTATTTCCTAGCAAAATTAAACAAACTTACTGAATCAGTTATTAAACGTTAAGTTGGATTTTTAGTAAAACTATGCAAAGTATCATTATATGCCATTACATCAAGAAAATAACAATACATCATAGCTTTTCTTTTAAAGACTGAAGGTGGTACTTCGTTTTAAAAAATTGAAAATCGTAGCTATAACATGCAAAAATTCTAAAATGTACAAACTGATACACAAAATATACTTCTAACAATCACAATCATTTACCATGCCAGTGTTACAAAAAAATTTGACTATATTTTAAAAAACTAATTAGACGGGGGGAAAATTTATATCAGCACTTGAATTAAGACATAAAATCTTCTGTTAACATGATTACAATTTTCTACTTTGTTACCAAAATATTTAACAATTACAGACTGCGTACTCACTGTGTGTTCACTCAACACTTAAAGAACTTTGTTACAGAACAAGAGTAAAATTCATAATAAACAACTAATTCTCTTATATTCAACGGCTCATACTTTATCTTTACCATGCATCAAAACAGACAACACCCGTCAAACACTAAAGTCGTTAAAGAAGGCGATTGCTCACGAAGAGAGGAGCGGGGGAAAGCAACAGTGAATGGCATTCTGCAGGGTTACAGAGCTATGCCACTATCTCGCCAATAATGGTAACTCCGAATGCGATGTGACAAACGTTTCATTTCAGATATGCGTGAGAAGTACACCTGATTTCTTATCGAAAACATTATGGATTAATAATATTCTTATACAACAACTAATAGATATCAGAGATTTAAAAAAAAGGTGACAATCCATTTAGAACAACGAATGCTAATGATTTTGGATTCACAGAAGTATTTTATATATAACTATTCTAAAACTACTGGAATTAGAATTATACGTTAAAGAGCGCAGTAAATTAACGCTTTTGGTCATAAAGCTTGGATATTGTCAGAGGGGGGGAAATGAGAAGTTGGATAAATAAAAATCGACACGATAAGTTGCAGCTGTTTAGCAAAAGGACCGGGGAACTCTAGTACAATGGCAAACGTCCAAACTGAGTGTATAAGAAACTAGATTATTTTATTTAGTTAGAATTGAATTACATTCATTTAAAATAAAAATAAAAAATAGTAATTAAGAGGAAGTAACCATTTAGTCGTAGAATTAAAAAAAAGTTTAATTTGATATTGGTTTGGTGAACTTAATTTCATATTGGATTGGTTTGGTTTCATATTGGAGTTTGAGTTCTAATTATTTACAGTCGGTCGAAAAAATAGTTGAGCACCGTGACCCTTTCAAAAAATGACTGGAAACGGAAAACGACCTGAAATGAAACGAGGGGAATTTCAATGCGTATCCCAACACGTTTGTTTATTTAAAAGTGGTTCAATGATGCAAAATACCGTCATTTTGAGCTCACCTTTACGCAAATACGGTAAAGAATTATTACAGTGCAGTGCAGTCTTAAGCTTAAAATTTTTTTTTCACATAGAAGGGTGAGTGAGTATTCCACTCGAGAGGGGTGGTTTGAATAATCATCACGACACAAGTCAAAGAAACAAAAATTTTATTGATACAGAAGCTTGTACAATCTCATGGGGTTTGAAAAGGTTACATTCCAATCACGACCCAGGTCAATGAAACAAAAGTTTTATGGATACAATCTCATGGGTTTTTACAAGTTTTGAAAAAAGTTACATTCCAATCTTGGCACACTCTTTTTACCAAAAAAAGAGGGACCGAGTCGACACCACAAGTCGACTCGATCCCCCTTTTTTCGGTTCCAGTCCATTATTCAGTCCAAGTTTTTATCAGTCTCTTTTAATATTCCATGCGCAGCAGATTGTGCTGTAATTCCTTGTTCAATCGCTCCACTTGCTGCATGTATCGGGCGAATCGATAGACTTTGGCCAAGCAGCACTCGGAGGTGTTTCCTTCCACGTGCACGTCGTCGTGCACATAGCTGGGTACGTCGGTACCCCACAAGTCTCGGTACCTGGGCAGGTGGTCCACCGACACGACCGGCAATCCAAACGAGGCAAAGAGATGCTTTTGTTCGGATCCTTTCACCAGCACCACCCCTCCTTCTTCTTGGTCCAGGTAATTGTACAGTCCCCGCACGCTAAACGACACCCATTCGTAGGGCACACTTCTCGGGATGTCCAGCGGCAGGTGCAGGTGCTGATGCATGTACCGGTGAGTGTACCGGTCCTTGGCATTCATCGGCCGGTGGGAATGGTCCACGGTCAAAACGTACGCTTCGGGATCTCGGTCATACTCCTCAGGGATGCGGGCCAAGGCAATTTCAATTGGCACGGGTTGCCGAGAGTACAGGAACACGTTGGCATGCGCAAAGAAGGCAATGCGAGACATGTCAAAAGAGAGCTCTGAGTCAAAAATCAGAATGAGTGGCTGCTGCGAGCGACTCGCCTTTTATACCCGACAGAAGCGGATGTATGAAGGAAGAGTGCATCCTGTCGCTAGGAGGGAGTGTTCAGGGTTGAGGAAACGTAACATCCTGTGGCTGAGGAAGGGCTTCCATGGTTATCATCATAACGTAAAAGTCCAACCTTATGAAAAAATTCTTCACCTTTTCTGCAGTAAATCACAAGTTTTGAATGAGATCTGTCCCAACCTTGGCGTATTGTGTGGTTTGAAAAAAAGGGGACCGAGTCGACAAAAAACAGTCGACTCGGTCCCCCTTTTTTCGGTGATAACTTTTTTTTAAAAGTTCAATTGTCCATTTCAATTGTCCATAATAAACCAAAAGTTCAATAGTCCAAATCAGAGTCCCAGTCCGAGTCCGAATCAGCATATTCGTAGTCAGAACGGAAATGTTGCAGATAGCGGGCAAACTTGAATGCTTTCACCATGCTGCATTCCGACACGTCTCCTCTCACGTGCACCTCCTCGTGCACATTGGGCGGAACATTCGAATCCCAAATCTCCTTGTACTTGGGCAGGTGATTCAGGTTGATCACAGGCAAACCATACGGGGCCAACATCTTACGTTGATCCTCCCCTTTGACGACCACGATCCCTCCTTCTGAATCTTTTTTCAGATCTCGGTACCGGTGTAGCACACTGAACTTGTGGTAAGAGATTGGAACGCTGCAACACGTGCCTGGCAGCGTTCCA
>BMAW01096303.1:0-10450 GCA_019974015.1 Nephila pilipes
TAAGTCGGTTCATAAATATTATATAAACGTTCAAAAACTAAGTAACTGAGAAATTATTTACAGAGTATCAAGGCGAAAAGAATCGGAAAATAATTTTTTTTTTTTATACGGAACTACCCATTAGGATTAAAAATTTATTTATTTTAATAGGAAGAACATCTCGACAAGTTTTGATATTAATAGATTTCGATGTGTGAACCTTTTTTTTGCACTAACAAAGTCTTAAATAGTTCTAGTTCTATCATATCGGGATTTTAAAGATGAATTATTTGAATGATACAGTTCTTTGTGCATACTCGATGGAGTTACTGAATCAACAAGCAAAAGGGTCTAGTGGAATAAATTTTGAAGATTGGCGTCCAGTAATTGGACCCGAACCCTGTGGAAAAGATTTTTCACTTACAAGCTGATTGCAGACTTGTACGCATGTGGCGGTCGCGAAGCGGCAGCGCAGATTCGAACTCCGGACCTAGGGGTCCGAAGTTGACGGGCCTACCAATCAGGCCGAAAAGATATCTCCCCTGGCTGGTTGAGTAAGGCCTTTTAACTTCTAACGTTGTAGTAGAAGAGCGTCGCTGCACGCATGCGTGCCTGAACAGTCACCAGGAATTTCTAACCTCTTTAAAATGTTTTCTGTATTTCACTTGATGTGTGTGTCATCAAATATTCGATCGTTAATTTAATCAACTTCCCATTCAGCTAGAGCACTGAAACTTAGGGAATCGTTTTTACTCGCCTAACAATGCAATATTTTGACATTTGCGACAAGTTTTAACTAATATTTCAATAATATTTTTAATAACGTAATTTGTGTAGTAACCTGGCGCCGTCTATGGAAGATGCATTGAATTATGCAGAGAGAGAGTGTTCTTAAAGACGAGAGAGATATGAGGTTTTTTACAAAGTTTTCACTTTTTTTTCAATATTTTTATTTATTTAACTTCGCTACCATTTAAAAACGTTTTTTTTTTTTTTTTTTTATCTCGATTATTTATGCTATGCCCCACATAGTTAGGGGTTTAATTAATGTTGCACTAGAAGCAATTCGGTAAATTTGAACGTCAGTCAAGCGCCGAGGATGATACCGAGTTGGCACCCCCTCACTTAACTTCCACACTATACCAATGGGATGCCCCATTTAAGCCTTTCTTAAATGCTTATGCCCTCCCTCGCATATATACATAGATTTTTTTTTATCAAAAATTGAAATGTTCTCTTAAGAATTTAAGAAGAAAAATTACAAGAGAATAATTGAGAAAACGCAGTACGTATATTTTCGTAACGTATAATGGATAATTTAAATTCAAATACAGAATAATTTAAATGAAAGATTTTTTTTTTTTTTTTTTGCTATATTATTAGTAATTATTAAATTTAGTGAGATCCTTTTTCTTGATGCTTGCAACAAAGAGATGTTATGTCAATTTCCATTTTAACTACAATATCAAATCTCATTTTTTTTCCAGTTCAGCCGATTTCTTTTTTTACCAGCAAATAATTTATAACATTAAATCCGCATTCAGCTAAATTAAGATGGATAATGGTGACATTAGTTCAGTTCTTTTGGTTGCATTTGGAAATTTGATATCTGTTTCCTCGCAAAACCATATCATAGCTCTCTTTATATTAAATATAGTTATAACTGACTAGTAATTTTGCTTTTCTGCGAGTTCTTGATACTTACTGCATATCTGAAATATCAAACAAAGCTTCTTAGCGTAATGATGCGTCTTTCTAAGTTGAGGAATCGCCCAAAACGGAATTTTTTTTTTTTTTTTTTTTTTTTTTTTTTTTAAATTTTAAATTAGCCTGTAAAATTTGCATGTATAGCGGTTCAAATCATTTCACAATTTCGGAGTCTCGATGAAACTTTCCAAAATTTTTGTTGCAAGTATGGCTTTAAAAGATCAATATCTGTAATGAAACCAAATATATCCACTTTCGCATCGACAAGAATTTTATTTATTCCTTGAAATTTATGTAATCTATTTAAGTTTCTCAAAGATATCTAAGTATAACTCGCAAATGCCTATCCATCGTTAACAGACTTTGCATGTCGGGTTTGCGTTTAAAAATAAGATCTATAAATCTTTTCAAGCACTTTCCTTTCGAGAGCCATCTCATTTCAGTGTGAATTAGAATTCTCGTATGGTCTACATTTTGTTCTTTACAAAATAACCTGGCAGAGGCTACACATTAACACGAGCTTTAGAAGAATTAATAAACTTTATAACTGCGTGTAGTACTTCATTTAAAATAAGCGAAATGTTTTTAGTTACCTGGCTTTCCCTGTGAACAAATACATTGCACAAGAAGCGTTTTTGGATTCTAATCTTTCATCTGTTACATAAACAATTTTTCTTCCGCATCATCATAGGAGAACCATATGCTACACAAAATTTTGATATTTTTCATTGGTATGTAATTGATGTCTGAGTTGTACGAAAAGCCGGCATTCTATAGAATACCTAGACGTTGTATATAATAAAAAGGCATTCCATAGAATGACAAATGGTATTTAGGCAAAGAATGAAGTACTGGGCTCTAAAATAGAAATGTTATTCTGCAAAAATAATGCGAGAGCCATTAAAAAATTATTCAAAATACGTAAAGAAAAATGAAAGTTGTACAACGCAAATTTAAGGCTTTCTTATTTACTTTTTTAGTTTTACTATAAATATCTTTGGAGTTAACGGGTTTTTTTTTTAATGATTACAGATCAACATTTCTTCAGCAAAATCCTCTGTATCATTATATCTTGCGTAAATTATAAGGATGGTCTTACCATCTCACAATGTTGATTTATCCATTTGCATCGTGAATTTTCTTATTTTCAGCTTTTTGATACGTTGTATTTTTTAATTAATTTAAGTTGTATTTCAACATCCTCATTCATTTTGTCTGTTCTTCTAATAACGGTACCGTTACGTAGTGGCATGGCTTTAACGTCTGTGTCAAATATCCAAAACCATTTTAAGAATTGCTTATACTGATGGTTGGATTAAATTTCCTCCTTTGATACGACTTTTCTCAGATAAATAGTAAATGAGATAAAACAGATAAATAGTAATAGCAGAATAAATAAACTTTAAATGTTTCTCATTTTTCAAAATTTTTCCTAAAAGCTTGAAAGTAATTCAAATCTGAATTTATGTGAGCCTTTTTCTCCGTCTTCAAACGTGCCTTAAGGCTCCCGTCTACCCACCATTTTGATTTCGTGGACGTAATGTTAATCCTATGGAATTTTGACTTTAATCCTCACATCTTTACTATTTGATCGATTTGAATGCAATAAAGTGCATCTGAAAGAGCAAAAAATAATCAATGCTTTTGTGGAATTACTTTTTCCCTCTGATTCTTAAAAATATTTTTATTCTTAATTTAATAGTTCGTTTTTGAGTTTTCCGGTCTCTAAAGAATATTTTCAAATATTTTTAAGAATCGGAGGAAAAAAGTAATTCCACAGAAGCATTCATTATTTTTTGCTCTTTCAGATGCACTTTATTGCATTCAAATAGATGAAATAATAAAGATGGGAGAATTAAAAGTCGAAATTCCATAGGATTAACATTAAGCTAACGAAATCAAAATGGTGGGTAGACGGGAGCCTTAAGACGACCTCATTTAATTGATTTGTTGGTCTAGCATTGTTGGCATAAAATACAAATAGATGACCATTCATCGTGGACAGCTGGTATCAAACTAAATTTTAAATATTCCACCAAATAATGGAAGAAATTTTTTTCTTGCTCACAAAACACATTTCACTGTGGGCTGAAAGAAAGAAATGTAAAAGATGGATTAAACATTTAAAAAATAAAAAAGAATTGGAGTAAAGACCAAAAAAATACATAATTAAATATGTATGGGACATTTACGATACCGCACCAAAAAAGAAATTCATTTGACAAATTTTTCTGGAGGAAGATGCTTTGTCTATTTATCGATATTTCATCCTTTACTTTAATTCTTATATTTAATTGGGTAATTTAATAATGATTATAAAAATAAAAGCGCTCCTTGGGAGGCTAAATCTGTTTCTTGAAAACTTTGCATAGAGCTTTATGATTTTTTTTTTGTTTATTAATTGTATAATAGGAAATGATCAATTGTACATCTTTTGGATTCTGGTAAAGTTTAAAAAATGATGAGATTTTTTTTTTTTAATAAAGTGAAGTTGTCGTTGTAATTTTGAAACACTTGGAGTACTATTTTTAATACGTAAAAATGTCAGATATTTCGCAAGCTATATCTATTTTTCTTCCATCCTTTAATTTATAAAAAAGATAATGCATAACTTCAAAATTTAACATTTTTCTGCTGAATAACATTACTTATGAAAATCTTGATTAATGATTTACTGAAGAATATTATATGTTCTAAAGTATTGATATTCATAATTTTGAAATAATGCTCAATTTACATTCCTTCATAACTTTTTAAGACACCTTTAAAATTACATGATAGTATGAAAATTAATATAAAATGAATGTTATATGGTAAAAGAATTAAGAACATCTCTACTTAGTTTCATTTGTAAGTGATATTGGATCGAAAAAATATTTCTTCGCATACACAGACAATAGTTAAAAGAAGTCCAGAGACGAGTATCTTGGTGTTACGTTAGATAAAAAGCTCACTTTCAAACAACATGTAATACAAATTAAAAAGCAGTGTGAAACTGCAATAAATAATCTATATCCCCTTATCTCGCGAAATTCTACAATAAGTAGACGTAATAAATTGCTTATCTACATCCTGATAATAAGACCTATGCTTGCCCAGTCTGGTCGCATTGTGCAGATACTGCCCTGGATCTACTAGAAAAAAACTCAAAATTCATCAATTAGAATGATTGTAAATGCAAGCTGGTATATACGGAATAGCGATATCAGAAATTCCATTGAATTCCCCCCTCTTAAAAAGTTCATTAAAAAGCTATCAAAAATTTTCTTCCAAAAAATCGATACCTCAACGAATAGAACCTCCAAGGAATAGAAAAATACACCCCAATCAGAAATATCCCACAACTCCACAGACCTAGAGAATTATTAATAGGTAATTTTCTCTTAAAAAATGCTAAATTCATCCAAACTCCTATCTCAGCAGCTACTATACCCTCCCTCTTATATGTAGCGAAATATCAAACCTCATCCTCAACCAATCACATCACTCGCTTTCATTGCAACCAGATTGAGCAAATATGCAGAGTAAAATAGCCTACTGCCACAATTTTTCTCAACTACAACTCTAAATAGTTTAAAATTCTTCATAATATTCAGAATTAAACCAACACCACTAGTTTTATAATTAGTCATGACTATGTATATATATTAAATTATCTCTGATACCAAATTCTTAACTTAAAAGCATTTCTTCCAAAGCTATTGCTCCTCAATTTTAACTATCTTTTATATTATAATTTTAACTCCTGGGCAAGTGAAATAACCTAAGTTCAGTGTCAACCTCAATTAATAACCAATCTACTGGGGATTAAAGCCCGTGAGGTTTATGCACCGCAAGAAAAAATACTCCGTTTCTCAAGCTATAAAACCAGTAAAAAAAAGGAGCGGTTTTCCTCACTCCCAAAGATTTTTTCACTGATAGCCTTACGATGACAACCATAGAGATTCAGGCCAAATCAGTTGGATATTGCTTGTCTTTCTATTTGAATGTTGAATAGATCCATTTCTTGTATACGTTACTCAGCATTAAGGGTGTAATCTTTATATATAGTGTAAAACAGACACTTTAACATTGTGTATGCAACGAAACGAGGAATTTTGGAGAACCCTAATTCCAAAGCTAACAAAATTTTATTTTAACTATATTTAACCTGTGCAAAAAAATTATTGACGAAAGAGCGCTTCAGAAGTTATCTTTGAAAGAGTTATCTGAAATAGAAGAAGCAATCAAAAACAATAAGTGACTGACATTATTTTCAAATAAAGTTTACATATTCTCAAACATGATTTCATAAGACCTGAACGTGTTACTTATGCATTACTATACTAATATTCAATTGATTACTGCATAAAAGGAAATTATTTTGTTACTAAATGCATATAAAAGTTAAAAAAAAAAATCGGTGTTAAATGAGTAAGATACAATGTCATACGAATAATGAAACTATAGGCAGGCTTTAAGATTTTTGTAGGCTAGATTTTCAACTCTTTTTTCTTGTCAACCAATTATCTTTTCCCTAATTTTTCAAAAAGATGCCTTTGAGAAAGCCACCTGAAGTACAAGAAGCAATTAGAAACAAAAAGAAAAAAATGACTAACATGATATTGTTACGAAAATTGTCCGGTGTGTGTAGGTGAACAGTCCGACAAGCAGAATACTAGAAAAAGAGTAATTTATTCTTTGAATATTAATAAAACAGGAAGCACAGACGACAACAAAACCGTACTTGCACAAATTTTCAGCACTAAAATAAACAGCAATCCACAGTTTAAACAAAATCACGCAGTTTGCAAAGCAAGCAAGATAATCGCTTTCACTCCGAAAGACTAACTCACTGACGATCAGCGGCTCTGTCTATTTACACCTTGAAGACCGGATGTGACGTCACATAGAAAGTTCTCCAATGTTTCGGTCCTATTCTGGAAACTGCTCTACGAAACTAGATTTTACTTGAAGATTCGTGATGCCAATTTTTGTCGCCAAGGCCGGGGGTTGAATTCCTGCTTTTCCCCTTGGCGTTCAGATAGCCTGTGAACGTCTCTTAGCAACTATACGATCAGTATTGCTGGGAAGCAACATTTCATATTTGTAACAATATTCTAATAAAGTTTATATATTCTCGAACAGGTTTTTATAAGAAATATACGAATTATGTATAAATGAAATTGATTTGTTACCAAATGCATATAAAAGCATATATATATATATATACGTCTAGATCAGAGGTATTCAACGTTTTACACTTTGGGGAACTCTTTGAGCTTATCGTTTTCTTGAAGGAACCCCTTGATCAAAGAGCAGAAATATTGGATATCAAAGCTATAATCCTACTAAAATGTAAAAAAATTATTATTGCATTTTTATTTGCAATACAAACATCTTAATAAGATAATGAATGGTAAGGTAGCTAATGAGATTTTTTTTCTCTAAAATATTATCGAACAATATGAACAATATTTTAAATTATAACAAATTAAATAACAAATTTTTTTTATTGACTTGGATATGATTGTTTTTCTTTACATAGTATTTTTACCTCTAGAGTAACTGTTGAAATCTGCAAACTAATGTCATCTTCAGCATCCATATATTTCTGTATTTTATTTTTGTCGCAGCATACAAAGAGAAAGATTTTTCGCATACGTAGGTTGAAACAAATGACATTAGCTCTTTTGTTAATTTCAGGATATTCTTTTCTGATGTCAATCCAAAAATGCATATTGTCAACTTGACTAAATTTCAGTTCCAGTTGAGTGTCGGTCGATATATCAATTTGTTATTCTCTTTCTTTAATTGGGAGTTTGGAGGTGTCCAATCTTGATAAGGATTTTGGATCCAAGATATTTTCTCTTTCTAAACTGGAAAATATTCAAGAAATGTCTTTTGCAGATCTGATAAATATTGGACCAAAGTAATTTTCACATTTTTATCGAGATTAGCGTTACAGTCTTCTAAAATATTATGCAAATTATGGAAGCCTTCAATATTACCTTTCAAAATGCAATCTGCAGCAAAATTTCAATTTTAAGAGAGTCGTTAATTTTACTTTGTACCTTGAAAATAGTGATAGTTCTTCCTTGCAGCGACATGTCGAGCTCATTGAAATAGGTTATATCTGCTAGATACACAACTTTCTGATACAATATCTGCGGATACACAGAGAAAGGTGCAGGTTCAGATAAGAAAATTCTTATTTCATCTTTTAATTCGCAAAATCTTGTCAACACTTTTCCATGAGAACCAACGGACGTCCATGCGCTATAGTGTAGTGTTTTATGTAAACTTCCCATACTTTCACACAATAAATTGAAAAGTCTTGAATTCAATGGTCTTGATTTGATAGAATTTATAACTTTAACACCATTATTATTATTATAACTTATCAAAATTATAACTTTAACACAATCTTCTGCAGTTGTTCTAGTTGGTAGACTTTTGCAAATTAGCATTTCTTCTTGAGCAGTCGTTCCACTTATATATCTCACAATAACGAGCAAGATCGAGAATCCAGCTATATCTGTAGTTTCGTCAACTTGATTAGTAAATCCATGTTCAGAAGTTTTCAAACGTCTTATGAACTCATTTTTGCAAAAAATAGAGATATCTCTTACACGCCTTGAAATTGTAGTATCCGATAGGGGTACACAATCAATTTATTTAGCATGTTCTTCCTCAATCATAGAAGTAACTACATCTTTTACACAATGTTTAATTAAGCTTTCTGCGATCGTATGAGCTTCACCCGGTTGAGCAATACAATAACCGACACGATACGATGCTTCCAAAGTATTATCATTATCGTGTTTAACAAGCTCTTAAAGATCATTTTTCAATTTTTCAACTCATTACATTTTCTTTTGATATACTCAACACTTTTACTATGTAAAATTAGATGATTTGTTTTTCTAAATTGTCTTTTCAATTTGGAGAAATTTAAATGGTTATATCGCAAAAACTATATCAAAGAATGTATTTAATTCAAATCCAATAAAATCTCAAACCAAGCTGACAAACAGACACTTACTGATATCTAGCATCTTTATTGATGGCATCTAAAGGAATTCTTACCCTCACCCTTTTGAACGAATACCTCAATGAAAAATGTCTAAACTCAAGGGAAAAGAGCGGGGTTCTCTAATGACCCATAAAATTTCCTGTCAACGTTCATTGTGTTGCTACAACCCTCCCCATTTACTTTTCACGATATCAAAGGAGCAGGGGGGAGGGGAAGAATTTGGAAAAAATACATCTAAAACGAATACGTCAGATTGAAATGTTTTCGGCGAGTTCACAACCATACGGAATTATATATTTAGTCCCTTTATGACTCTCAAAAAAGCATCAAAGAAAACGCGGTAAGCTCGAAGGGTTCACCCAAGTGTTAAATACCCCAGACCTAAGCCAAAGAATTGTGGCCAATATGTGACCTAATGAGTATCGATTAATGTATTTGAAACCCGTGATTTTATTTTATCCATAAAATAATTACTTATACTTATTTTTGCAAGCAAACTGTCTAATATTTTGGCGCTTTGATTAAGCAAATAGTGATCCCTTGCGGAACTCCTGTCAAAGTTCCACGGAACCCAGTTTGAAGACCTCCGGTCTAGATCACAAACACGCATTGTTTGGCGTAGCATAGCCAGATTTGGCTCTTGAGCCATAAACCTCTACTTTCACCCACTCACTTTTCTTGGATGAAAAATTCACAAAATAGTGTCATTTTAGTGGGAAATGAAGCGTCATGAGGGAAATTGTACTATATTCATATCGCAACATTGAACAAAGGGCTCTTTCAAATATTTCTTTTTAAAATGTGGCACCTAAAATTAATGTAGTTGGCACTCCTGTTATAAAAGATTGATTATGTTATTAACTTCATACTTGAAAGCAACGCGATGACAATTGGCGACGCACCTCATGATTATGAATCCAAGTGCGCTTGACCTGGAAATGGGTAGGGCTGAAATTTTATTCTCCATACTTCCACACCACGCCAATGTGATGACTTGGAGCCTCAACAGATGTAACGCACATCAACATCACTAAATGGCGGTTTTTAACGGGATCGGGACTCGTAAAGCATTTTCATCAGCATTTTAAAACTTGCGATTTCTCTATCTCATCATTTCCTATTTACTACACTTTAATATATTCAGCAAATTTGGTTTACATAAGACACAGTTTATACACAAGGCAAAGTTCTTAAATCAAATAACGTCATAAAGTAGCTTAAAAAGTTAGTTGAAGGGGGAAGAAAACCGCAAGAATTTCTTACAGTACAAAAATATCAAGACAATTAGTTTAATTTTCTCTGTCTCTTTTCGAACAAATCATGAAATTGGAATGACTTTTACAATTGAAAATTGTGTATCTTTGTTTTTTCAAATATAAGACATCATTTGCTTGTTCAGAAAATTAATTTTGAATCTTTCAATTGCTCCAAAGAAATCAGAATCTTTTTGTTAATTTTGTCTTCTAATTTGAATATAAAAAATACAGCAAACTTATGTTTAGTTATAATATTGGGGGAGGGAGGGGGAGCATCCAACAAACCAAAAGAAAAAAAAATTCAATCTTGTTACGGTAACACTGCTTTATATTAGATTGTGTTAAGTAGAACCGCAATAGATATTCTTTGAATTAATTATAACTCTAAGCTAAAATGGGTAAAATGTATTGCCCTCAAACTGTAGTGCTTATTTTGTTAAAAAGTTTTTAGGGACTTGGTCAGAAAATTGAAAAAGTCCGATTTTAATTTTTA
>BMAW01096313.1:0-28734 GCA_019974015.1 Nephila pilipes
TTTAAGATGTTTCACTATTCGTGATGCGATTATAGCACCCATCAATTCAAGCCGTGGAAGGGTTAATTTTCTAATTGGTGCTACCCTAGATTTTGAGAAAACAAAACTGGTCTGATAATTTCCTTTAGAAGTTTTGTACCGAAAGTAAGCCACAGCTCCAAAGGATTTTAAGGAAGCATCTGAAAATACGTGTAATTGTATATCTTGGTTATCTATATTAATTTTGTCAGGAAAGTAGTGTCGAGGAATCTTTAAATTTTGAAAATCTTTAATTTCCTTACACCAATTTTGAAAATTTTCCTTAATTTGACCAGTAAATACTTCATCCCAACCAATACCAAGCTGCCATAATTCTTGGAGAAGGCATTTTATTCGAATTAAGAATGGAGATATAAATCCAGAAGGATCAAATAATTTGGCAGCAATATGAAGCACATTCCTTTTCGTGCATTCTCTGTCATTAAAATTTGACAACAAAGAACGCAAATCAAGTCCTAATGTATCATCTAAATTATTCCAAACCAATCCCAAAACTTTTAAATGAGAATCAGAGAGTTCGTTAACTTCAACATCGGAATGAGAGTTAAGCCATAAGTTTTTTAGTTCTTTAGAATTAGTGTCGAATTTCCTCATATTCATATTTGCATCTTTCAAAATTGAAACAGCATCCGAAGATAATGTGAAAGCTTCTTGAACCGTGGAACTACCGAAAAATAAGTCATCAACATATAATGATTCATTTAACATTTCATATGCAAGGGGATGACTTTCTTTATAATTTTTAATATGTGTTTTAATAGTAGCGGCCAAAACAAAAGGTGAGCAAGTAACACCAAAACAATGTCTGTTAAAATGATACATGGTTACTGGCAGATTCTTATCACAGTCTATGTAATATAAGAAACACAAATAATTTCGGTCCGCTTCAGTAACTTGGATTTGCAAAAATGCCCTGGCTATATCCCCACAAAATGCAATTTTATGTTCTCTAAATTTCAATATAACATCAATTAGATTAGGATTTAAATTTTCTCCTGAAACAAGACATTCATTTAAACTAACGTTTGTACCCAATTTACTGCTAGCATCAAAAACAATTCTAGTTTTTGTGCTAGAAGAATTTTCTCGCAATACTTCTCTATGCGGCATTACATACCCAATAAAACACTCATCCGAACACATTTCTATAATTCCCTCCTGAATTTGTTCTTTCATAACTGCATTATATCTATCAAACAAACATTCATCGTTTTTTAATCTTTTTTCTAAATTTGCAAATCTCCTTTTAGCAACTTCAAGGTTATTGCTTATATTTTCTTTTAACTCCCGAGATTTCCATTGCAAGGGACATTCATAACGTTTATTCTTTATAATTAATTCCTTTCCGAAATTGTGTAAACTATCCGAAGGTTTCGTTTCTGCTGACTCATTCGTCAATAAAAGGGAATCTATCTGCCACAACGATTTTAAATCATTTTCTATTACACTGCATGAAACATGGAAAACAGATGTCTGTTTTATTTTTTCGGGGTTAAATAGTTGACCTATTAACGTATCCCCAAACACAGTAGGTTGAATGAAAAGATTTTTGTTTATTTTTCTGGCTTCTCCTGACATAGCATTATACAAATAATCAGCTCCGAGAAGAATTTGAATATGCAGATTTGATTTTTCGTATGAATCAGAAATTAAACAGCTGGCTGGTAGAATGTTTTGTAGATGTGCAGGATTTATGTTCGAATATATGTTAGCGCCAGTTATTTCGTCAGATGCCAGAGCTTCGATGTTGATAGATTGATAGGGAGGAAATAAGCTCCTTAATTTAAGAGAGACCACGTCGCAAACCTTTTCAATGGGTTCGCGCTTAGAAAAAGTATAAATTAGAAGCCTTTCTTTCCGTATAACTTTCAAATTTAGAGATTGCTTCAAATCACTGCGTATAAAAGATTTTTGTGAACCAGAATCAAATAGTATTCTAGCTATGACCTTGTGCGAACCACCACCTTGAGCTTCTACTTTCGCTGTTTGAAGCAGCGTCGCATAACTGCCGGGTTCATCTTGAGAGTTCAAAACAGAACTAATTATTACTTGATTATCATCAGTATCGGTAGTAGGAGAATTTTTAGTTTTATTTTTGGGGCAAAACAAGGAGTTATGTTGGGAACTTTGGCACGTTTCACATGGTGGAATTTTAACCTGGCATTTAGACATTAAATGTTTATAATTCATGCAACGATAGCAAAAACCTTTCTTTAATTTGTAACGCTTTTGTTCATTTGTTAGAGTTTTGCATTCTAACGCAGTGTGCGTGTCACATTTACAAAATATACACGCCTTTTTTACTACCGTATTCAGAGCAGCAGATGAAGGAGTATTAGTTTTAATCATAGGAGGTCCGTGATAATAAGAATTTCTTGAATAACGCTTAAATTCTGAAACTTTTTGATTATGACCAACTACGATATTGGCGGATTCTCGAGATTCAATTTCAAATTTAATAAATTTCATTAATTCATTAACATTACCAGTTTTACTAGAATCTCTTTTACGATGATACTCTATGACTAAATCTTGTGGTAATTGCTTTAATAAAATAGGTATTAATAAGTGGCCATAATTACCGGAATCAATACCCATCGAATTTAAATTTCTTATACTAATTTCGCTTTCGTTGTGTAATTTCCTTAATCCTCTGAGATTGAAAGAGGATTTCACTGGTTCGATTTCTAAAAGCTTGTTTATGAAATGACTAATTAAATGATCCTGTCTCCCATATCTGTCTTTCAACAGATCCAAACATGATTTATAATTTTCCTCCGTAAGGGAAAAACCGGAAACAATTTTGTAAGCTTCGCCGGATAAAAAGGACTTCAAATAAATGAATTTGTCTACTTTACTTAATGACTCATTGGCGTCAATCGCATTGGTGAAGCTGTTAATAAATTCTAGGAAGCTACAGAGGTTATTAAATATTTTTGGCTATTGATACTGCTCTTCTAAACTAAATAAAAAACAGAAGACTGGATTCCTGTTCGAAAAAAAACTTTTTTTTTTAAGATTTGTTTTTTATAATTAGAAAATTTAAAATGAAAATAAACACTTCTAATGCAATTAATAAAATAATTCCATTTTAAATTTATTTTTCTACTTTTTATTTTAATTGCCGGAAAAGGTTGTTCGAATATTTAATTAAAAGCAAATTAAGTTAATTTACAATTCATTGATTTGAAATTCTTAAAAGAAATTTATACTTTGCAAAAGCAAAATATTTATAAAGTGAAAGAACACATTTTAATTGAAGATCAGATCAAAAATCAAATTAAAAGGTGTAAGTGCATTTGTGTTTGCTCAACATAGGTTAAAGAAATAAAATGACTTCCAAATACTTCACTTCAGTAAGTAAAAAAAAACCCATCCCAGTATTTTCTTTACCAGAAATTCCTTTAAAAATCTGTAATTAACGGCTCAAGGCTTGTTGTCTCATACTTTAGTTAAAAAAATTAAAAATACAACAAAAACATAGTATCTTTTTTTTTTACACTCAAGAAAATTTACTTTGATTTTAACAATGAAGATTCGATAAAAACTCAAAGGTTTTGTTTTGTTAAGCAGTTGAAACATTTAAAAGAAGAAGTAAAAGTAATTAATGAATAAAAATATGAAGAACATATAATACTTACTAAGAAATACCTTTCTTGAAATTAAATTATTTCTCTTTAAATAGGATTGTTGTCTCATTTCGGAACACAAACACACTTCGAAATGACTCATTATCTTAAAGTAATAGTTGCTTTAAAAATCTTATCATTTAATAATTTCTTCATTTTTTTTTAAAAAAAATTTATGTGTAAGTAAAAAGGTTCATTTTCGCGTGTATAAATAATATCATAATTTTTCTCAAAATTATAATAAAACTGGAACAAACAATGTGTTTTTATAAAGTAAAATTTCAGGAAGCAAGGCCGTACAAATCAGAAAGTATGTGGTTGTATGGGATCATTAGAATCACCCTAAGAATTTTTTTGTATCAACTTTTAAATAAAATATTTCTCAAAACTAAAAATTTGTTCCGTTCATTTATACCACCCGAAATATGAATACTTATTTCTTGGGATAGTTTAAACTTTTTAATAAACTTTTAAATCTTTTCTACCGATATTTGTACTTTTGAAAGATTTCAGGAGGCTTCCGTAAGCTCCAGAAATCAAAAATATCTGTCTTAGATTTTAAGTATCACATTCAACTCTACTTCAGTTCTCATTTTGTTAATCAAAAGCGTTCGAAATTTTTTGTTTGAATATTTTGATCAGTAGTACTCACTGAAAAAAAATTAAATGTTAAATATAAATTTTTTTAGTTAAAACACTTTTCCATTAAGATAATTTTGTAACAAATTAGTTTTTCTAAGGACTTCTTACAGAAAATTTTATTTTAAATTCGTTCAAAGTACTGTAATGATGGATATTCGTATTAATCTATTAATTACGGGGTGACTCTTTTCTATGAAAGCTCTATGAACAATATAACATTTGAAAGCAATTGAATCTTTGATTTTTGCGCAAAAAAATTATAATTTTGAAAATGAATAATCATATCACGTAATTTATCAATGTTTTGTGTGTATTTTAAATTCTAATACTTATCTACAGTTGAAACATTTTAGAAAAAAATATTTAGGTTTAAACTAAAAAGTTAATAGAAATGTATAGTAACTAATTCATTTTGTCAAATTTTGCTGTTATTAATTTTTGTTATTATATATATCTAAAAAGATGTTTTTAAATTATTCACCTCTTGCAAGTTTCATTACTTTTCACACACACACACATTGAATTTTGAATCAGGATAATAATTATTTTTGTAAAATTTCATTTCAATATTTGCTTTTTGATGTTATTTTATATGTAGCTGAAAGCTTAAAGGTAATGAGAGATAAATAGCTTTTATATAAAACTTAGCATACATAATTTAAATTCCTGTTAATTTCGAATGAATTATTTTTGATTTAGACACTTTATAATTTGAAATGGATAAATATTTATGAAATGTTGTAAATAATTTTAAATATAAAACTTTATCAAGAGCTTAATTTTGAGTAAATAAAAGCAATTTTTTTATAGTTCATACCTATTAAGAGTTTAGTTAAAAGCTGTTAATAAGAAGAAAAAAATGGATTATTTTAATCTTACAAAAAAAGTTTAATAGAATAAAGCTTAATTATTTTGCTTAAATTTTTTATCGTACAAGATAATCAACAACAATTTCTGTATGAAATGAAAAGTAATCCTTAGACATATGTTAAATTTTTCTAACATAAATTTTACTAAGAATGGGGTGTTTCTTTTTTATTTATGCATCGTGTATGGTATGTATGAAAGAGGAATCGATTTAGATTAATTAATGATTTTATTATAGAAAATAATTAAAATTATTGATTTACAACATTATAATTAAAGCAATTTAAAAATTAAAAATCGTTATTGAAACCAATCTGGAGCATGGAATGCAGAATAATGTTTTAATTAAAAGTTTCCATGTAACCAAACATTCTTACCGTTAATCTTCGTGAAGATGCACCAGATGTTGAAATCGATATATACGATTAAGATTATTTCTAAGCGGCTTTGTAGAATAAATAAATGTATATGTATAATTAATTCAAATTTTGAAATACATGGCTCTTCAATATCTATATAAAGAATCTAAACGATAAAAGCACTTAAGTAACATAAAAGATTTTAATACGTTTTCATCTAAAGAAAAGACACTTAATAGAACGCAGGTTCTTATACACATTAAATTACTATATATAAGAACTTGAAATTGTCGAGAGAGTAGAGACATAACACAATATATTTAAAACTTTTAGTAACTTTATTGCTTTTACTTCAAGGCTTCCATTATCTTGTAACTTTTATGACTTTTACTTAACCAAGAGAGGGATAACTTATTTTTTTACAGAGTTCGTGCGACTTCTAGAGCTTTCAAGCGTAGCATTTTAAAATGAAATGATGCTTTTTTCAAGAAATGTGTTAATTTCTTGTTTGATATATATATATATATATATATATATATATATAATTCTCTTTCAATTAATGTTATAGACTATAAAATACGATTATATCTGCATTAAATCAAAAGTTATTTTTTCAATCCCTTTTGTATTCAGGTTAGGTATTATAAGCCATCTTTTATTTTCAAAAGTTGATATTAGAATTTACCTTATAGCCATTTTCATTGAGTTTGAAAATTAGTATTCATTTTTTTAAATAAGTCAAGCTATAAATTTTAAAGCATGATCTTATATAATTGTAAATCAATGTATGGGGCTTTGTTGTGTTACAAATAATTTGAATGTGATCTTTCACAGAGGAAAAATTCCTTATTACTGCCTATGGAAGTAGAATTTTCGAAAGTGACATTGCTTTGAAAACAATTTCGATTTTGTACCAAGGAAAATCACCTTTTTTCAATGAAGCTACGTTAAATTTCCTAAAGCCTCTGAATTCATGAATTCGGAAGTTAAGTACACAGTATGAATCAAAAAGACTAAGAAATAGCTTAAACAAAAGTAAACTAATGGTACGAATGCTCTTTCGTGTTTCAAATATACTTGGGATTTATTCTGCTTCTTGTATATCTGTATTTAATATATTTCTATATTTACGAAATATTTATCGAATTGTGTAAAGAATTTACATAATGGGAAGGAACTCAAAAAGATTAATTGAAAAACAATGATATTATAGTCTTCTGTATCAATTACTTTTGCACTTTCTTTGGCGACATTAATTTTTTAATTAATTTTAGAAAATGGTAGTAAAATAAACAAATTTACAGTTGAAAATACTATAAATTTCTCCATATGTGAATATTTCGTCTACACTCTAGTATTATATTCTTGAAAGATACTTGGTTTTATTCAGAAATAATACATTTTAACATTAAGGCTTTAACGTTGTAAGTTTGGCCTCCTCAATCAACTGGCTCTGGTTTCATAACAGGAATCAAGTTACATTACGGTGAGGTAAATACTACAATTTGAAAGTATGATAAATATAATTTAAATGCACTGGAATGTTATAAATTTACGTTAAATGTTAAAATTTTGTTTATGAAAGAATATTTTTTTATATAACTTTTCAAATAATTTAAAGACTTTATATGTACTGAATTAGAAAAATCCAAATTAAAGCCAGATGCATTTCCTATTTTCAGAAAAGTCTTTCATAGAAGCTCTTTAAAAAAATCGCGTCTTAAAATATGTAAACGAAAATATGTTGCCGAACAAATTCGTAACTGATCCCTTCTAGGCAGGACATTATTGAAAATCCTGTTGGTCTTGTACTTCTTCAGGGTGCACAGATTAATGGACTTAATAATAATTATAGCCCTGCTATTCTCGGGGATATGCAACAACAACTTTTTCTTATTAGAATATGATCTTCATAGTGAAAAAACATAAATGGTGTTGGAATGGTATCTGCAGTTAGAAAATTACCGATTCAAAGCAGAGATAAAGAAAAAATTGGAAAAAATTGGCGCTCAACCGAACGGGAGTCAAGGATTTTCCATTGGGTTCGCATTCAACATTGCATTCTTAATTTTCGTTACATGAAGCTGAAGTGATTGAGTGGTGCCGGATAATAAGTTCTTCATTCTCGGTTAGACTTTTTAAAGAAATTATTGCTGAAATTTTACGACAGTATATATTAATGAGTTGATGCCGAGTAGAAAGTATACGATAATGAGGGGATTGACTAATTACATTATTCCCAAGTTGCAAAAGCAAAATGTTCTCTTTACATCGTGTGCATAGAAAATAGCGTTTCATCATGTTTGATTCTTCAGTCAAACGTTTCTTAACATAGAGGTTTGATGACAGAATTATTTTCCACCATATCATTTTATTCACCACCAATATCTTCCGATCCCAATTCAAGGTATTTTAAATTGTGTGGATATTTGAAATTCAAAGTGTATTCGTAAAACTGTATGAAATTATTGAAAGGGCGTGAGATTAAACGGATTTCTCCAGGTATGGAGCGTGCTTTAGTGATATCTTCTATCTGCTGCTTTTAAAGTGTCAACATGTGTGAAGGCGGGTAGGTGAAAAATTTGTGACACATAATGAAATGCTTCGTTAATTTATAGATTCCTTATCTTTATTAATTATTTACGCTTTTTTACTTAAGGTTCATCTAGCAATGGCACTTTTTGTGCTATAAGTATTATTCTAAAGACATTTACAGTTTTTCACTGTAAAACTCGCATTACGATCCAAAAGAGTAGGTGTTGACATTTCAAAATTTGTGTCTGAAATCGTAGCAGTGAGAATTAAACTATTGTTTCTAACGTAATTCTTAATATAGATGAAAATACCTGCATCTACAAAGTCATTTCATTTCCTTTAAAGGTATAATTGCTAGGGACTCGTATATATCTCTATAATATATCTCTCTCTATATGTCGATGATATTATTGTGTTATTGTTATTGATATTGTTATTGTGTTTTAAAAGATTTTATTGGATTTCTTTAACTCCAGGAATGATTTTCAAACATGGCCGCTAGATTTTAGTTTCAATTCATGCGTCGAGATTTTAAAATGAGACTTTCGCTTCTTTTTTGGAATGCCAAGTTTCATTACGTGTGTGTATTTGAGAAGTGTACGTGCTAAAAGTAAGTCTGCCTGACTTCTACAAAAAAAAATTAGCAATGTATTCACCTCACTCCTTTCGTGTAGATATTTCGAAAGCCACACATTCTCAGATATGTGTTGATTCCGACAACATACATCTTGATGTCTCCTCCTGCTCTGCTCTGCCTTTCATTATCAATAAATGATAAGTTTGATAGTTGTTGTCTGCTGTCTCGACCATGATTACTAAATAAATTATGCACGGTTGGATGTCTTTAAGAAAAACAAACAAACTTCTCTCTCTCTCTCTCTCTCACACACACACACACACACACTTATATACTAAATCACTCTATACTTAATCTCAAGACAAGCAAATAAAAACTGAATATTTATATTATGTATTATTCTCAAAACGCACTTAAATAAATACTAATTATTATATAAATAATAATTTATCCATATTTTTTGTTTTCATTGAAGCAGATTTTGAAAAAAAAAAAATGAAAAACATCATATTAAAACTTTTCCAATGAAATAATTATGTCAGTTGAAACACTTCTCAATTACAGTGGGTTTGACAACTGTAACTCTTTAATCAGGAGTCACTTATAAGTAATTTTACTACAACGATTACAACAACTTCTAACAAACATGTATCAAATTCTCGTTATCATCTGTTATCCTTCTATTCTTTTCATTTCTTTTCACTTATATATCCTTATGCACAATTTAAACCATTACACTTCTTATCTTTGTCTAATTTGTCTAATCACGTTTCATTTGGTTGGGAAGGAATTGTAATTTTCTGCAATTTAAGTTAAAATACCATGTTATTAAGTTAAAATGCTATGTTATTACGTTAAAATACAGAAAAGTACCCATGGTTAGTGAAGAGGAAACTGTGACTAGTACAACGTTTCATATTTTTCAAAAACAAACTTTGCGCAATATATTGAAAATAGCTCAATTGATGCATACAAGCAAACTTCTACTAACAATTGATTTATACAATGCACAAGAAATTTGATCTATTTTTAAAATACACCGAGTTTATGCTCTAGAATAACATAAAATGTTCAACGTTATTTGAAACACTCATAAAACTGAAAAAATGCCATAAAAGAGGAATAGACAGGAATGGAATTTTTGTATATGTTCTCAATATCACGGGCTTTGAACAGGAAATCTTATTGAAATGCTACTCTACTCTTGGAATTTTTCATCGTTCAAAAAATTAAAAACAAAAATATATGACAATATAGCATGCTCTCGACAGGAATTCATATAGATAAAAATGTATTTTATTCGATTGTTCTTTGATATATATATATATATATATATATATATATATATATATATATATATATTTCTTACTTTTAAATAAACGGAATGTTTTTGAAATATTTATTTATCGATAAGTATCCCAATTTTTAATTCTTCCGTGTTTTTCTACGTTAATTTTATGTATTTGTTTCGTTAATTAGGTATCCCGATATTTACAATAATGACATGCGCCATAAAAATTTAGACAAAATTCACAAAGTCATTCAATACGTTATATAAAACAGCTATATGATACAGCCGTTTTATATAAAACTCTGTAAACATTGCTTTACAAAATTAAAAGGATTTTTATTAACCATTTTCCTAATATACACTGCTGGCTATTAAAATTGCCACATCGAGAAAACGATACGCTACACTCGTGAAATTTACTCGAAATTAAAAAAGATGCTGTGATACGTAAATGATTAGCTTTTCAACTCATTGATGGGAAACAGGCGCTGGAAGTGACGCCTACACCATGTTTAAATGAAGAAATTGTACAGTAGATTTCTCATACACAAATGGTATTTGTAGGTTGTTGGCTGGTGAAAAGCTGTTTTGATGTCTCGAGAAAGAATTAGAGATGCTTTCCATTACGTTTTTGATTTCGATAAAGATGAAATTATTCTCTACCATGATTGCGGTTTATCGTATCGTAATATTGCTGCTGGTATCGGTCGAGATCCCATGACCGTCTACATAATATGGAATCGATGGGTTCAGGATGATCATACGGAACGCTGGGCTAGATTTCAACTATCACTAATAGTGGAATTGACGCATATGTTACCCAGATGGCCTAAATGGATCGTACAACCACGTCATGAACCCTGAGTCAAGAAACGGGATCGTTTGCGAGACAACAAGTGTCTGTACGAACAGTTCGACGATTTTGTAGCAGCATGGACTCTCAGCTTGGTGATCATGGCTTCGGATACCCTTGACGCTACATCACACACAGAAGCACACAATGATGTGATCAACGAATACCCTGTACGCAGTAATGCCATAACGTCGTCATTTTAGACGAATCCAAATTCTGTTCACATCATCATAACGGTTGCATCCGCTTTTGAAGACATCATGGCGAACACATATTGACAGCGTGCATATGACATCGTCATACTGGTCCCTCATGGAGTGATGGTATGGGATGCCATTGGATACATATCTCGACCATCTCTTGTTTGCATTGAAGGCACTTTGAACAGAGACCATTACATTTATGGTGTGTTAGGCCAGTAGATTTATCCTTTCATTGAGTCCTGCGAAACGCTACGTTTCAGCACGATCACACGCGACAGCATGTTGCCGTATTGTACGGACCTTCTTTGATGCAGAGAATATTCGCCATACGCCAGTCACTACAGTCGATACGCTGTGTCATCGTGTTGAAGCTGAATGCACAACTGTACTTGTACATACTATCCAATCTCTGATTCAATGCCCAGATGGATAAGAGCTGTTATAGCTGCCAGAGGGGGTTATTCTGGGACTGATTTCTCAAGATATATGCTTCCAAATTTCTTGAAAATTTAATAACTTGTTTTTTCTCGTTTTACATATTTGTTCAATAGGTATCATTTTGTTATTCGCATTTCTTCCAGGAATAGCAATTTTAATGGCCAATAGTGTATTTGTGAGAAAATTATCAAATAGTGGTAGCTTCATAGATTTATTTATCTGAAAATGGATGCTACGGGAAACAGTCATTATCCAACTTAATTTATGAAATAGATGTCTATTATCCAACTTAACACTTTATGGCAATATCGGAAATACTTATAAACAACCAAAATACCAAAGCTGAATTTTGTCCAATTTCACTACAATTGTTTCTTAAGCATACTGAAGAATTGATAACAATTTGAAAGTTTTAAATAAAACCTGAAAATTATCTTTCCTTTGAAGAAAGGAAATTGAAACAGTATCCAGTAAGGCATAATTTGTAATCTTTATAAGTGATACAGTAGAAAACACTAACAAAAATGTTTAATTTTAATGTTACTAATTCTGAAATCTCTGATTTTACGATTTTTCAATTATAAAAATTGACAAATTGCAGTCAATTAACCGTTTTGTTTGGTTTGAAATAATTCAAACAAAATGTAAGCTTTGGAGTATAGAAACACAGAAAAAAAAACGTCCAAAACTTCCAATCTGGAGGTGTCGTATTTCAGGTGTATCCTATAGTATTTATTCATGACGAGGGTGCGTTTGAAATATGTTTATAATGAAGGGGTGTATTGATAAAAACATTTTCGAACTTAAAAAGGTAGAATATACGAGTAAACGAATGCTTAAAAAAAGAATACGAAAAATATTTCCTGAATTCATGCACTTAAGATCGCGTTACGTAAAATAAACAATTATTATTTCGAAGCTATATAGAAACAAAAATTAAATTAATAAAATTTAATAAATTTTAATAAAATTTTTATATAGATGATGCTACATGGTCACAATAACCGAAGGGTCAGGGTATCAAACTTATGCCGATGATACTCCGTGAATCCTGATTTCACTAAAGACATACACGTCAAATCATTTGGGATTTCAAGTTCTCTGTTAGGGTGGATATAGAGAAGGTGGTGCCAGCTGAGATGTCGACCCTGTCAACCAGGTGGATTTAAAATTACGACGCTAATCGGGAAACTAGTAGAAGACCTCAAGCTCTAGTTGGCAACTGACTGTTCCTTTGATATAATAATATCGATGATGTTAAACTATTTTACGATGCCTCTATTTTACTAGAAAATATCAATAAAGCTTTATGCATTCAAAATCATCATTAAATGATAAAAATTGAAGTCCCTGAATGATTTCTATGTACCCATGTTTAAGAATTCTTGTTATAATTTGAAGAAAGAAGTGGCCTAATAAGACTGACAAATTACCACAGACGCGTATCTCTTACCTTATCTGTTGAAGATAGGGTGCTGTTTATATAAAAAAAAAACCCTTATTAGTTGTTGCAAAGGCTTTCAGAAACGAGCATTAAGAGATTATCATAATGATGCAGGACTACATTAGTAGGGACGGAAGAGTTGTTGATTAGGTTATTACAGAAATTGGTCATTTATTCTTATTCTATTGCATCTTTCCGTAAAAGAAATAATTAAATATTTATGTGCGGACATCTTATGAAAAAGGGATGGATATGAAACATTACTATACGCATAATTTTTTTGCAGAAACTAGCAGATTCCAAAGAAAAGTAAGAAGCATAAATAAAACACTAGGAGTGAATTATATTTATTCATATGAAAACTTTTTGCTCTTTATTTCATTAATAATAAAGCATTTATATAAAATTATTAAAATTTTGAGGAAAGATATAATATTCATTTCTCGTTTTTTTTTTTAAAAAAGTTACCACTCTTATATACAAAATGTCTAAGTCTGATTTCGCAAAAGTATTTGTGAATAAACTCTAATTACCTTCTCAAAAAATAGAAATTGCAGGCAAAAAATGAAAATGCGTTATTCTGTTAAAATATATATACATACGAATTAAACAGAACATCACGTTTAGAGTAACCATGTTCAAGTAATAAAAGTGTGTCATTATCAAAATATTATTTTTATCATGCTTTTAATGTAAACTCATAAAAATACTTGTGTTTTAATAGAATCAAAATATTTAGAACTATTTTTGCTTAAAATAGTGGAATGAATTTTTATATTTAGAAATGTAGAAAAATTATTTAATTTACTTTGAGAGTTTTGTTACAATTTTTTTAAGTAATTGAAACAATTTAACTCAATTATGTATTTGTTAAAAGTTAAGCTCAACACACACAATACAATATTTAAAAGGGAGAAAAAGTGCATATTCCTTTCGGAGCTATAAAATCCTTCCATTATTCTGGATATTAGAATCTCTCTGTTAAAGAAACTTTGAAAAAAAAAAAATTGTAGCGATCCCGTTTCATTCAGTTCCTCTCCAGACGCATGACGAACAGTCGCAACGCAGTCAACTAATCAGCTCAAGGCTCGATCACGTAATTCGTGTCCGCGCAATGTCATTGAATCGCCGCAAGGCGCAATTCATGACGCGTTGTCTAGAAAGAGAGATCGGTAAGCATGGAGACAGAGTATGATCTTCCGCGAGTGAGCATGGTGCTGTGTTGAAGTGCGCATAAAAAGCCTTTTTTATACGACTAGTAATTCTTCTTTAATAATAAGATGGAAGATAGCGATAAGCTCGTATAGCCATTGCCGCATCATCTTCTTCAAGATCATACTGCTCTAAATTATTCTTGAATTTAAATTCATCGATTTTAGATTTATTGTTTTTGAGAAAATCATTATTTGTATATATGTGCGTACAAAATATTTTAAGTATTTGAAAGAAATTTTGAATTTTTTTAAAATGCGATTGTAATTTTTGATGCCTTCAGTAGGTCTTTTATCTTGAGTGAGGATTGCTGCATCGTCGCGAAGAGACAAAGGCTATTGTAAGGACTCCGAGGGAAGTCTTATGTGTGCAGAGAAAAAATTAGGGGAGAAATGACAGACCCTACCTTCCCACGTGGAGTAATATTTTAAGCGTTGCCAAAAGGCAAACACTTAACTCTGAAGTAACAAATCAAAAATCTTAGGCCAGCACAACTTACTTTGAATATTGAGACAAAAATTACAACTAAGAACTTACAAAATAAAAAATTTAATAGACGAAATCCTATAAGACGGATCTAATTAATAGCAATTTTTTAATAAATTTAAGAATGCTAATAAACAAAATGTAGCAATGCTATCTATCAAACTATTTCATAACTAAATCTAAGAAAATTATGAAAAACATTTAAAAAGTAAAACTTAAAAAAATTTGAAAATTTTAAAAATAAAAAAAAGTTGAGAAAATACAATAAATGAATTAAAATTAATAGAAAAATTTATTCTTACAAATTAATGAAAAATAAAAAAAAAAGTAAAAACAAATAAATGTAGCGAAAATATAAGAAATTGTAATAAACAAAGAAAAAAAATTAAAAATATATGAAAAAATCATAAGAAAATTAATAAATACTATAAAAAAATCAAAAAATTACGATTAACCAATTTTTAAGTCTATATATTAAATTTCTCTATCGAAATTAATTGGATATTCAACTTCCTCCGATTTTGTAAAAAAGAAATTATTTAAATTATCTTGATTATTAGAAGACATTCTAACTAATATGATATTTTTGAGTTAAAATTTATGTAAAATGTAAATTTTTTTCTTTATAAATGTAAAATGATACTTAAATTGCAAAAGAAAGTAAATTTATTAATAATGTTAACAATAATTATCTCACTTGTCATATATGTTATTAATAATCATATTACTCTCAATTTTCAAATTTCCATCCAAAATTTTTTAATATGAGTTCACATTAGTTTTAATCCAACTTAAGTAAGAAGGATAAAAAGATTAATCTGCTTTAACACCTCAGTTAAGATTATTTTGAAAACTTATAAGATTGTCAATACAACTAAATAACTAGAAATAATTATTTTTTAAAAATTATATTTACAAAAATGTAAATAAATATTAGCAAGACTATTACTAGCAGGACCATCTTGAGATATACCTTTAATTTCTTTATAATTCTTACCAATATAATCTATATAATTTTATTTTAACACTAGATTTATAAGAAATTCAAAATTCGAAAACGAAATAGAACAATTAATTTTTTAATTTCTTAAAATTAAGTGAAATAACTTTAATTAAATTTTCAATATGTATTGAATTAAACAAAACTATAAATATTGTAAATCTTATTATCTTTTATATAATTAATGATTTCATAACTATATTTAATGATTACTGTCTTATCCGAAAAATTTACAGTATTTTGTAAAATTTTTTCGATCATTTTACTTGTTTTAGTTAGTTAGGTAAGTATTGAAACCATTAGTTACAGTTCTAAATTTAATAGTTACTTTAAGAAATTTAGAAGTTTAAAATATGTGATTACCCAATTTTTGTAAAAAACGTTTTAATTCTATTATTTGTTTCTTTATCACTTTCATTAATTTTAATAAAAGCATTATTATTAATCAGATATTTATTATTCATATTAGCATATAGCTCTTTAAAAATAAAAGCATAATTACCAAGGAACTTATTAATATAACAAATAATGAATTCACAACACACACAAGCACACGCGTGTGTGTATGTGTGTCATGAAAATGTAATTATGCTTATGAATGAAAATAGAGATTCACAGATATTTGATGGAAACTAAGGAAAGCTTAAGCAAGAACTCCCGATATTAGTGATCATCTAGGGGACGAAAAGGATGACTTCTGTGACAAAATTAAAGATTTTCGGACGTGCTAGAATTTTCTCGAAATTTCTATTAGAGGACAGGAGTTATAAAAATTTTCCTGTGACATCACACCTTATATTGACAGCTATAAATACTTTGATCTCCTGGATCTACCTGAGTTTGTCTTTGCATTTTAAAGGCAATGTAACATTTTGTAGATTTGTCTACAGTGCACGCAAGTGAGCTGCTGAGCTGAACGTCATTGAAAATATTATGGCTGTTATTGCTGGTAATTTATCTGTTGTGTTGCTATTTTGTACAAGAACTGTTTTATTCCCTGTTATGTCGCTAATTTGCACAAGTTTGCTACTTGTGTTTTCTTTTGTCTTTCCCTGAATATTTGCGAATTAAAACATCATCATTCATCATTTCTCTCCTTGTTTAGCTATTTATTTCATAACACATAAGACAAGTTTTTGTAATAATAATAATAATATATATATATATATATATATATATATATATAAACTATTTATTTGTAAATTTTTTAAAATTTAAGTGATTTAAATATATTTTATAATTGCATTTCCAGTGGTTAGCGTGATTTATTTGTCTTAGTGATTATGATATTTTTAATGAGCTGTGGATAAATGTTTGATGCAATGTGTGAAATTTCTTTCAAATGAAATGGAAAACATTTTGTAAAAATGCTTTGGTTGAAGCCTAAATTTAAGAAGTTTTCTAGTTGTAATATGAAGAGAGCATGTATTTTCGGGATTTTACATTAATGATTACAAAATTAATACTGCATTTCCAATATTATAATAAAATGTTCATGGAAATGCACAACACAAATTGTATGAATTTTTCAAATTTCTTATTTTGTAAATGAATTTTGAAACTTTTTGAGGAAAAACAGTTAAATTGTAAAAGTAACATTTTACATATTATTTTAGATTTAATGTATTTTCCATGGATTACATCATCCATTTGTTTAGTTATGATAATTCTTTTATGGAGCATAGGAAGTCTTAAAGAAATCTATGTCATTCTTTTTTAAATAAAGTGGAAAAGTTTTCAAAAGTTTTTTTTTTAGTTTTTGGCCTTCTTTAACCCTGGATTCTCTCACATATTTTTTTTTTAGTTTTCGCCTGTATTATTGAATGATGTGCATAGGAATAGAATATATCATGAATAAGGAACTAGGCACACACGCGCAAGTTGAACCTTTTGGAATACAAATCAAATCTTCAATACGGTGAAAGAAAATCTAGCATTGAAGATATTATTAAAATGTAACAAATAAATACAATTTTAATATACATAAGAATTACTATAAAACTACTTATTCGCCTGAAAATTTTATGGACTTAATTTGTTTGATTAAATTATTGGAGTACAAAAAGTATAAAATCATTTTATTCCGTTAAAATAATTTTTTAAAATTTTATGAGAAATTTGAATTAAAGAACGAGTTAAAATAGTACAAGCATATTACATAATATTAGATATCTGTTTTTACTTTATAATATGAGTGTACTGATTTTAAAAGTAATATATCTGAATCTCACAATAGAAAGTCTTTCACGATAAATATTAAAATTCGCTATAAATTATTTAGAACTCTTACTACTGGAGTTGAACAAAAAAATGAATTCCATTACTCTGATACACAGTGCTAATTCTCTTAAGCAGTCTTCACTCACATTCATGCTATAAGGAATTTTTGTTTTTCGCTCATTTTGACAACAATTAATTTCTTGATTTTGTTTGATCTAGAAGAAAAGAAATAATAAATTTTTAAAACAAGCATGTCACTGTGAGAACCGTATAATCATAAAAAATCGGAGGTAAAATCGAAGGTTAGTTGAGTTGAAATTGTTTAAAAGGTTTTCTTATCGTAATACAGTGAAAATAATTTTTATGTTTACGTTCGTAAGCTATTTTAGTATTATGTTCATCTATTCAACTGCTTAACTCAAACAGTTAAATAAAACTGGATCTCCTATTTTAATACAAAACAGCGTTCTTTCATGTTTTTTAAAGGAGAGTTTAATGTTACGACAGTACATCCTAAAGATGAAAAAGCTACAAACACCGTTGTAACTGTTATACTAATTTACTTTGAAATATGAAGATTTTAGACTTTGGATATTATCTTGATTCGAGAGTTATTTTAATGCGACTGGTATAATCTTACTATTTTGTATCGGTTTATTAAAATAGATCTCTTTGTTTTAAGTTGGTGCTGTTTTATCCCCTACAATAAGAGTCATTGAAACAATTAAATTAAAGAAACCCTCTGTATTAGTTTTTATTTTGTTTCTCGTGATTTTGGCTTCTTCTGGAGATATACATTAATTATACATTTTATTAATATCTCTCCTCCAGAGAGACTTCATAACTTTTGTTTAATATATATATATACCGTGGGCTTATAATTAAAGTTTACACTATTCAGAGACCTGTAGAACCGGTTCTGACTATCGGATTTTGATGAAACTTGGAATTTATGCTACATGGACCATGAGAAAAAGAATTTTGCAATAAAAATAGAACAAATTTAATCGTTAATCATACCCTTACAAAAAACGATCGAGCTTTACTGGCTTTATCAGAACGGCATCAACCACTTAGCTGCTCTGCTTGAATATCGTCATTTAAAGGTATTGTGAAAAGGGCCTATGTCTAAGAAAAGTTTGAATAAGAATATTATGAAATTTGCTGCGACTGGAGATGTGGATGTAAAGCCAGAAAGAGGGCTGAAACCGGTTGCGAATGAAATTGTTGAAGAAGTCGCTACTGCTGTGGTTGAAAGAGCCTCCAGTTCGTCTATTCTTCTGCAAGTGGTCGATCAGTGTCACGCGAGTTGGAGATTCCGTGGTCGACAGCACGAAAAAATTCTGCGATACATTTTAAAATGGTATCCGTATAAGATCCCCGAGATCACAAAACACGCCTTGAATTTTTAGGAGAATTTGGCGAGAATGGAAGTAGATGAGGCGTGGTCTTGGAAAATTCTATGGTCACATGAGGCACACTTTTATTTAAATGGAGCTGTGAATAGTCAAAATTACTGCATATGGGGTACTTGGCCTCCTAATGCCAGCATCAACTACCACTGCATTCTGTTTACGTGATTGCTTGGTGTGGATTTACTACTGAGTTTATCTTCGAACATTTTTTCTTTAAGCTCTCACTCTACTAGGTCTTAAGAGATGCTCTGTCCCGAATGAATGGTACAGTGAACTCCTTCAAAAGCAGGTCATTCTTGCTTTACAGGAAAGACAATGTTTGCAAACCACTATCTTTATGCAAGATGGAGCAACTCCTCACATTGGGCGTCAAGTCAAAGCACTGTTTGGTTCCAACTTTGGGGATAGTCGTGTAATATCCAGACATTTTTTGGATGCATGGCTTTCTAGTTCTTCCGACTTAAATCCATCTGATTTGTGGTTGTTGGGTTTTCTAAAAGACCGTGTTTTTAGAGGAGGAATCAGGATTTTACATGATTTGAAGGCTAGTATTATACGCCATGTGGTTGAAATCCCTCGTGAGTTGCTTCGCGCTACCATTGAAAACGCTATAATGCGCTTTCAACACGTTATTGATGTCAATAGAGCATATATTGAGCATATTCTGTAATTGAATAAATTCTAACGATTATAACATATTTTTTGTTCTTTGAGCACCACATTTCCTTCCTAATGGTAATAATTTGAATCATTTTTTTATTGCAGAAACCTTTTCCCCCATTGTCCATATAGCATACATTCCAAGTTTCATCAAAATCCGATAAGCAGAACGAGTTCTACAGGCCTCTGAATTGTGTAACATTAAATATAACCACCCGGTACACACACACACACACACACACACACACACACACACACACACACACACACACACACACACACACACACACACACACACAACACACACACACACACACACACACACACACACACACACACATGAAGTACTTGGCATTTACTTCTTTAATTAACTATTGTAGATGGAAAATGAAGACATCTATTTTTTCTTAACTGAGCATTATTGATTACTTAAAAAAGAGTAGTCTTATGGAAATTTAAATGAGAATGGGAACTGTTCAGACGTGAAGGGGCGCTAGCCAGCGAAAAGGTGGAAAAAAAATCAAGTCACGAGCCAAATGGGAGTATTTATAATCCGCAGTTTCTAACGTCTTATCAAAACTTCTAATAATTACTATAGTCTAAACTCGAAGTAGAATTAATTTATGCCCGGTAAAGTGTGTAGAGTGTGGGTGTTGGCTGATATAAATTTGTTTTATGGGTGATTAAATTTAAATAAGAGTTAAAGTAGAATAATAACGCTGTTTCATAATATATATATATATATATATATATATATATATATATATATATATATAATGAGATAATGATTTATAATCTCCTCTTTCTTAAGTAATTTATATCACTTAAAAATTTTCTATGCTTTAACTACTCAAATGTCTGTTATTTAAGGTGTAATTAAGTTAATTTAATCTTCGAAGAAACTAAATTGAAAATAATTAGTTAAACTGAACTTTCAAAGAAAGACATGTAAAATAGTTTTTTCTCCCGTCATATTTGATGGCAGTATAAATCATGTCAGCGTAGATAAATATGAACCATTGAAAAGAAGTTTAAATGACTTTTTCAATCACAAGAAAGTAAGAATAGAAAAAAAAATAGCTTTCACATTTTTACCAGAATGTCCATAGGTAATGTTATTATGAAGAAGAAAAAAGATTTACAACTTCACTTGGCGAGAAAATTGAATTACTGTAGAGAAATGGGGCAATCAATTGTGTGTGTGGGAAATAGATTTTGTCTCCAAGTGGCGTTGAACAACTTTGTCAGATGAGAACAGAAATACTGAGAGATTCCTGAATGTTTTTACATCGAGCGCTGGATGACATTTATTCTCTCTCACAGAATTTTTTCTGCTTATGGGTATCAAAGATAGAAGTCAGTAACATTTCTTAAATTTATTTTTATAGTGAAAATAATTATATAAGAAGAATTAGCATGAAAAAATTTCAATTCATCAAGTACGTAATTAAATTACTTTAATATATTGAAGTATAATAATTAATATATATAAATTAAAAATAAAATTTCCTACAAAAATGTGACTAATGAAATAAATATATGAAAGTAAATGGATATTTGAAGCTTTTATTTGAAATACTACCATTTTAATTCAGAATTATATAACTGAAAATCAAGGCAATTCACTTATTTATTTTTCATAATATATTTACAAAGCCTACTTAACTTTTTGCTTTTATAAAAAGTTAAATATCGGAGTAACCATTAAAAATTCTTTTAAAATTTAAAGTAAAAAATATTGAACTACTGTTGTTGATTTGACTTTTTTTTTCGGGGGGGGGGGTTAGTGCAGAAGTAGCTCAGTGACGTTAAACATTTGTTATAGGGTCAAAACCCGTTTTCGCCAAAGAATTATCATAAAGAAAAACGGAAGCTGTTGCACATTAAGTGGAATAAGGCAAAAAAGTCCTTACACTTTTTAGAAAAATGAAATACCAATTAATGTGTTATATGTCACTTAACCAAGGTTCAAAATTACAAGGACCATCACCTCTATTAAGCATCGTATAGACTGTGTTTAGCAGGCATTAAAATCGTATAGAAACAAGAGGAACCGGAACTATTCAATAAAAAAATTTAGATAATACCCGTAGTTTATTTTTAGATTGGTTAAATAAATGGTTATTTAAGGATTATACACTTTCAGATTGCATGGATGTGGGACTGAATAGTGGATATTTTTCTTTGTTTGTGTTAAATGTTTCAAGTTGTCTATTTCTTCCCCACCAAACATTGGCAATATGCCTCATAATTTGGAACCATGGTCAGATGTGAAGAGATTTATACCACAAGTGGCACTACACGTTTGGCAAAATCTGAGCGACACAAAATCTTGAGGATTTTGAGTTTCAGTAGATTTAACATGAATCAGCGATGATGCATTGAAGTTTTTGGAAGTAGAATTATGAGTAGATTAATTATCTCAGTACTTGAATCTGAATATGTTGATAAATTATCAATTCTGTTATCATGATTAGAATAAAATCTCATATCAAGGTTTTTTCTTACCAATAATATTTTCTTATTGTTTGTACACATTCTCCTTTCGTTCATGTACTTGCTTACCTTTTTTGTTTATCGGCCAATTAGATGTAGATATGTGTTGATGATTTTTATCTGTTATTGCTTAGGTTTAAATAAAGGTTTTCAACACACACACACACACACACACACACACACACACACACACACCACGAGAAAGAGAGAGAGAGATAAAGAGACGTTTCCAGTCGAAGTCAAAACATGTGCGGTACTGATCAACTTCTCCCTCATGAATTGGGGAATCATTGCTTTTGAATTGATGACCTGTGAAATTGGTCGTTTCGCGATTTTCTCTTCACTTAACCTTGGGAACACTTATCAATTTGCATTGCATAAAATTATAATTTGTTCCCAACCCAAATAAAACGTAATTAGGTAAATAAGATGAAGATAAAAGTGAAGTGAAGTGAGGTATAATGATACATGAATGAAATAGAATTAATGAAAGACGAAGGGAGGTAGATGATAACCACTTGATGGCAGATAATTGTAATTCATATTGAAATTCTTCTATTAGTTTTTAGATTGAAGAGAGCTTTACTCAAATTTTAAAGCTACGCATTTACTGTTGATGAGAGTTGTTGAATTAAGAACGAGTGGACTGGTAAGATAAAGTTTCTTATTTAAATCATAAATTTGGATTGTGAGTTAAGTTGGAATCTTAGAGAGAGCGACATTAGCTTTTCTACAGTAATAATTTATAAATAATTCCGTTTTGTTCTTGCGTGTCTTCAGTTGGAGTTTGATAACTATTGCTCAAATAAATTAATTCGATATGGCGTAAGAGCCTAGTAAAGAAAGGAAGTCGTTACAATGGGTCCCAGGTTTTCCCACCTCCGAAGTAAGAAATCCACTAGACATATTAATATTTTCGAGAAAATATTTTGATGGCACGAGGAATGGGATTGAATTTTTAATTAGTGAAAACGACAACGTTGCATTTAAAAAGAATTCTATATTGTTCTTACGTGCCTTCAGTTGGAGTTAGGCCATTATGCTTAATATAAATTAATAAGATATGGCTCAAGAACCAAGTAATGAAGGGCAGACGTGGTGCTTTGAATCAATTCAAAAGTTTTGGTGATCATTACTCTTGAATTGGTGTCTTTTGGAATTGCATGTTTTTGGTAAATTATTGTCTCTTTCTTTGTCTTTGTCAGTGCACCTTTAATTCAGCTGCTTAAAAAAAGCCTTCCCTTTCGAATGCAGTGCCTCTTGCTTATGTAAACGAATCAGTATAGCCGCAACTTTCGTTCGTATTAGAGTTATTTTCACCTGAAACAGAAAAAATCGCCACTGAAAATTATAATTTATTGAAAAAAGTGTATGGTAATAAATGTTTATCGCGTGCACTCGTTTTTAAGTGATTTAAGCATTTTCAAGATGGCCAAGAAAACATTGAAGATGATTCACACCCAGGTCGCCCTCCCACTTCAAAACTGGATGACAATATTGAAAAAAAAATTCGATAATCTGGTTCTATTTGATCATCGCGGTTAAGTGTTCACGCGATTGCTGAGCCTATAGCAATTGACAAAGAATAAGTACGGCAAATTTTAAATAGCTATTTTAACATGCAAAAAGTGTGTGCCAATATGGTGAAAATGCTCGCAAAAAGGTTTGTATTGAAAGTTTGAATGTCATTGAAAATGACCCAAACTTACTAGAAAGGATAATAACGTGTGACAAATCATAGGGTTTTACTTATGATCTTGAAACGAAGAGCCCATCTTCACCGACAGCCAATAAAGCTCGAATGAACAAATCGAAATTCAAAACAATGACGCTTTTTTATGATATTCATGGTATTGGTTACCTTCACTGGGTTCCTGTTGGTTGAACTATTAAACAACATTACTATCTTCATATTCTTGCTGAACTCTGTGAAAGAATAAGGAAACAACGGCCGGAATTGTGGAAGACATTCCACATTTTCTGTCAAGGCTTCTAGCCAAGTATCACATCCCGATGTTAGACCCTATATTTTATTCGCCGGATCTTGCGTCATGAGACTTCTAGCTATTTCCTAAGGAGAAATCACCATTAAAAGGAACATGGCTTAAGCCCACCGAAGCCATGAAAGAAAAAAAACGGCACTCGTCCAGAAAGATCTGACAGAAGACTTCCAGCACTGTTTCGAGCAACGAAAGATTCGCGTGGAGCATTGTGAGGACAGAGGAGGGTTGTATATTGAAGGTGATAATAAGTAAATAAGTATGGCATCAAAATAAAATGTTTACAGTGTCAATACTGTTGCCACACCTTGTATAGTCACTGTGAGTAACATACCACATAGGTGATCTGAACATGATTACCTGTTCTAAAGAAGCAAATTTAAGTCCTTCTGCCACAATTATACAAATAATAGATTCAACCTTTAGGTTTCTACTTCTTCCTTTCAGCTCATCAGCTGTATTTTGTTAATTTTCTTGTCTTTTACATGTTGTTGAGTTAATAAAATATTCCCTTTAAGGTGTGGGGCTGATCCTTTTAAACCTTCGTATATAGTCACCGTTGGTAACATACCACACCACGAATACATGTTCTATGTAACTTTTTATTTAATGAGAGTTGAATGCAAAAGGGTGTCTATTTTTTGAGGGTTATGCGTAACAATACTTCTTATGATTTTTAAAAATGAAATTTTATCTTTGTTTATGACAATCTTTATGAATTTTATCTTTATTAAAAATGAAATTTTATCTTTTTATCTTTGTTTTAATTAGTTTACTACTTTTTCTGCTCATTACGAAAATTTGGATTAAAATCTCCATACCCCTTTTTAAAATAATAAAATTAAATTGCTTCCAAAAGTTAAATTAAAAAAGAAATTTCAAGAATTTTTTTTTAAAAAAAATTATATGCATTCGCGATTGCATAAGCTAAATATAATTTTAAAAGCTACATGAAAACCAGAGTAGTTAAATAGTTATAAAAACAAATATACACTTTTGTTCAAGCTAAAATTGTTTCAGTTACTGAAGTTATTTTTTAGGTTTATTTTGAAATTCAAAAACATTCTGAAATTAAAAATTACGAAATGTTATAAGGCGGGAAGTTCAAATCGAAACATAAAATCGAATGCTTGTCAATTTCTTAAGACATGTTCTCAAACTTAAAAATATGTTCGTATAATAAGTGCGAGTCCCTTGGTTTATGGATAAATAAAATTCTATTTATAATATATCGCTAGGAACAATATTAAACACCTATGCATGTACATTATCACTTCATATTTGGATGAAAAATCATCATGTTTATTTGGGTCAATTGGCTTGAGTAAGGCAAGCTTTGGCAAGTTGAATAGTTATAATATGTCATTATATGAATAAAAAGCTGCAAATGAAATTCAAATGTGTTTTTTATTATTATTTAATCTTAAGCTTTCTAATAAGTTATAATACACTTCAAATAATTTCAGTGTCTCTTGAAAGAAAAAATTAAATTTAAAATTCTGATCCTTTACATAGCAAATAATTTTTTTACCTAATTTTTCACACTGCGAATTAAATTTGCAAATAAGTTAATTTGTTTTAGTGTTAAAATTATTTTGTATTTTTAGATTAAAGAAAATTACCTACATTGTATTTAAACAGATAATTAAATGTGGACTATCTTGTGAGGTCTAATGCAATTAAATATGATCAAATATTTAATAACTAAATCTGAATGATTAATAGCTTCAATACAAATACAGAGTTATTCAAAATAGTGTACACTATTTCAAAATTTTATAAAACTCATTTTTAATTATAAACTTACCAGAACGGGCTTAAAATGAAGGCAATCTCAGACATTTTCAAATTTCTCTTGGCCGGAAGCGCAATTGAAGTTATAGTAGTGCTAGTATCACGACAATTAAAAATAAGGTTTCAGCAAGAAAAGATGTTTTTCGTCCTGCAGTAACTGTGAAACGAAAATGAAATATGTAATTTTTGTTTAATGCAGTTTTCGTAGATATTTTGGTAAAGACATCCAACTTTCGTAAGTGATATCATCTGTTTGTAGAAACCGGCTGCCTTCGTGAAGGTAAAAGTACGGTAAGTCTATGTGTTGGTAACAAAAATGTTGAACTAGATAATCATCTGAACTTTGTCCCCATGACAAATCATGCAGAATAATTATAATGCAATAACAAAAAATATGTTTGAATTTTCTACCTTTTTTATTATTTTATATAGTATTTTGAAATACCGTACATTTTTTTTGAATAAACCTGTATAACTTACGCTCATTGGTTAGATATAGTAATGATTACAACATATGTTTTTTCCGAAACATAAATGACAATGAATGGCTGTTCTTTAAATAATAAATAATGAGAGGGGAGGGAAGAGAAAGGAAAATATTCCATAGACTAAATTAATTTCCGAGGTAGGTATACTTCCCAATAATTTTGATGTTACATTATGTTTTAAATTAAAAATGGGAAGTCGAAATATTCTTATACAAGATGATGGACAGGTAATTATAGCAGCTGAGCCATGTTATGATTAAAAAAATAAGAATTTATTTTGTATTACGGATAGAAAAGTAAACAATTATTGAGAGGTAAACTAAAGTAGATATAGTAAAGATATTATAGATAGTTAAAAATACTATAAATCAAGCAATATGTTGAAAAATAAATAGTACCATAATGTAAATATTTAAATTTAATAACGTATGATGGCGCTTTTATCTTTAAGCAATTTTTAAATGTTCCGTTATTTCAATTTCATTCACTAAAAATTATATTCTTAGCATTTCTTAACATAGTATATGAAGATCAGAACTTTTATTTTTTTTATAACACTTGTTTCCTTATATATTTGTTTATTAATAGTACGCATGTAATTCTGATAAAATGTTTCGGTTTGTATGAAAACTATTCTTAAATGTTTCTTTTTTTTATAATAAGAAGAAAACTCAAAGGAAATAGTGAATTAGTATTTAAAAGATTCTTATTTAAAATTCTAGATTGCTTGTATTTTTTAGAAGAGAGATAGAGGAGTTATAGTGATGCAAATCTAACAGTCAATTAACAAAGAGAGCAACTAATTAATAACATTTGTCCCAACTGGAAATATTTTATTCGATAATTGAATTGAGATAATATTGTAATAATCTCAATAAATTTTTGCTCCAATTAATTATGATAAATTAATTTTTAAAAGAGAAAAAACAATTTGAAATATGTTATAGTTGCATACATTGAAGCCTCGTTTAGTTTCTGATGTGAAGAAAATATAGAAATATAATAGTATTAATAGCTTAAATGAAATGAATATTATTCGAAGAACTTCAAATTAAACAAACCCAGCCATAAATAATGTTACTGAGAAACTTTGAGACCAAGATAAGTATCCTATTTTTCTTTAACAGTAGCTATTAACACACACCTGATGGTAAATATTTAAAATTTGAATTCACGAGAGTGCGACATAAAATTTTTTTTTACTCAAATATTTTAAGCCACTTTTAAGTACAAAATAACAACCTATATTTAAAAAAAATTGAAATGAATAAGTTTAGCAAAACAATTTAAATTACGATAGATAGTCTGAGAAGTTTAAGCTATCTTCCTAAATACTTATATATAATTTATCGTTTATGGAAAAATATTGTTATCCATGCCACATAGTACAGACGATAAATTAGATATTGCACTATGTCTCAGAATTTAAACTAACATTTGATTTAATCAATTTATCGAAATAAGGTATTAAATATTATTAAAAGATATATTAAAAAAATAAACATGACTATTGTTTTTAATAACTCTTTTTTATAACAGGTGGTATTATTAGGCGAATTTTCATGATTGAAAAAACTATTTATCTACAGAGTCTCATATAGAATATTATGAAATCTGAAAATCTTAATAATTTTCTAGAGCATGATGACGATACAACAGAACAATAAGAGTTTCACTTCCTGAGGCATCAATAACAATTTACGACTTTCGCTTAGATCGTAACTTCCTTTTCAGACTCCTTGTTTGTCTTAGAATGTCACAATCTAAGAATAAAATTCTCTGTTTAATAGGATGTCACATAAAATTGTGTCTTGGTTGATGCTAGAATATTTCCTGCGGTTATCGATTTTGAAATTCAGTTATATTAAGTAGCGAGATTAATATAAATGTCATCTAGACTGCACGATAAAATGGGATGGTAATTCAAAGTATTATAGAATATAAAATATTAAATGATTTCTTAATATTTCTAATTTCTTTTCGTGGGAACTTGCAGATAATTGTGAGAACTGTGTTACGTAATGAAATTACAGAATTGCTTAAGAGTTAATTTTTATGGGCATTTTGAATTTACTTAGCCTGTTGA